>JAYESA010000016.1:31585140-32185140 GCA_036927795.1 Iris macrosiphon | reverse complement strand
GCCTCGAAGGTCTATTTGTTATGCACCTCTACCATATATAAAATCTCTAAATGAATTCCCAGCTAGAACCTCATTGCTCTCTCTAACTCCGTTACCACCATGATTGGAGCAAACCTGCTCAGTCGATAAAACTATGACGCATAGCCATCAACTATCGTTCTAGCCTGCTTGAGGTTGGTAAACCTCAGGTGTAACTCACACTGAGGCACAATCCTAAAGTACTTCGTCCTGAACCGAGTTCTGAAATATTTCTACGAAATAGGATGCCTCAATCTTACCTCCATCATGGCCCACCAATCTCTTGCAAAATCCTGAAGCTGCAAGCAAACCAGGTCAACCTGTTCCTCAGTCAAAACTTTAGTTGCTGCCGTAATGGTCTCAATATCCTGGAGCCAATCATTTGCTGAAATGGCATTCTCCGTGCCATCGAAATATCTGGTATTCATTGTATAAAACTTAACAGATGCCCCAGAATCTATTTTTACACCTTGTTTCAGGGCCGTCTGCAACCCTCGGTTCAGTAGGATATTATGTTCTTGCTGTTGAAGCTGTTCACATTGTTGTTCTTGATGTTGTTGCTGCTGAATTAGGAAGCCAACATTCCCCAGATAATCTCTAGCAAGGCCGGAGTATCTAGGGCTACCGGTATTGCGAGAGGCATGAGAACATATGAACCTGCTACTTTGTCGCATTTATTGTGGGATCAACTTGAATCCCTGGATGGCGTTCTACAGGACCTCGTTCCACTGGTAACTCTGCCCCTCTTGCTGCTACAATATCTTGAGGAGGGGAAACCCTAAAAAAGAGTACAAGAAATATCATGTACAAGACAAGAAGGAACAAAGAAGCAACCAGCCTGGAAAATTTTAAGCTGAGTATTGAAGAAGATGAATTCAGAATTTCAAGTAGGATCATGTTTGATTGAGACTCCTATGACCACGAAACCCCACAAGTCTTTAGAATAAACCTACACGGGCCACCATTAAAACCTTATCACGTTCAGTACCAGACTCTTGATACAGAAAAGACAAGCTACCCCATACATCATACTATATGTCGTACAACAATTAAGCTGTAACTAGACAAGGGTGTGCATGCTACAATCAGGTCACTTAGGGTCACAGAAACATCTATGTCTCAATCAATCAAACAAGAAACCATAATCATAGAGCATATAAGATAAAGCAATAAGGCGACCCAAATGCTTTTATCAAAATTTTCTTAAGATAAACAGCACAAAATAAGAAGTTGGTAGAGTAACAAAAGTACATGACGGTGATCAGCTGCAGTATGAATATATATAGTTATATAAGGAAATAAATATACAGACGTGTCGACTAACAGGAGCCTGTGGCTAAACGCCCAAAGGAGAAAATATACAATAAAGAGCGGGGAAGAACAAAACCCACTCGTTATCCTTAGCGGTATGTTCCTGGTATGCGCCATGAATCATAAAAGAGTATGCTGGATCCTCGGGTGCTGGCTCAAAACCTGGCCATGCAAACAAGTTGGGTTAGACGCCAAATAGCAGGAACCACAAAGGAAGCACGAAAAGGAGAACCAAAAACCAAAGCAATAAAATATAATAATATATAATGGTTATGCGTCGTAACTTAGTCCATGAAATATCCTAGCAGAAAGGCCTAACCCTATAACCAAACAAGTACAAGGGTTTAATCCATCACACTATGATAGTATATTTTCTAAGGCTACTAACATAATAATACAATCATAACCAAGTCCAATTACAAAAGATTGGTCAATCAATTGTATGGCTTGCTATTTGTAGAGTCTGAGGCTATCTCAGAATAATGCATAATAGGTATCCTCAGATCACGCCAATGTCGAACACGAGCTAACTGAGCCAAATAGATGAATATACAGGTACTTCACGAATTATACCAGTTCTCTGTAGGGCCACTCCACTAAATTATGGTATTAGTGGTCCAATATTCCTATAGTGAAATAGTGGATCGATATTATTTATAGTAGGTCAGATACTGTACTCCACTAAGGCAGATGATATACAGTATCATTGGTGGCCAGCCCACAGCGCACTAGAATAAATCTCTGTGGGAAGGTTCATTGGCATGATCTCAGGATATCTTTTCCTCCCAATGTTTCTACCACTTTTAGTTGCCTAATTAACCCAATATTGTTTTGAAATTCTAAGGCATGGCCACATGAGAATTTTTCTTAAGATGTACAAAATATGAGAACGCTAGATACGAATCCATGGAAGTTCAATCTCGATTCACCCGAGCATATATTCAACATTCAATAACTTAATATCCTAGTCGCGCTTTGGTACTTTACTCGCATATCATGCCCGTGCTGGGGAAAAGTGTATTTATAGTATCACGCATTCATGAATTTAGAGGCATTCACGATGCACAGCCTAAATATAGATAACTTAACACGTTATACGATATTTTCTACCTCGGTGCACATTAGATCATAAATAATATCAGGCAATAATTATATCACCACAGATACAGTATTCAAGTTCAATTACCAAGGTCATCATTGGGTAACATGAATTTTGATCACATTATAACATGAAGCTTACGTCAAGCATATAACCGGTTAGTCACTACTCACTTAGTCTGGTTCATCCAGAATAACTCAATCCAACACATATTTAGGCCATGTATAAAGCTAATATTAGCACATGGTTATGTCTAGCATGAGGTCTAGTTTTTAAGTCCATTCTCCCTAGAGTCAATGACACAAGCAATGACTAGGATTGTCATAACCCGCACCCGGTGATGGCTCCCTAGAATCGGCGGTAGAACGCTGTCTTGGTCTACTATACTATCTATTATCTCACATAAGTATATAAAATACTGTCATGCTATCTCAATCTTGTAATGATACTTAATCACATATAAAACTAGGAAGATGCACGCACGATATGGAATAGAAAGAATAGAAATACAAGTCTCAAAACATACATGTATAACTCAAAAACTAAACATAACTCAAGATCTCAAAATAATAATACAAACCAATGTCTAAAAAGAACTAACTACTACAAAGTATAGAAATCTCAAAGGCCTTGGTCTCTGGCACTATCCTCGGGTGACACTCCATCTGTCGGTCAGTAGTGAGTGGGACACATCCTCTCTAACCATTCATCTGAAAAATATTTTTCCAGTCAGGAATGGAACAAAGTACAACCCAATAGCAGTTTTAATTAATTTATAATAATAATAAACAGAAATAGAGAATATAATACATGACGAGAAATAATAAACAATATCAACTATGGTAGAAAAACAGGTAAACAATAAAAATATGGTATACATTGATCACGATGTACTAGAATAAGACAATAGAATAAAACAATGAACTAGAATATGGTAAAGAAATATAACTATGCTAAGTGATTAAAATACTAGATAGATATGTGATCGGCTTGGATGAATATTGTCTACTTTAACGTTGGATAAATATTGTCTAAGTTAAACATTGAACAATATCTAGGATTTGATCACATGCCTAGCTAACACTACCCCTTTTCCCCAACTAGAATAATGGATCCAACCATGCCACATTGTGATACAAGATACTCAAGGCCATATAAACAATAAATCTTGAACACGAAACATTGAACATTGAACATTGAATATTGAACATTGAACACTGAACATTGTCAAAGTTAAATATTGAACATTGAAATATTAAATATTATCTAAGTTAAATATTGAGAACACGAGGAACAATGAACAATATATATAACATCCCATGACTGATCCATGTGTATACTAGTTCGTGTACCAATGTGTCATGAGTCATGTAAAATATTTCTAAATACTTGCATTATAGTAATTATCAAATTATGTAAACTATCTGAGAATGTACTCGCCTGCCGTCCAAGCAATAAAAGTCAAACTGTGTCCCAACTGGTGTCACACAATCTATATATATGGAATATTACATTAATACAAGGTGCTGGAATGAATTTAAGTTAAACTAGTTAACATCTAGGTCACAAGACCATTTCTAAGTTAAACCGACTAAATCTAGGGTGTATGAGTCTAACACTATGATACTAAGTCAATACACTATGAAACTAGCTATACTAAGTAGTCTAAGATACTAAGAACCACACAAAAAGCCGTATCCTAAGATACGCAAGTTTATTTATATAAGTAAATATACTTAATACTATAATACAAGTAATATACATTTATTTTGATATAGTATTACCATGGCCTTGCACCAATGCGTATACAAGCCGTAAATAAATGTATATTCTTGTATTTATATAAGTAAATATACTTAATTCTATATCAAAACAAGTTTATCCTAAGTATATTGACTTGTATATATATTAGTTGATATATATACTTGTATTTATATCAAAACAATATACTTAATACTATATCAAAACAATAAAAATACGATACCTTGGCCATGCACCAAGCGTATCGCACTACCACACTATATATGTGCATAACTAACAAATATATATATATATATATATATATATATATATATATATATATATATATATATATGCCTACACTAATTTATATAAATACTAACTGTAATATAATAGCTAGTACACAAAATAAAACCCCAAACCAATATTTACTATATAATGTCTAATTACTAATCGTAAATATATACCATACTACATATATCTAACTAACTAGATATCAAGACTATACACTAAAACATAACTAACTAATAAATAAACAACTAACACATCAACTAACTACTCTATATAAAATAATACCTCAACTAAACAATAACTAACACTAAACCGAAATATGGGACTGGACAGGAACTAAACCCACTGATACCTGGATATTGAACCTAAACTATAACTCAAACAATTAACTAATCACCCACAACCCAACTAAAAACATTCAACTAACTGATACCTTAAAATAGTAACATATAACTATAATCCTTATGTATAAGACCTCACGAATATACAAACTATTAAACTACGTATTACCAAATTAGCTAATATAGAAAACAACTAACTTAACCAAATACCTTGATAACTAACTAACTATTTATTTTAACTATTTCTTACTAGTATACTAACTAACTCATTTACTCCAAAACCTTATTGAACCAACACCCAACATACCTTACCTGAACCAAGACCTTAGCTAATCTACACTGAACCACTGATGCTGAAATTGGATGAGGCACAAGCTATTGCATGCTTGCTGATACTGCACACCGCACTGGCTGTGCATGCTGCTCAATACAGTGTTGCATTGCCCTGCTCACTACTTGTTGGTGACTGCTCTCCTTGCTGTTTTATCTTACTAAAACTGCTACTTGCAGGTGTGTGATGCTACATGATGTTGGCTCACTTCCTGTTTTATACTGATTGTTGCAGCAACATGCTGCTCTTGCTGTAATGCATTTGCTTAAGTTGCTGAGTTATTCTGCTGCTAGTGCAAGCTATTGAGGTTGCAGCTACTGCTGCTCACTGTGTTTGCTGTATATTGCTCTTGTATACTGTAGTTAGTTAAAATCTTGGCTGCGCATACTATATTGTGGCAGCTGCTACTGCTCTTCAATTACATGTATTTTGCTGTGAAGGTTGTTTCACCTTGCTGTTGAATGCTCTGCAGTAGTTGTGATGATGTATAGTTTGCTGATACTTGCATAAACTGGTTGCTCTCCCACTGTTGTGAACTTGCTGATGCTCGATGCCTATAACTGCTTCTGAAGGAATGGCTACTGCAGTTGTCCATTGCCTCTCTATCATGACCCGTACCCTGGATTTGGGCATGAGTCATGAGTACGCCCAGCCAACACCAGAGTATCGGCAGTAGAACGATGTATAATAAGCCACAAGTATAATCTACAACTCATAACATATATACATCTCCATACTATACTCAATCACATGCACTAGTTTAAATGAATACACCAAGATGATAATAAAATAATAGTCTTGATGCGGGTTCAAGGAATTTCCCCAAAAACTAAATATCTAAAGTAAAATATTCAAAATAATTTAGAAAAAATATTGAAGAACAATCCGGTCCGAATAACTAACAAAATTAACTACTACTAAACTACTTCATTACAGACGATAACTGAGCTGCTAACTCTCCCTGATCCTCCGGAAGGGCAAGATCAGGCTCTATTATGTCGCTAGCATATGGTCCATAATGTGTAGGGATTGCATCCTCATTATAGTAACCTAAAATATTTATCCAGTCAGGAAAGGAACGAGTACATCATAGTAAAAATAGTTTCAATACATGGTAGAAGCAATAAGACAATAAATAGTAATGAATATATGATAGCAACAAACTGAACTCTAAATAAGGCAACTAGAATAACAGAATGCTGATATGGCACAAGATAAGAAAGTATTCAAGAAGGACATTCAACTATGGAAGAGGTTCGATTACACGAAAGAAAATAGTAAGGGTTAGCAAATTGAGTATACTGGATCCCTAGTTGTGATTGAGTATTTTCCTATTCCTAGTATGTATATCCTATGGTAGGCTCGCAGTCGTACATCTAACTTGAGTACCACTACGAGTTCGCAACCTTGTGCGAAACCTAACCTGTGTGGGCCACCACTAAAAATGTGTCACGACCCGCAACCTAGATTTGGGCATGAGTCATGAGTACGCCCAGCCTACGTCGTAGTGTCGTCAGTAAAACATTGTACAATAAGCCACAAGTATAATCTACAACTCACAATATATATACATCTCCACACTATACTCAATCAAAGGCACTAGTTTAAATGAATACACCAAGATAATAATGAAATAATAGTCTTGATGCGGGTTCAAGGAATATCCCCAAAAACTAAATATCCAAAGTACAATATTCAAAATACTTTAGAAAAATTGTCGAGAACAAAATCAACTACTACTAAGCTACTCTATTGAAGACAGTATCTGAGCTGCTAACTCTCCCTGATCCTCTGGAAGGGTAAGATCAGGCTCTATTATATCGCTAGCATACGGTCCATAATGTATAGGGATTGCATCCTCATTGTAGTCACCTAAAATATTTATCCAGTGAGGAAAGAAATGAGTACATCATTGTAAAAACAGTTCCAACACATGGTAGAAGCTACAAGACATTAAATAGTAAGGAACATATGACATCAATAAACTGAACTCACAATAAGGCAACTATAATAACCAAATGCTGAAGTCTTATCATGGCAAACATACAGTACATTATCTCTAAGCCACAAAAGAAATAACTACAATGTATGGAAGAACAGATAGGAACAACTACTCAATGTAATTTGAAATACCTTGTTGACATGTGAACGACTAGGGGGTAATATCCGATAAACCACACGTGTCGTGCATGGCTGCTATTATTCTAAAAAGAACATAGGATAAAATGGGTAGTTCATACGTCAACTAAGTTTTTCCCCTCCCCACAAGTACACATGGATTTTAAACAAGTCACGAAGAAATAACAATAATCCAGAACAGTCACATCTCTCATAATAAGAATCCATCATACTAAGCCGTGTAGCAAGTGTCAAAAATCAAATAATCAATAATAAATATGCATTATAGAGACTATCAAGCACTGAAAGTAATCACAAAAATGTACTCGCATATGGTCCTTAGCTGGTATGAATCAGAATCCAAGTCACCGTCCAAATAGCCTATGTATTACAAATTTACCATGTCAAAAGATAATTTATTTTAATTTATTTAATTATGGATTAATTACTCCAAATTCCTATTTTAATCTTATTATTCTGATTTTTAGGTCAATTCCTAAATTTTGTCCAAAGAAACTAAATTTTATCAACTCGAGACTCATGGTACGCTAATCGAGGCAATTTGTTGACCAAAATGTCAACCTTTACAAAGTCAACTTTCATGCATTATTTCCTGTAGATTTTAGCGTTAAAAACATCTGAAATTTAAGGCTCATCCAGATTCAATTTCGTTTGGGAATTATTGCACATACCAAAAATGTATTATGCAATGGTGGTTAATTTCTAACCTAGAAGTTCTACATAATTAACAGCACTGAAATATTTAGTATTAATTCTTGGGAAGAAAACATGTCAATGATCTCGACATTAGCTTTCTGAAACTTTAAACGGTTCATGATTATGATTGATGGTTCTCCCGGAATCGCAAAAACACCGAGATGCATCTATTTTTGGACATGCTGTGCTCTACGAATTTTACAGAATTTAATATTCATAATTTTATGAAAGAATTTATATATTCAGAAAACTAACCTTAATAAGGTTCTAATACTAGAAACTGGGCCACGTTTGCAGTACGGAGCTGTGAGTAATGGCTTCTAGAAGATGAAGGAAACCCTTGATGACAATTCTCCAAAACCAGCTAAAAAAAACCCTAGAATTTATAAACTAAACATTGTATATATATAGGAGAGAGGGAGCAGCCATGGCTAAAGGCATGCCATGTGGCGTCCATCCGCTTCTACCTACTCGGATCTAACGGCCAGCGTTGAAGCCTGTTTGGCTCGGCTGAGTCCGAGTTGGGTTAGGACTCAGCTCGCCTCAGCTCGGCTTGGCTCGGACCGGCTCCACTCGCCCCCACCCTCACCCTCTCTCGCTGACAGCTGGGCTCGCTTCCTGGGTCGTGCTAGCTAACACGCGGGCCAGGTTGGCTACTGACTGGGCGGGTTGGTTTAATTAGAATATTTTTTTTGGAAATTAGTTTTTAATTCAGTTTTCTTAATTAACACAAAATAAATACTAAAAACAATCCAAAAAATTCTAAAAAATTCTAGAAAATATATTTAATTATTTAGAACCTAAAATAAAAGTTTAGGATATTTTTAATTATGTTTGGCCCTAAAATAAATTCTTGCAAGTCCTAGGAATTTAGTGTTACTAGTTTTTAATTAACCAAAAATTATGGAAAAAGTCCCACTAGTCCCAAATTACCCTAAAATAACATTTAAGCTAGAATTTCAGGATACGGAGGTTATACTCTCCCTCTTACGGTAGAGTTATTGCACTAATTGCTGGGTGCAGTATCCTACTGCTTCATTAGCTGTGCTTATTTCCTGTTGATGGTTCACTACATACTATCCCTTGTTGAACTGTTCTCTACACAATGCCACGTTGTTGTGCACCTGCTGTGTACTAAAATAAACATTCACTAACTGATCCTTTCCTGTTGCTCTACACTTGAAGCTCCACTACTGAACTGAATGGTTGCTGAATTTGCTTGGGTCTCGTGGCTACATACACACAGTGCTGCACTACCTAGCCAGACATGTTGTGCGCTGAAGCATGTTGTGGCTCTCTGTTGTTGCTCTCTTGCTAGTGAAAGCTGGTGAGTTGATGACTACTGGGTTCCTCTCTGCTGCAGCGTACTGCAGTATCCGATACTAGTACTGCTCAACTGCCCACACACAAACATAGAACCAACCCACAACACAGAACCACTTATACTCATACACAAACACACACAAACACTTATACAATTAAATGCACATACACTTATACACAAACATATATACGTATACATTCCTCTATGGATATAAATATATATACCAATCTATCTATATATATATACTTATACATACAATCACATATAGATGTATATATATTAAGGTATCACAATTACTCATTTATATAGATACATATATACTCTCACACTTAATCCCACACAACAATATAAATATATATATACACAAGACATATATATATATACAACTATATACTCTATTATATATACATATGGACACACACATATACATAAACTCAAATACACTAATATATGAATATATATATTACCTAATTATCATCTAGACATATAATTACACATGCAAAAAGGGCAAAACAACAAACACATGGAGTGCACCACACCCGTATCACACTTTCTCTATGATACGTTTGCGATACGGCTCCAACACACAACCAAACGCATCCCGGAGGACAAGAGAAAGTCTAAAACATTAATTATGAATAATACATTGAGTAATTAGATCAACTACGTGTCCGTGTCAAGAATTGGTATGCATAACTCCTCGTGTCATACAAAAACTCCCAAAACTGCCCGTTTCGTCAAATTGACGAGATATGTCCTACACTTATCCAATTGTACACATGACACTAGTCACAAACAAGCAATCATATATCATTTAGATCTATTAGACACAATGTCAACTATTACATGTGTCAATATCGAAATTCTCCCAAAATTGACACTAAAATGGACATAACTTCTACCGTAGGTCTCCGATGAACCTAAAATCAATTCCTATGGGTAGCCTATGCATGTGGATTAGTTTCTCATGGTTAAATCTCATATTTAGAACCTATTACTAGGGAAAAAACTGAAATATACCTATTAGAAGATGGATTATCAACAAAAAGTCTCCAAATACAAAGTAGCTCCTCTTCTTATAGATCTTGGCCACCTCCTCCTTGGTCCTTGATTCCTTCTTGTAGATCCTTGTAGTAGCAGCCTCTATTGAAGAATAGGAACTGAATTGGGTAAAAATTTGGTGAGGAATGGTGAGGAAATAAAGAAATAATGAAAGGGAAAAAATCTAGATCTATTTAGATTGTGAATTAAAATGAGGGAGACACTCTCTCTCCTCCTAATTATGGCTGATCATAAACCCTCTTCCAAGCAATATGAAATGTCTAAAATACCCTTTGGGCCGCTCATGAAGAAATTAATTAAGGGAAAAGGTTCTAGTCTAATGGTTTCACTAATTAATTCATCATCCTAATGAATGGGTCTAACTTGGGCTCAATCTAAACTAACATATAAATATTGGGTCCATTCATCTAACGAAACTAATTAGGTCAACTACACAAGTCCATAATAAATCTAACACTAATAATAAATAAATAATACAATAATTATTTAATTACACATGTATAATATTAAATACAACGCTCCTAAAATAAAATACCCGCATCAGTTACCAAGCTACCCTTGATTGAAAATGTGAGGGTGACAATCCTACCCACCTTAGAAAAAAATTTGTCCTCAAAATGAAATATGATTGTAACCCTCTCTAGGTCAATCCCAGTCTAAACTAAAACATACATCACTAATATGGTCTCAGTCCATTAAAGTTTTGCAGTCTCCAATAGGGTGTACTAACTATACAATAAAACACAAACAGCTAACTAAACATGAAAACAATGGATGGAAAGAAAATAAACAGAATATAGCAAAATAAGCTAACTTATCACCTGAAGTATCGTCCTCTCCTACTGCCATTGCAAATGCCCCGCCCTGCCGGGGTGGCTCTCTATGTTGGTGCTTATTAGTCTGCGGTACCACAGGTGGCCTAGCTCCACCTCTCTGACCGCGATCTAGTCTGTACGGGTTGTTGGATCATTCCTTCACTGATGGTTAGGGGAACCATAAAACAAGCATAGTCTGAGTCTCTTCCAACAGTTCTCCCAATCATGTCCATGCCTTCCACAATAGGCACAAGGAAAAGTTTATTGAATCTGTCTTTGAGGCCGTTGTGGTGCCTGAGGCACTGGCTTCTGAAACTGTTGTACCTATTGAGCTGGTGCCTTAACTGGCACAAGGTACTGCTGATGCTGATATACTCTTGGCTGCTGAAAGTGGGTAGGCTTTGCTGGGCCCGTACTACTACTCGCTCCTCCGTGTCTCTCAGCCTCTTGGGGCCAAGCTCCAAATTATCCTCCGCCCACTGCGCATGTTTCAAAATTTCCTCAAACTTAGCGGTATGGTCTCCATTAGTATGAGACTTAATCTCACTGTTCAGTCCCTTCCTGAACATTCTAGCCCTGGCTCAAGGATTTAGTCCCTCAATAAATCATCCCAATCGGCAATACTCTGCCGCATACTCATCCACTGTCAAGTTCCCTTGGACGAGGTTCTGGAATTGACTCTCCAAAGTACTCTGAGCCATATCCGAAAAGAACTTCTTTTTGAAAAGTTCTTTGAAAGCCTCCCAAGTAATTCCTGGTACTGATATCCTTGGGTCTGTCCTAACCCATGTCAGCGCAATGTGGAACATCATACTACCTGCTGCTTCCATCTGCAAGCTCTCAGGAATCTGCGCATCCTCTATCCAGTCGTCTGAGTACTAGATTCCATCGGTGCCCAAAAAGTCCTTAGGCCCCATCCTCTTAAAATTAATGAAGGTCCCTGGTCTCGGCTGCTGAGGGATAAACTGAGGTGGTACCGTCTGTGGCTGGACTGCGGTAGCTCTCTCAACTGTTGTTAGTGCAATTTGGTGAGCATTCTCCATGCTCTGTTATAGGACATCGGACTATTACTGCTGTACCTCTATTATCTGCTGGAAGAGCACAACCATTTGCGTCTGATCAGCTACAAGTGGCAAAGGTGGAAGTTCCTCAAAAAATGTCTGCCCTATCCTCGGTACTAGAGGTGGAGCACCTATGAAAGCTACTACAGATACGTCAACCTGGACTAGTGAAGCTGACATCCTGAATGTAGGTGATAGACCATTGTTTGAGGGTACTGTCCTCAAGGGTGATGAAGTAACTGATCATGCTGTCGTGGCACCTAATAGCTAGGAACGCGTCTTCGGTGGCATTCTGAAGACAAATTTAAATTAAGGAATCAATATTGAGCAAGATATGATACCATTAAAGAAGGATAAAATTTTCAAGAAAAGCAATATTCAGAATAAAGATGACAAGATACCATTATATTGGAATTATTTTCTAGTTGTTATTGAGTATCCCTCTCTTCCTAGTATTTTATGTCCTATCCTATCGCAGGCTCACAGTAGTACAACTAAGACGTTGCACTACTACAATATCGCATAACTTGCGAAGCCTGACCTGCATGGGCCACCACTAAAAATGTGTTACGATCCGCACCCTGCAAAGGGGCACGAGTATGTGGGTACGTCCAGCCTACACCGCAGAGTCGGCAGTAGAATGTTAACTTGGTCTACTATACTATATATTATCTTACACAAGTATATAAAATATTGTCATGCAATCTCAATCTTGTAATGATACTTAATCACATTTAAAACTAGGAAGATGCACGCACGATATAGAATAGAAAGAATAGAAATATAAGTCTCAAAACATATATGGCTAACTCAAAAACTAAACATAACTCAAGATCTAAAAACAATAATAGAAACAAAAGTCTAAAAAGAACAAACTACTACAAGGTATGGAAAACTCAAAGGCCTCAGTCTCTGGCACTATCCTCGGGTGACATGCCATCTGTCGGTCCGTAGTGAGTGGGACAGATCCTCTCTAACCATTCATCTGAAAAATATTTTTTCAATCAGGAATGGAGCGAAGTATAACACAATAGCAGTTCCAATTAATTGATAATGACTATAGACAAAAATAGAGAATATAATACAAGATAAAAAATAATGAACAATATCAACTATGGTAGAAAAATAGGTAAACAATGAATAATATGGTATATATTGATCACGATAAACTAGAATAAGACAATAGAATGAAACAATAAACTAGAATATGGTAAAGAAATATAACTATGCTAAGTGATTGAAATACTAGATAGATAAGTGATCGGCTTGGGTGAACATTGTCTACTTTAACGTTGGATAAACATTGTCTATGTTAAATATTGAACATTGTCTAGGATTTATTCACATGCCTAGCTAACACTTCCCCTTTCCCCCAACTATTACAATGGATCCAACCATGACACGTTGTGATACAAGATACTCAAGTCCATGTAAACAATAAACCTTGAACACGAAACATTGAACATTGAATATTGAACATTGAACATTATCTAAGTTAAATATTGAACATTGTCTAAGTTAAACATTAAGAACATGAGAAAAAATGAACAATATATATAACATCCAATGACTGATCCATCTGTATACTAGTCCGTGTACCAATGTGTCAAGAGTCATGTAAAACATTTCTAAATAGTTGTATTATAGTAATTATCAAATAAGAAAAACTATCAGAGAATGTACTCGTCTGTCGTCCAAGCAATGAATGTCAAACAGTGTCCCAAATGGTGTCACACAACCTATATATATGGAATATTACATTAATAAAAGGTGTTGGAATAAATTTAAGTTAAACTACTCAACATCTAAGTCACAAGGCCATTTCTAAGTCAAACTGACTAAATCTAGGGTGTATGAGTCTAACACTACGATACCAAGTCAATACACTATGAAACTAGCTATACTAACTAGTCTAAGATACTAAGAACCACACAAAAAGTTCTATCCTAAGATACGCAAGTTTAATTATATAAAAATAGTGTTATATATATATATATATATATATATATATATATATATATATATATATATATATATATACACAAGTCAATATACTTATTACTATATCAAAACAATAAAAATACGATACCTTGGCCTTACACCAATGCGTATCGCACTACCATACTACATATGTACATAACTAACATATATATATATATATGACTACACTAATTTATATAAATACTAACTTCAATATTGTCACGACCCATATCCGATGTAGGGATGCAAGTCGGAAACAACGCCCAGCCTACACCGCAGAATCGGCAGTAGAACGCTATCTGGGTAATCTATCTAGTAATATAAAGAACCACCAACAATACAATATACTCAATCACAGATCTAAGATGAAAATGAGCACAAATAAGATAAGAATATAAATAGTCACATACAACTCATGAGTCTAAATTAATACATCAATGAGTCTAAAAGAATGCTAACAAAAGCTGGAGACAAATCCATTACAAGAAATACTAAGAAGGTACAAGTCCCGGGTCATCTGTCTCAGTCAGGATAAATCCCTCCTGAGCCAGGGTCACTTACTCTAATTTCACAACATCCTAAGGTCCATAATGTGTAGGGTACCACTCCTCAGTATCATCTGGTAAAAATATATCCAGTCTGGAAAGGAGTATAGTACATCTCTAATAGCAGTTTTAATCAATGATAAAAACTATATAACAGTAAATAGATATGAATATACAAGATGCACAATAAATACGAGAGATATACAATAAGGAAATACTGGAATGAATACAATAATGAACAATATGACAATGAACAAGAATACTAATGACTAAGTGTGTGAGTACTAGCTTTAACATATGATCGGCTTGGGAATATGATACAATATATATGGCCTGGTTAATCATACGTGCGGTGTATGATTAACACTATTTAATGAACAAGACTTGATACAATGAGAGTATGATCACATATCTACATTAAAATACTCCCCACCCTCGACTGGTATAATAGATCCAACCATGGTACGCTATGATACGAGATTCCCCAAGAAGATAGCTAGTCTTTCTGACAATCAGTGTTTGTACATGTACAAGATAATCAATGAAACAAGGCTTGTACAAGATACACCATATACCAAGGAATAATATCTCATGACGAGATCAGGATATACCAATCCATGTAACTATCGTGTCAAGAAGACATGGATATCTACACTAGATACAATAAAAATTAAGGATATCATAAATGAGAAATTATCAGAGAATGTACTCACCTGAAGTCCAAAGAATAGTCTCACAGATGTATGATACGGTGCCTCGAAGACCAAGATATGGAATACAATATCAATACAAGGTTTCGGAAAGAAAATAGGTTATTGTGCCAATAGTATACCGATCTTGCCGATATTGCTTGATATATATCTTGGCCGCCATACCGATGACGTACTTGGTTGTGCCGACGGTATAACGATTTGTGGAACTTTATTTTTCAGTAAATTTTTGCCTACTTGGAATGATATACCGAAGATATACTACAATATACCGATGGTATACTGATTTATTAGAATACAAAACTTTTTGTGTTTTTCCTATCTCTGGACCGGTGTACCGACAGTGTACTGGACTGTACCGACGGTATACCGATAGTATACTCTCTTTAGGAATTCTAGGTTTTTCATTATTTTATGTTGAAACTTCTGGATTTTGCTTGGACAAACGATGAATTAACCTAATTTTGGACATGAAATTACCTGGCTTCAGATGACATGACTTGACTTGACTTGGCTTTACACGATTTCACCCGGCTTTGACTTGTGACATGATTAACTGGATTTGACTTGGCATGACTTTACATGACTTCATCGGACATAGCTTGACTTGTTTTCACTTAGTTTCGTCTGGTTGGACATGGCTTCACATGGTTATATAAGGCTTTATCTGGTTTCACATGGCTTCACCTGATTGACATGGCTTCATTTTGCTTTACCATGCTTCACTTGATTTCAAGTGGCTTGATTGTTGTCGTGGCATAGATGAGTCTATATGTGCAATATATATTAAACATGCTTATATTACTATTAGGGCTTGATTTATCTGCATCATGTCTAGGGTGGATTCTGCGGAATGCCACACCCAGATTCATACAAGAAACTTCTAGGGGTTAAATAACTATAGATTGACTTAGTGCATGGCTATAGATTTTCCTAGATTGCATGCAGTCCCGTTTATTCGTACTGTTATCTTGAGGAGTATCTAGTGGTTTATATCATGACATATGTTGAGGAGTATCAAGTTGGTTGTGTGTATGGATATCCTGGACGGACTGCAGGGGCATGCGATCAGAAAAAACTCTAGCATTGCGTTGCATTATATTAGTTAGTAATTAATGATTATGATAACCCTAGTTAGTTAAATTATCAAGCCGTACTTACATGATTTGCCGTGATTGATGGATGTCGGTTAGTCTAGGCATTATATGATCAACTTTACTTCGACACTTGTTATTTTCTTATTGATTACAAGATTCGGATATGTCTTATTGCAGGTTTTAAGTTATTTATTATCCTGAGATCATTTATATTCAATCTTTGCTTTCCAGTATTTTTATTACTTGTGTTGTTGGTTTAAGTTCCTAGATGGGCTTTCTTTGTGGTACTTGCTATTTGGGGGTCTGACCCCACTTGTTTTGTATGGCCAGATCCAGTAGCAGAATCGGAGGATCAATCGTACTTTCCTGAGGATTGTGGCCACCAGGATCACCAGACCGCTTGAGTTGATTTTTTTACTTCCCCACCCTGATGTATATTCTATTTTATTGGCATTTAGCCACCGAGCACATATTTAGCTCACGTTTTGGTTTGATCTGTTAACCTACGGATATTAGCATGATTGACATATCTTAGGGTTGATCATGTATGATTCATATTTGGCTAGTTTATTTACTCTATTTTTACTAGCATCATGATCATTTGTAAATTATAGTTTGGGATGCTTTACTATTATATTTTAGCTGATCTTACATCTTGTTATGATTCTTGTTGTTCTTGTGATTGAGACACTACGGTTGTTGTACCTAGGCTTGACTGTTGGTTTATAGTAGTGGCCTCTTATGTCTGGCAGCTTCACCATATATACGAAGTACTAGAGTGCTCTAAGTATACTTAGTTGGCCTTGTAGTCCCGCATTCCAGTATTCTAGTTTTGGGTATGGCAGAGGGCGAGCAACGTCAACTATCTGCTTCACTCTGAACACCTATCAATTTTTCAAAGTCTTCTTGCCCTTTGGCAATCGTACCAGATATAAGTAGAGTTAGCCTGTAAGAAACTAATCTTATTCTGCATAGCCTCCATCCACTCCTGTCTATGTTTGTATTCTAGAGCCTCTGTAAAAAATTTGGGCACTCCTCCCGTTAGTCAGTAGTACATACTCACCCGGTGAGTATCTCATAGATGGTCCACGCTCTCTATCGCTCCTCCTCAATGGAACCTCTGGTGCTGGATGTATATCAATAACCTCCTCCCTTTCAGGAACTATTTCATTGGCATGCTCATCATCCTGAGGGTCACCATTACCACCATCATTAGGCTGATGATCATGTTTGGACCAACTCCATGTACTGGCTCTTCCATAACTGGATTCTCTGTAATATCCTCTAAAAACTGCTCGAAAAAAAATGACTCTACCTCGGGCAATTTATCAGCCTTAGAAGACATCTCGAAATCCTGTGTATTTTTCATGGTCTGATACTCGACGAATACTACGTCCCTGGTTCTGTAGAGATTTCTTTCCACTGGGTCGTAGAGTCTATAGTTGTCACAACCCGCTCCAACTTTTGGGATTCGAGTACGTGGACAAGCCCAACCTACGTCGTAGTATCGACGGTAGTACGTAGTCTACGATAAACAATAGTTTATAACAAGTAACAAAATACACATATCATCTACAACTAAGTCATTAAAAGGAAATAAAATTAATTATCTCAATAATTTATTTAAAAAAATCCACTATAACTCAAGATGTACTCGAACAAACCCGGTCAATAAAATAAATACAACTAGAAACTAAAGTCTACTAAGCCTACTAGCTATGAATAATACAAAAAAACATAAGAAGAAAATATGCTACTCCGCATCTAAGGATGAATTTTGTACATCGGTGATAGCTGCATCACCAACTTACTCACTGTAGATCTCTGGACAAATATCGTCGCCTAAAATTGTCAACATATCCATTCTGAATTAGAGCAAAGTACAAGTCTAAGCCAACATGAGACAAATACAAAATAAAGTAGTAAACTTTAGACATAAGAACCATATGATCAGCAATAACATAGACAATATGCGCAAGTAAATCAGGTGATAGGAGAAATACAATTAGCAGTAATAACTAGCAAGAGAAACTGATAGAAATCAAGATGAGAATAGTGTATGTACTCATGTGTCTTTAGAAACACAATATCTAACACGTGGATTTACTTATGAGTGCTTAAGAAGGTTACCTAATTATGTTTGCATGTTACACAAATTTATAATAATATATAACACATTCTCAAGTTCATAAGCACGTCTCATGAATGAGATCCACGTGCCAAATGGTTGTAATTCTTTTGACTCTCACATCTCACGGTTATGATAACATAATCACACTAACTGTATGAAACAAGGTCATAATGACAACATATGAAAAAAATTAAACAATAGTATAAATTGGTCACTCAGCTCTCAGGTGTGCAACAATCAAGACATGAAAGATAGCATGTATAGATAAAATACGACAATAAAAATTAATTGCACATGAAAGCATTAAATAAGTACTTGTCTGACTTTCTGGATGTGTTGATATCACAAGTTGAAGAAAATGCAAACTTTGTCTTATCAGCTATCCAACCACACCATCATCCCACGAACTCCGTCGTAGGAATTAACACAAGTTAGAGCCATAAAAAGTGCTAACTTGCTTGTTTTCTTGTTAACCTATTTAAATTATGATTAAAATAATCTAAAATATTATTTTAATATTATTATATTGTAATTTTAATGTTATTCCTAAATTTTGGGCCAAAAGAATCTAGTTTACAAATTCGAGATCCATAGCACACAAATCGAGACATTCCTTTGATCAAAAGTCAACCAACACAAAACCTAGATTTGAGTAGCCAAAGCTATATATTTTAGTGCTACAAGAATGCTGGAATCGACAGTTTCATCGAATATTGAATCGATAAATATATATCGCAAATATGGCATATAGATTGTAAGTTCGTTGGTTCACTATTTACCCCTATGTTCAATAAATTTAACAGAATATAAATTAATCTATTAAATTTTAGAAAATATTTGTGATATATTTTTGTGTCAATTTTCCAAAATTTTAAACGGTTCATGAAAACGAGTTCGGGATCTCCCAAAATCTTTTAAATAACAAAACGTGTCAATTTTTGGTCAACTGGCACTCTAAGAATTTTCTAAAAAATAGGTTCATAATTTAAGAAAAAATATATATTCAGAAACCTAACCTCAATACGGTTCTAACAAAAAAAACTATAGCACATTTGGAGTTCGGAACTAGGAGATATGGTCATTCCAAGTTGCAATGACTACTGAAAAATGAGGATGATTTTGTGACAAATTTTGATATGATTTGGGACGACTGAGAAAAAAAATGAATTTTTTCCCACCCCACCCTTTCCCTATTGGGCAGATCAAATTAATTACAGAAAATGCTTCTTCACTCCAAAAAGAAATAGAAAAGAGCATTGTACCACTTTTGTAAGGATGGATCTGATAGGAAGAGCGGAGATTGGGGACGAAAAAGATGAAAGATGATTTTATTTTAAAAGTTTAGTAGGTATATATAATGGGTTGATACTATTTAATTTTAATGCGGATAAGATTGCCTAATTTGGATAGGATTAGGATCAGTTTAAATATGGATTGAATATGGATGGAGTTATTTTCCTAGTAGACTTAGGATTAAGATTAATTTAAAATATAGTTTGAATTTATCTAAATAATTTATAAACTTATACAGAATCAAATATAGTACAACTTATTTATATCTAATCTTATTTATATCAATTAACATTAAATTAGCATCTATCCAATATTAAGTGTATATATAATCAAAATAATTTCAAATAAATATTGAATAATTCTTGATAAATCCAAATAAATCCGAAATAAATCTATAAAAAACTCAATAAATTATAGTAAATATATTAGGCCTTCTAACCCTAAAATCAATGTTTGGTAGCAAAATATGCTTGTATGGTCCTATAGTAAATTCTGAAAGCTCTAAAAATTGTATTTTCTTAGTTTAAAAAATTTTAAAAATCTAAAAATACAAAAAAATTCTAAATAGTATAGACATTATTCTAATTATTAATACGAGTCTCTATGAGCTATATGGAGTCTAGTGTTACATTATTGTCATCATAAAATATACTTAATATTTTAAAAATAAAAATACCCACAAATTACTAATATAATCTAATTATCATTCTCGTACGGTATTTTGGAAAGCGAATGCTATAAAAGCCAAATTCATCCCAACCATAGCCGACAAAGACGCACTACCTCATCTTCGGCTGAAGTTTGGATCTCTCGTCCTTCGGTACATGCACGAAGGCCTTACAACCAAACACTCGTAGGTGATTTTATGATGACTCTTTGTTGTACCATACTTTGTCAGGCACATCATCCTCCAAATGAGCACTAGGAGATAAATTAATAAGATAAGAAGCAGTGTAAAGAGCTGCACCGTAATAACTGTTCGATAAGTTTGCCTCAGATAAAAAACACCGTACACTCTCCATCAGTGTCATGTCCATTCGCTCTACTACACCATTGAGCTGAGGTGTCTTAGGCTCAGTCTTCTGGTATCATATCCCTTTCTCTCTGCAATAAGCATCAAAGGGACCAATTTAGTCGCCATCGTTGTTGGACCGAACACATAGTAGCTAGTTACCCATGTCCCTTTCAACTGAGGCATAAAACTTTTTGAAAGTAGGCAACACCTGATCCTTGGTCTTTATGGCATAGACCGAAATATTTTTGGAACAATCATCCATAAAAGTCAAAAAGTAAGAAGCACCACCTATAGATTTTATCTTCATAGGACCACAGACATCTGAGTGAATCAACTCGAGCAACGTCGGCTTTCTCGAATTTGGGTATCTTTGGGAAGATAACCTATTTTGCTTTTTTGCTAAACAGTGCGTGCATCTCTCCAACTTTGTATACTTGATCCTTGGAATCACCTTCCTGTTCACCAAGTAACTCATCTCCTTCTCGCTTATATGACTGAGCCGCCTGTCCCATAACTCGGTAGACGCGTCACTAGCTATGTTCACCTTCTGTGCCCCGTGTGTCCTTCCTTCCATATAATACAGTCCGGACTTCTTGCTTCCTCTGGTAATCACCATCGAACCTCTAAAAAGTTTCTATTGATCGTACCTGAAGAGAATGAAGAAACCCTCGTCATCCAATCTTACAACCGATACCAGGTTGAAATTGATATCAGGGACATGTCGGGCATCTATGAGAATAAAAACTCTACATGTCTTCGTCCTCAAATGCACATCTCCGATAGCAACAGCATTCGATACATCCCCGTTCCACATCTTTAACACTCCATAATTATCACGCACTCGGCCCGGCAAGGCCGAAACGTCCTCTATTGTGCGTGATGCTGCGCGATCCTGAGTTATGCCCACGCTAGGCCAGATCTGAATAGGCAGTTTGATAACTAGTTCACAGAGTCATCATAGCGGAAGCATTGAATAAACACAAGTATGAAGTAAAAATAAGCTCTTTATAGATAATAAAATAAGGTTACAAGCGGCCCTAGGCCGAGATTATAAATCACTCAAGCTTACTCTCTCGAAATAATAAAATATGCCAAGCGGCTTACAACATGGGAGATACATAGGCGATTTTCTAATATATTACGTCTTGTTTATGTGTTTCAGTTTCTGACACAATACTCAAAGGATCCAGAACGGACTCAATGCCTTAGCACGCACGAGGGGATACTCTGCACCGAATGAGGTTCTCCCGCACCCTGCACACAATCTGGTAGATTATTAGTACATTGAATACACTAGTGGGAAGGCTTCTTGTCATGCCCCAGTACCAAAATACGGAGACAGATACGGCCAGCTACCCTATACAAGGTACTATACGTCGTATGATGATCACAGTTATAAATAGACAAGGGAGTGCATGGTACAATCAGGTCACTTAGGGTCACACAAATATCTATGTCTCAATCAATCAAATAAAAAACAGTAATCATAGAGCATATATGATAAAGCAATAAGGAGTCCTAAATGCTTTTAACAAAATATTCTAGAGACCAGCTACACAAAATAAGAAGTTGGTAGAGTAACAAAAGTATATAATAGTTATCAACTGCAGTTTGAATAAATAAATTCATGTAAGGAACTAAATGTCCAGATGTATTAGCTAATGGTACCGGTGGCTAAACGTCCAAAAGATAAAATGTACAATGATGAGCAGGGAAGAAAAAAATCTACTCGTTATCCTTGGCGACCAAATTCTTGGTACGCGCCATGAGTCATAGAAAAGTACGTTGGATCATCGGATGTTGGCTCAAAACCTGGCCATGCAAAACCAGTGGAGTTAGACCCTAAATAGCAAGTACCATAAAAGAAGCAAGAAAAGGAGAACCAAAAACACAAGCAATTAAATATAATAATATATAATGGTTCTATGTTGTAACTTAGGTCCTTGGCATATCCTAGCACAAAGGGCCAACCCTACAACCAAATAAGTACAAAGGTTAAATCCATCACAATATGATAGTCCATTTCCCAAGGCTACTAACAGAATAATAAAATCACAACCAAGTACAATTACAAAAAATTAGCCAATCACTTATACGACTTGCTATTTTTGGAGTCTGAGGTTATCTCATAATAATGCATAATAGGTATCCTCAGATCACGCCATTGTTTAACACGAGCTAAATGAGCCAAATAGAGGAATATTCAAGCACTTCAAGAATTGCACAAGTTCCCCGCAAGGCCACTTGCTAAATCACTATATTAGCGGTTCCAATATTCCTATAGTAAAATAATCGCTAGACATTAGTTATAATAGGTCAAATACTATACTCCACTAAGGTAGATGATATAAAGTATCTGTGGTGGCCAACCCACAATGCACTAGAATGAATCTCTGTGGGAAGGTTCGTTGGCATGATCTCGGAATACAGTTTTATCCCAATGTTACTACCACTTTTAGCTGCCTAATTAACCCTATATTGTTTTGATATCCCATGGCGTGGCCATATGAGAATTTTTCTTAAGATTCCGTATAAAGTACGTGGATGCTAGATACGAATCCATAGAAGTTCAATCTGGATTCACTCGAGCGTGTATGAAATATTAAATAAACCTATATCCTAGCCACACTTTAGTACTTGACTCATATATCATGTCCGTGATGGGGGAAAGTATATTTATAGTATCACGCGTTCAAAAATTTGGTGGCATTTCCGATGCACAACCCAAATATAAAATTACTTAATACGTAACACGGTAAGTCGCACATCGGTGCACATTAAATCATGAACAATATTAGACAATAATTGTATCAGCACGGATACAGTATTCGAGTTTAATTACCAAGATCATCATTGGATCATATGAATCTTGATCATATTATAACACGAAGCTTATGTCATGTACATAGTCGGTTAGTTACTATTTACTTAGTTTGGTTCACCCATAATATCTTAATCTAACACATATTCATGCCATATGTAAAGCCAATCTTAGCACACGGTCATGTCTAGCATGAGGTCTTCTTTCTAAGTTCATTCTCCCCTAAAGTTAATAACAGAAGCAATAACCAAGATCAACCACAAAGAGGACGATAAAGTGTCAGAGCTACAAAGGGGTGGCACACTTTGTCAAGTTAACCAACATAACACAATTGACAAAAGTGAGCGGGCAATAATAAGGCATGCTTTCAAAGAAAGTGCGCAAGCAAGCTAGCTAAAAGACAAAACACATAATCCAAGGTCAAAGCTCGATAATCGAGAAACTCGTCAGTCGAGGAGCACAAAAATCAATAATACAAAAATCGAGAAACCGACTAAAGCTTCCTCTCTAAGAAAATGAAGAGGGAAGAAAGTGCACGAGCAGACCAAACATAAAAAAAGTGCGTCGGCTGACGAAATATAGGTAAGTGTGCCAGATTACCAAACGCGAAAAAGTGCATTGACTGACTATGGCAAACTTTCTCTTGGTTTCCTAGGGAGAACTTTGATTAAAAATGTACCCAAGCGCGCCCACTGAGTTTCCTCTCAAAAGTGCCCCAGTGACTCATGGAATGTGACTGACGTACTTTTGCAAGGAGACTGAGTGAAGTATTATTAGTACATACTTTTGCTAGGAGACTAATTACAGTATGATTAGTATGCACGAAGAGTTTGAACGACACACAAATGAATCCAAAGTAAAAAATATATATTTTTATGCCAAAAGGGTTCCCTTGTATACTGTTCACAGAGCTCTATTCTTCTTTCCCAGTCAGTCATTTTGGTATACGTATGGTATCAAGTTTCAGTACTGAACTTAGCTTGACTCCAAATCAAGCATGACCAAAAGCAAAGTTACATAAAATATGGTGATCTACACTATGAGCTAATTAGTTTTGCAAAATATAATATTTAGGGATATTAAATCCCAGAAAAACAAAAGTAAAACCATTGACCCAAACTCAGGTCCATGTATTTTCAACCAAGAGAATCAAGAACAACAAGTATTAAAGATGAAGGGGTGCTCGGTTCCAATAATATAAGCTATAAATAAATAAAAAATATTAAGAACTAAAAGCATGCATAAATCCATGGTTCTTCTCTTGTGCAAGATGTACTTGTCTACGGAGGGAGATAGAAAATCTAAGAGAGAAAATGGAAAGAAAATAATGATCAGAGAGAGGGAAATGCGAATATATAGGCTTGGGTTTGAGAAGTGGAGCATTGGATCACTCAAACCCATCCAAGCCACACATGACACCGATCCAACCAAATTCACTCTCTCCACAACTCTCAAGTCTGATCTAAACAATGGCCGGCTAGCAAACAATATGCACCAAAGTGTGCCAAGAATAATATGCACCAAAGTGCGCCATGAAAGGGGGCTGACATTTGTACCCACCTTAGAAAATTTTTGTCCTCGAAATTAAAATCCAAAGTAAGACTAGAGAAGTCAGGACAAGTAAGATAAGAATCTACTAACAAATCTACACATACAAGCAATAATATCACAATACATAGGTGATCACCTGATCACGGAATTGAAGATACGAAGGCATACGGTATAATATACCTTCCGAATCTAATAGATAAGGTTACCGAGACCGTATATCATCCTCGTGCTCCAACATCGATTTTCTAAGAGTGTGATGGCCTCAGGCAATTCGGACAAGAGAAATAGTTCGTTTCTTGAGTACCTTATCCCTTCGGTCTAGAAAGTATATAGGTTGCTCCTTGTGAGATAAGTAATTTCCAACGAATATTTCAGAGTGATCGAGGATATGACTCAGATTCGGGATATACCTACGCAACAGAGATATATGAAATATATTATACACCTCACCTAGTGAAGTTGAAAGGGTAAGACGATAAGCCATATCACCTACCCGATCGAGAATGTCAAACGGCCTAACATATCGCAGACTAAGCTTCCCGCTTACCCCGAATCTAGTAACTCCATGGGTTAGCAAAATCTATAAGAACACGTAGTCGCCGACACAAAAATTTAAAGGCCTATGATGTTGGTCTGCTAAGTGACGATATTGATCCTGTGCAACCCGAAGTCACTCTCCGATCAGCTTGACAACTTCTACTATCTACATGATCATTTTGGAGCCTAACATCTTTTACTCACCAATGTCGTCCAATGCCAATGGTGATCTATACTTTTTGCCATATAGTGCCTCAAAATGTGACATTTGAATACTAGTCTGATAATTGTTGTTATACGAGAATTCCCCTAAGTAAAGGTTATTCTTCCAAGACCCACTTAAGTCTAGGGTAAAGGCTCGTAACCTATCTTCTATGGTCTGGATGGTCCTCTCTGGTTGTCCGTCTATCTGATGGGTGGTACACAGTACTGCATCTTAACCTGGTATCCAATCTCTCGTGCAATCTTCTATAGTATCCTAGCAATCCCAGCAAACTACGCACCTCCGCCATTGTCTTTTGAACTGGCCAGTTCGCTACTGCATCTACCTTCTTGGGATCAACTGACACTAATGCTCCAGAAATAATGTACCAAAGAAAGGATATGTGATCCAATCAAAACTCACACTTACTAAACTTTTTATATAACTGGTGCTCCCTCAAAGTCCATAGTACTATCCGATGATGTTCTTCATGCTCCTCCTCATTAAGAGAATACACAAGGATGTCATCGATAAATACTACCATAAATTGGTCTAAGTATGGCATAAAAATATGGTTCATCAAATCCATGAATACCGTTGGAGCATTAGTCTATTCTAATGGCATAACTAAAAATTCGTAATGCCAATATCATGACCTAAATATTGTCTTCGGTATATCCTGCTCCCTAACTCGCACCTGATGATATCCAGATCACAGATCTATCTTAGAGAAGACTCTTGCTCCACTTAATTGGTCAAACAAGTCATCAATCCTGGGCAATGGATACTTTTTCTTCACTTTTACTGCATTCAATCGCCGGCAATCCATGCACAACCGCATCGATCCATCCTTATTCTTCACCAATACTGTTGGTGCTACCCAAGGTGATTTACTGGTCCGAATTAACTTTTTTGCCTACAGTTCTTCCATATGTCAATTTAACTGATCAAGCTTTGCTGGTGACATTGGGTATCTTTTGGGATATTGGTTCTACTCCTAGAATCAACTCTATACAGAATTCTAATTCTGTAACTGAGGGTAATCTTGGAAGCTCGTCGGAAAAAATATTCATAAATTCTTCAACTATTTTGGGTATCGGGTTCCTTTTTTGTTGCTAATGCTACGATTCCATCCTTATGATGGTCTTCTGCTATTCTGCTAAGAACAAACACTTCTAGACCAGGGACTCTAAATAATACTCTACCCTCATAACAATCTATCATCGTATGACTATCTCTTAACTAGTCAATGCCTAAGATAACATCAAACTTATCCATAGGAGACTCGATCAACTTCGCAAGTAATAAATTCCTATATACTACAACTTGACACGCTAGGCACACCCTACTAACTCCTACGATCCCATTGCTAGTAAGTATATTCAGTATATATGGAAATGCGTTAAACTTTAATTCAATATATGTTGCATATTGTGCAGATATAAATAAGTGCGAAGCCCCATAATCAAATAATGCTATGGAATGATAGGTGGTAATAAAAATATTGGCCACTACTTCGACTGATGTCATAGCTTCTTCAAGAGATAAGGTGAATGACTGCCCTTGGCCTTGTCCATCTCCCTGCTGCTGCCTTTCTTGGTGTCGTTGTTATTGTCTCTGTTATTTTTGATACTATTGTTGTCAGTACAATTGTGCCTGCGTCAATAATGAACCCTGTGCTATAGGCCGTACTGCTACTGCTGGTCCTTCTGGCTGCACTTCCCTTAGAGCCGGCAATAAAAAAACTTTTGTACTGGTCTTCATGGCCTCTGTATTATAGGACAAGTGGCAACCCTATGATCGGGGCTTTCATATCTCAAGTATTTTCCATTCTCTACCTGGAAAACATCCCGGGTATGACCTCCCTTTCAATAATACATACAACCCATTGGCACTCATCGTTGTTGTTGTAATTGTTGCTGTTGTTGCCTTAGCTTCTTCTGCCGAGTAGATGCTATCACTATCGGGGTCACTGGCCTCCTCTGTGTTACATCATGGATGTGAATGCCAGGAGATGGTGCTGACGTTCGCGGTACTGTTCCTCTCTCGTTACTTTATATTTGAGGCCTCTTTGGGTCTACTCTTCTTGATGCCATCCTCTGAGAGGTAAGCTAAACCCTCATGGACGCTATTAATACAGCCTCGAAGGTCTGGTTGTCATGCACCTCTACCATATGTAAAATCTCCAAATAAATTCCTAGCTAGAACCTCATTGCTCTCTCTAACTCCGTTACTATCATGGTTGGAGCAAACCTACTCAGTCGATAAAACTATGCCGCTTAGCCATCAACTGTCGTTCTAGCCTGCATGAGGTTAGTAAACCTCTGGTGTAACTCACACTGAGACAGAATCCTAAAGTACTTTGTCCTGAACCGAGTTTTGAAATCTTTCCATGAAATAGGATGCCTTAATCTTACCTTCATCGTGGCCCACCAATCTCTTGCAAGAACCTGAAGCTGCAAGCAAACCAGGTCAACCTGTTTCTCAGTCAAAACTTTAGTTGCTGCCATAATTGTCTCAATATTCTGGTGCCAATCATCTGCTGAAATAACATTCTCCGTGCCATCAAAATATCTGGTATTCATTATATAAAACCTAACAGATGCCCCAGAATCTATTCTCACACCTTATTTCATGGTCGTCTGCAACCCTCGGTTCAGTAGGACATTATGTTCTTGCTGTTGAAGTTGTTGACATTGTTGTTCCAGATGTTGTTGCTGCTGAATTAGGAAGCCAACATTCCCCAGATAATCTCTAGCAAGGCCGGGGTATCTAAGGCTGCCGGTATTATGAGAGGTACGAGAACATCTGAACCTGCTGCTCTATCGCATTTATTGTGGGATCAACTTGGATCCTTGGATGGGGTTCTATAGGACCTCGTTCTACTGGTAACTCTGCCCCTCTTGCTGCTATAATATCTTGAGGAGGGAAAACCCTAAAAAAGAGCACAAGAAATATCATGTACAAGATGAGCAGGAACAAAGAAGCAACCAGCCTGGAAAATTTTAAGCTGGGTATTGAAGAAGATGAATTCAGAATTTCTAGCAGGATCATGTTTGATTGAGACTCCTATGACAATGAAACCCCACAAGTCTTTAGGATAAACCTATACGGGCTACCAGTAAAACCTTATCACGCTCAGTACCAGACTAAGAATACAAAAACGTCCAGCTACCCCGTACATCATTCTATACATCGTATGACGATCACGCTGTACCTATACAAGGGTATGCATGCTACAATCAGGTCACTTAGGCTCACAGGAATATCTATATCTCAATCAATCAAACAAGAAACCATAATCATAGAGTATATAAGATAAAGCAATAAGGCGACCCAAATGCTTTCATCAAAATTTTCTCGAGACAAACAACACAAAATAAGAAGTTGGTGGAGTAACAAAAGTACATGACGGTGATCAGCTGCAGTATGAATATATATAGTTATATAAAGAAATAAATGTACAGAAGTGCCAACTAACAGGAGCCTGTGGCTAAACGCCCAAAAGAGAAAATATACAATAAAGAGCAGGGAAGAACAAAACCCACTCGTTATCCTTAGCGGTATATTCCTGGTATGCGCCATGAATCGTAAAAAGGTATGCTGGATCCTCGGGTGCTGGCTCGAAACCTGGCCATGCAAACCAGTTGGGTTAGACCCTAAATAGAAGGAACCACAAAGGAAGCACAAAAAGGAGAACCAAAAACAAAAGCAATAAAATATAATAATATATAATGGTTATGCGTTGTAACTTAGTCCATGACATATCCTAGTAGAAAGGCCTAACCCTACAACCAAACAAGTACAAGGGTTTAATCCATCACACTATGATAGTCCATTTTCTAAGGCTACTAACATAATAATACAATCATAACCAAGTCTAATTACAAAAGATCGGCCAATCAATTGTACGGCTTAGTATTTGTAGAGTCTGAGGTTATCTCGGAATAATGCATAATAGGTATTCTCATATCACGCCAATGTCGAACACGAGCTAACTGAGCCAAATAGATGAATATACATGCACTTCAAGAATTGTACCTGTTCTCCGTAGTGCCACTACACTAAATTATGGTATTAGTGGTCCAATGTTCCTATAGTAAAATAGTGGATCGACATTATTTATAATAGGTCAGATACTGTACTCCACTAAGGTAGATGATATACAGTGTCATTGGTGGCCAGCCCACAGTGCACTATAATAAATCTCTATGGGAAGGTTCATTGGCATGATCTCAGGATATTATTTTCTCCCAATGTTACTACCACTTTTAGTTGCCTAATTAATCCAATATTGTTTTGAAATTCTAAGGCGTGGACACATGAGAATTTTTCTTAAGATGTAAAAAATATGGGAACGCTAGATACGAATCTATAAAAGTTCAATCTGGATTCACCCGAGCGTATATTCAACATTCAATAACTTAATATCCTAGCCGCGCTTTGGTACTTGACTCGCATATCATGCCTGTGCTGGGGGAAAGTGTATTTATAGTATCACGCATTCATGAATTTAAAGGGATTCACGATGCACAACCTAAATATAAATCACTTAACACGTTATACGGTATTTTGTACCTCGGTGCATATTAGATCATGAATAATATTAGGCAATAATTATATCACCACAGATACAGTATTCAAGTTTAATTACCAAGGTCATCATTGGGTAACATGAATCTTGATCACATTATAACATGAAGCTTACGTCAAGCATATAACCGATTAGTCACTATTCACTTAGTCTGGTTCATCCAGAATAACTCAATCCAATATATATTTAGGCCATGTATAAAGCTAATCTTAGCACATGGTCATGTCTAGCATGAGGTCTAGTTTCTAAGTCTATTCTCCCCTAGAGTCAATGACACAAGCAATAACTAGGATTGTCATGACTCGTACCCAGTAAAGGGTCACGAGTATGTGGGTACGTCCAGCCTACGCCACAGAATCGGCGGTAGAACGCTGTCTTGGTCTACTATACTATCTATTATCTTACATAAGTATATAAAATACTGTCATGCCATCTCAATCTTGTAATGATACTTAATCACATATAAAACTAGGAAGATGCACGCACGATATGGAATAGAAATAATAGAAATACAAGTCTCAAAACATACATGTCTAACTCAAAAACTAAACATAACTCAAGATCTCAAAATAATAATACAAACTAATGTCTAAAAAGAACTAACTACTACAAGGTATAGAAATCTCAAAGGCCTCGGTCTCTGGCACTATCCTCGGGTGACACTCTATCTGTCGGTCCATAGTGAGTGTGACACATCTTCTTTAACCATTCATCTGAAAAATATTTTTCTAGTCAGGAATGGAGCGAAGCACAATCCAATAACAGTTTAATTAATTTATAATAATAATAAACAGAAATCAACTATGGTAAAAAAATAGGTAAACAATAGAAAATATGGTATACATTGATCATGATGTACTAGAATTAGACAATAGAATGAAACAATGAACTAGAATATGGTAAAGAAATATAACTATGCTAAGTGATTGAAATACTAGATAGATATGTTATCGGCTTGGATGAACATTGTCTACTTTAACGTTGGATAAATATTGTCTAAGTTAAACATTGAACATTATCTAGGATTTGATCACATGCCTAGCTAACACTTCCCCTTTTTCCCAACTAGTACAATGGATTCAACCATGACACGTTATGATACAAGATACTCAAGGCCATATAAACAATAAACCTTGAACATGAAACATTGAACATTGAACATTGAACATTGAATATTGAATATTGAATATTGAACACTGAATAAGGTCAAGTTAAATATTGAACATTAAAATATTGAACATTGTCTAAGTTAAATATTAAGAAAACGAGGAACAATGAATAATATATATAACATCCCATGACTGATCCATGTGTATACTAGTCTGTGTACCAATGTGTTATGAGACATGTAAAATATTTTTAAATACTTGTATTATAGTAATTATCAAATAATGTAAACTATCTGAGAATGTACTCGCCTGCCGTCCAAGCAATAAAAGTCAAACTGTGTCCCAACTGGTGTCACACAATCTATATAAATAGAATATTGCATTAATACAAGGTGTTGGAATGAATTTAAGTTAAACTAGTTAGCATCTAGGTCACAAGACCATTTCTAAGTTAAACCGACTAAATCTAGGGTGTATGAGTCTAACACTATGATACTAAGTCAATACACTATGAAACTAGCTATACTAACTAGTCTAAGATACTAAGAACCACACAAAAAGCCGTATCCTAAGATACGCAAGTTTATTTATATAAGTAAATATACTTAATACTATAATACAAGTAATATTCATTTATTTTGATATAGTATTACCTTGGCCTTGGCCTTGCACCAATGCGTATACAAGCCATAAATAAATGTATATACTTGTATTTATATAAATAAATATACTTAATACTATATCAAAACAAGTTTTTCCTAAGTATATTGACTTGTATATATATCAGTTGATATATATACTTGTATTTATATCAAAACAATATACTTAATACTATATCAAAATAATAAAAATACGATACCTTGGCCATGCACCAATGCGTATCGCACTACCACACTACATATGTGCATAACTAACATATATATATATATATGCCTACACTAATTTATATAAATACTAACTGTAATATAATGGCTAGTACACAAAATAAAACCCCAAACCAATATTTACTATATAATGTCTAACTACTAATCATAAATATATACCATACTACATATATCTAACTAACTATATATCAAGACTATACACTAAAACATAACTAACTAATAAATAAACAACTAACACATCAACTAACTACTCTACATAAACCAATACCTCAACTAAACAATTAACTAACACTAAACTGAAATATGGGATTGACAGGAACTAAACCCACTGATACCTGGATATTGAACCTAAACTATAACTCAAACACTTAACTAATCACCCACAACCCAACTAAAAACATTCAACTAACTGATACCTTAAAATAGTAACATATAACTATAATCCTTATGTATAAGACCTCACGAATATACCAACTATTAAACTACGTATTAGAAAACAACTAACTTAACCAAATACCTTGATAACTAACTAACTATTTATTTTAACTATTTCTTACTAGTATACTAACTAACTCATTTACTCCAAAACCTTACTGAACTAACACCCAACATACCTTATCTGAACCAAGATCCTTAGCTAATCTGCACTGAACCACTGATGCTAACATTGAATGAGGCACAAGCTATTGCATGCTTGCTAATACTGCATACTGCACTTGCTGTGCATGCTGCTCAATGCAGTGTTACATTCCCTGCTCACTGCTTACTGGTGACTGCTCTCCTTGTTGTTTTATCTTACTGAAACTGCTACTTGCAGGTGTGTGATGCTACTTGATGTTGGCTCACTTCCTGTTTTATACTGATTGGTGCAGCAACATGCTACTCTTGCTGTAGTGCATTTGCTTAAGTTGCTGAGTTATTCTGCTGCTAGTGCAAGCTGCTGAGGTTGCAGCTACTGCTGCTCACTGTGTTTGCTGTACACTGCTCTTGCATACTGTAGTTAGTTGAAATCTTGGCTGCACATACTATATTGTGGCAGCTGCTACTGCTCTTCAGTTACATGCAGTTTGTTGTGAAGGTTGTTTCACCTTGTTGTTGAATGCTCTGCAGTAGTTGTGATGATGTACAGTTTGCAGATACTTGCATAAACTGGCTGCTCTCCCACTATTGTGAACTTGCTGATGCTCGATGCCTATAACTGCTTCTGCAGGAATGGCTACTACAGTTGTCCGTTGCCTCTCTGTCACGACCCGTACCCTGGATTTAGGCATGAGTCATGAGTACGCCCAGCCAACACCAGAGTGTCGGCAGTAGAATGATGTACAATAAGCCACAAGTATAATCTATAACTCATAACATATATACATCTCCACACTATACTCAATCACAGGCACTAATTTAAATGAATACACCAAGATGATAATAAAATAATAGTCTTGATGCGAGTTCAAGGAATTTCTCCAAAAACTAAATATCCAAAGTACAATATTCAAAATACTTTTAAAAAATTGTCGAAGAACAATCCGGTCCAAAATAACTAACAAAACCAACTACTACTAAACTACTTCATTACAGACGGTAACTGAGCTGCTAACTCTCCCTGATCCTCCGGAAGGGCAAGATCAGGCTCTATTATGTCGCTAGCATACGGTCCATAATGTGTAGGGATTGCATCCTCATTGTAGACACCTAAAATATTTATCCAGTCAAGAAAGGAACGAGTACATCATAGAAAAAATAGTTCCAACACATAGTAGAAGCTATAAGAAAATAAATAGTAAGGAATATATGATAGCAACAAACTAAAGTCTAAATAAGGCAACTAGAATAACAGAATGCTGAAGTATGTCGTGGCAAACATATAGTAGAATATCTCCAAGCCACAAAAGAAATAACTACAATGTATGGAAGAACATATGGGAACAACTACTCTATGTGATTTGAAATACCTTGTTGACATGTGAATGACTAGGGGGTAATATCCAGCAAACCATACGTGTCGTGTATGGCTACTATTATTCCAGAAAGTCCATGGGATAGAATAGGTAGTTCATACATCCACTAAGTATTTCTCTTCCCTACAAGTACACATGGATTTTAAACCAGTCATGAAGAAATAACGATAATCTAGAACAGTCACATCTTTCATAATAAGAATCCATCATACTAATCCATGTAGCAAGTGTCAAAAATCAAATGATCATTACTAAATATGAATTATAGAGACTATCAAGCACTAAAAGTAATCATGGAAATATACTCGCCTGTGGTCCTTAGCTGGTATGAATCAGAATCTAAGTCACAGTCCAAATAGCCTATGTATTACAAATTTACCATGTCAAAATATAATTTATTTTAATTTATTTAATTCTAGAATAATTACCCCAAATTCCTATTTTAATCTTATTATTCAAAATTTTAGGTCAATTCCTAAATTTTGTTCAAAGAAACTAAATTTTATCAACTCGAGACTCATGGCACGCAAATCAAGGCAATTTATTGACCAAAAAGTCAACCAACACAAACTTGACTTTCATGCATGATTTCCTATAGATTTCAGTATCAAAAATATGCTGTAATTTATGGCTCGTCCGGATTCAATTTTGTTTGGGAATTTTTGTACATACCAATAACATGCTATAATTTCTAACCTAGAAGATCTACAGAATTAACAACACTGAAATATTTTGTATTAATTACTGGGAAAAATATATATCAATTATCTCGACATTAATTTTCTGAAACTTCAAACGGTTCATGATTCTGAATTCTGGTTCTCCCGAAATCGTAAAAATACCATGACACATCTATTTTCGGATATGCTGTGCTTTACGAATTTTCTAGAATTTAATATTCATAATTTCATGAAACAATTTATATATTCAGAAATCTAACCTCTATACGGTTCTAATGCAAGAAACTAGGCCATGTTTGGAGTCCGAAACTATGAGTAATAGCTTCTGGAAGATGAAGAAAATCCTAGATGACAATTCTCCAAAATCGGCTAAAAGAAAACCCTAGAATTTATAAACGAAACATTGTACATATATATGAGAGAGAGAACAACCACGGCTAAAGGTATTCCATGTGATGTTCATCCACTGCTACCTGCTCGGATCTAACGTACAGCATTCAAGCCGGTTTAGCTCGGCTGAGTCCGAGTCGGGTTAGGACTTGGCTCGGCTCAGCTCGGCTTGGCTCGGACGGGCTCCACTCGCCCCCACCCTCGCTCTCTCTCGATAACAGTTAATCCCGCTGACTGGGCCATGCTGGCTGGCACGTGGGCCAGGCTGGCTGCTGACTGGGCGGGTTGGTTTAATAAGGAATTTTTTTCTGGAAATTAGTTTTTAATTCAGTTTTTCTTAATTAACTCAAAATAAATGCTAAAAATAATCCAAAAATTCTCAGAAAATTCTAGAAAATATATTTGAATATTTAGAACATAAAATTTTTTGGAATGTTTTTATTTATGTTTGACCCTAAAATAAATTCTTGCAAGTCCTAGGAATTTAGTGTTACTAGTTTTTAATTAACAAAAAATTATGGATTAAGTCCCACTAGTCCCAAATTAACCTAAAATAATATTTAAGCTAGAATTTCAGGATACGGAGGTTATAAGTCTACCCTCCTAAAAAAAATTCGTCCTCGAAATTTAGGGCAGAACAAATACAAGAGAAAAATTACCTCATAGTAGAAAAAAATAGGGGTAACGCTCTCGCATCTCCTCTTCCCACTCCCAAGTGGATTCAACGGGAGAATGATGCCTTTAAGCGATGTGAACCAAAGGAATTCCTTGGTAACGAAGCACCTTATCTCTGCAGTCTAGGATCCCCACTAGCTGCTCCGAATAACGGAGGCTTGGTCCAACCTCAAGCTCCGAATGATCTAATACATGGCTAGGATCTGCCACGTGTCATCTCAGCTAGGACACATAGAACACGTTGTGTACTCCTCCCAATATAGGCGGTATGGCTAGTCATTAAGCTACTACTCCGACCTTCTCTAGAATATTGAAAGGTCCAATGAATCTTGGACTAAGCTTTCCACCTCTATCAAAACGAATCGTTCTACGTGTCAAAGAGATCCTCAAGAACACTAAGTCATCAACCTATGCCAAAATATGAACTTAACGCATGATCTAAGAACGTAATAGATATTTAAATAAATAAATCTATACCTCAAGCTCTAGCGATCTTCTGTGGTTATTGGCCCACTGCTTCTATCTGTCCTGAGCCACACGAAGTCCCTCTCTAATCTGCTTTACTTTTCTGCAATATCAACTACCATCTCTGGTCCCAAAAGTATTCTCTCTCCTACGTCATCCCAAGATAATAGAGTTTGTCATCTCCTACTGTACAAAGTCTCAAAAGAAGACATTTCTATACTAGCCTGATAGCTATTGTTGTATGCAAACTCTACCAGGTGAATATGATCCTCTCACGAGCCACCAAAACCTAGTACACATACCCGAAGCATATCTTCGAGCGTCTAAATAGTCCTCTCTGACTGTCCATCTGTCTGAGGGTGGTAAGCCATGCTAAATTTGATTTGGGTACCTAACCTAGCCTGCAAACTCCTCCAAAAGTGGGACATAAATCTACTATCCCAATCAGATACGATGCTTACCGGAACTCCATACAGTCTGACTATCTTTCTCACATATAAATCGACGAGTTTCTCCGTGGACAATCCTATTTTGAAAGGCAAAAAGTGGGCTAATTTGGTCAGCCTGTCAAAAATGACCCAAATTGCGTCCCTCCCTCCTGGAGTGCATGGAAGTCCGGAAACAAAATCCATCATGATATGCTCCCATTCCACTGAGGAATTGGTAGTGGATGTATCAATCCTCCGGGTCTCTGCCTCTCGGCTTTGACCTACTGGCACACTAAACATCTGGAGACAAAATATGCTACCTCCTGCTTCATCCTATACCACCACACGTGTTCCCTCAGGTCCTTATACATCTTGTTAGCTCCCGAATGTATAAAATACTGAGAACAATGAGCCTCCTACATGATCTCTTCCCGTAGGTCACTATTAGGCACACATAACCTAGTCTCGTGCCTTAATGAACCATCATCAGCAATAGAGAAGTCATCCATCAATCCTGCATGTACCTGAGCTATGAGGCTTCGCAAACCCTCATCCTGGTACTGTATCTCTCGGATCTTCTCCATCAACCCTGACTAAATCTGCATGCCCATCATTTGCGTCTCCACTCCTGGAATAATAACCTCGATGCCCAGGCTATCTAATTCTGCTAATAAGTGACGATCCATTGTCAAGTAATCGCTACTGGATCTCTGCTCAAGGCATCAGCAACTACTTTAGCCTTCCTTGGATGATACTGCAGTGAAATATTAAAATCGTTCATCAGTTCTAGCCAACTGCGCTGCTTCATATTCAGCTTTTTCTGCGTAAAGACATAATTCAAGCTTTTGTGGTCAGTATGTATTTCTACATGCTCTCCGTACTGATAATGTTTCCACAGCTTTAGAGCAAAAATTATCGCTGCTAATTCTAAGTCGTGAGTGGGATAGAAGCAATTGTCTAGAAGCATGTGCCACCACCTTCTTGTTATGCTCTAGAATATATCCCAAGCCCTTCTCTGAAGCATCGCTATAAATGAAAAATCCACCTGTCCTCGATGGCACCGTCAAAACAGGCGTTGTGGTTAATCTCTTTTTTTAGCTCATTAAATATAGCCTGACATTCTTCGGTCCACACAAACTGCATATCCTTCCGAGTGAGTCTAGTCAACAGCTCTGCAATCCGAGAAAAATCCTTTACAAATTTCCTATAATATCCGGCTAATCCTAAGAAGCTTCTAATCTTTGCAACAAAACTCGGAGTGGTACAAGACTCTACAGCAGCAATCTTCTTTGGATCCACCAAAATTCTGTCTCCAGTCACCACATGACCAAGGAACTCTACCTTTTGCAGGAAGAACTCTTATTTTGAGAGTTTTTCATAAAGCTTCTCCTTCCGAAGGGTCTCTAGCACAATCCTTAAATGCTTCTCATGCTCTTCCGGTGTCTTTGAATAGAAAAGGATATCATCTATGAATACAACTATGAACTTGTCAAGGTATTGGTGGAACACCTTGTTCATCAAGTTCATGAAGACTGTCGGGGCATTAGTCAACCCAAATGGCATCATCATAAACTCATATTGGCCGTATCTTGTCTGAAATACAGTTTTTGGAATATTTTCCTTCTTCACCTTCAACTGATGATAGCCAGACCTCCTGTCAATCTTCGAAAATACTCTCGCACCGCTCAACTGATCAAAAAGATTGTCTATTCTTGGTAGCGGGTATTTTTTTTTATGGTGAGGTTGTTCAGAGCCCTGTAATCAATGCACATTCGAACCGACCCATCTTTCTTTGGTACAAATAAGACTGGGGCTCCCCAAGGCGAGAAACTCGATCTAATAAAATATTTTTCTAGCAAATCATCAACCTGCTTCTTCAATTCTTCCAGCTCGCTGTTGTTTATTCTGTAGACTTGCTGTGACACCGGTTTTGCCCCAGGAACTAAGTCTATAAAAAATTCTAGATCTCTGTCTGGTGCAATCATGTTAGATCCTCGAGAAATACGTCTAGAAATAATAGGGTATGGCAAGTCCTTCTCTGCTACCATGGCTCCACAAATAATTCTATCACTTTGCTCGACTCCCACCTAACAAACTCAAATTATGGCTCTCCTGGAGGGCGGAACAGTACACGTCCTTCACGAGAGTCGATGCTAGCATAGTGCATACTCAACCAATACATTCCAAGGACAATGTCAAAACTCGGAAGTGGCATTACGAGTAAACTAGCATCCAAATTATGGCCTCCTAAAGTAACACGATGCCTCTTGCAAGTATCACTGACTAGGATAGTGCCTCCACCAGTCGTGATCTTGCAACTCATACTCAAGGTGTAAACCCCCTCGACCAAATCAAAGCTATTTCAATTAAATTATGAGACTAGGGTTTAATTGGATGCAATTAGATTTAATGTACAACAATATTATAACTTAATACACCTTAAGTTTGCCTTGACGTTTGGAGCACTATACTAGTTTGTACCCCCCCCCCAAATCAATTAGGTACTCATCCCCTAAATAAGCCAGACCACCCACCTGCACTTTGTGCAACTGTTAGATTCCCACCATGATACTTAAGATGCTTAAATCTAGTTGCACAACAGTCATTGGAAATGCCTAAGTATTATTTCATTTAAACTCGACCTTCCCCTAATGCCTAAAGAACTTGTTTGTAATCTAAATTAAATTGAGGCCCAGATCATCCCGAAACAAGTCATAACCGAGCCCTGTATACCTATCATAAGGACCATACCCCACCCCAAGGAGCCCAGATAAGCCCAAGGCCCGAGGTCCCAGGCCATAAACAGTCCTATATAAACAACTCTTTCTATTATTATTGAAATCCTAACACCTTCACCCTCCTTGTTCAAACCTAGCTGAATCCCTACCATCCCCAACCACCCCTGCAGGACTGAACCATCCCCGACTGCCAAAACCACAGCCCCCACGCCGCCTGACTCCGTCTGATGCCGCCTGACCCGCCCGACGCCGCCTGACGCCACCCGAGCCCGCAGTCCCAATCCCGACTGCTCCCCACCACCCTCCAGCACCGTCGAACCACCCGCGAGACCGACCCCGACCAACCCCCGCCACTGGACCATCATCCCGACGACGGTCCAGCCGTTGCTGCCGTGCCGAGTCGCTGTATCCGCGACTACAAACCTCGCCACTGCTGTACACAGCAGGCCGGATCCGTCCACGTCGACCGGAGCCACCCACGTCGAAGGAAACAGCCGACCAGCGAGCGGACCCCCTCGCTCGGCCGATCAGGTACTCTTTCATTTAACCCTTCACTCGTGTGTCCTATAGTTCTCTTTCGTGTCGAACATGAACCGTATCTCTAGTGTTTAAACTAGTTAGAAATGAATGTATGAAAATTGATATTTATTGATATTAATTAATAAATCATTGGTCTAAATTAGTGAGCAGTTACCAAGGACAGGTAATTCGGTAGAAACACCTGGATATAAATCCTAGTATGTTCAAACATGGAAAATAGAGACGTGTCCGCACAGAACAGAAATCATGGACAACCCGTGACTAGATAATTATTGCCTCGAGACACATGTTAACCGAAGACAGAACACGTATACACCCTAGCTACGTGCACACGTGATGCAGTACTCAAGCAATAGTGAACTCGCGACAATATTCAAGAATAGCGACTTAATCGTATGTAGTTAATGCGTAATGTCTGATGTCTGTATTATTGTGTTATATTGTATGTCTAGGGTCTTTGGATCAGCCAAGAGATGCTACAGGAGCCGGATTTAGGCATTTACCTCTTGAAGCCTCAGGCAAGATACCTTGCCATATTTACTGTCTAATTTAAATTATGCAAATTTTGTATTGTATGCTTGTTGTTCTGCTTTATACAACTGTGCGCGTCCGAGATTGTCTCGGGTGCATTCGACGGATATGTCGGTGATTAGTATACATTGACTTAGGCATTAGCAAACTCATCTCATTGGAGGATACCCTGTTATCTTCTAAGACCTGACACTTCCACACGTATTCATAGTGACAAATCTCATGTTGGGATGCGGGTTCACGTGTTCGACTAGCTATCGCCACGTGTGACATGCATCACAGTTAGCAAGAAAGGATTATTTTAGTGTAGAGACTTGGCATTTAGATATGGAGTATGCACGTTGAGTATTTGACTTGTATATCTACATTGGGCGGAAAGGACGACTAGTAGGCATATGGGACACCCCACTCCTTTACAATGACACCGCACTCGATGGAGTGATACGGACGTATATATATATTACTGATACCACGTTCTGTGGAGTGTTGGACGTTACTTGATGATATTGCAGATACCAAACTCTATAGAACGTCGGACGTTACTGTATTCCTGCGCCCGTGTTATAGGGGGCATGTGTGGCATATACTAGCCGGTTGCCACGATTGGTGAATTACGTCAGCATATGTCTAGCCTATACCTTCCCATATACTCACAGTTGTCCTCACATTGTATTCACTTAGATGGCTAGCACACCCTTTATTGTATTTACTTTATTCATATTTATATATGGCATGTTTCTATGTATCTTGTTACGTCCCTCTGAGGACCTGGTACCTTTCTAGATTTGGACGAGGCTTTCTACCCCATAGTATTTGGCCCCAAATAGGAGACGAGATTCGCTACAGCTGAGGAGTTAGAGGTGCAGCCGTCAGAGTTTCTGTGACTAGTTAGTAGGCTTTCCGCATAGATTGGGTGCATCATTATCTAGTCAGCCGATGCCCTAGTCATTATCTTTTATATCTCATTTCGGTACTTTATTTCGTCATAGTAGTGGGTTTGTTCCCACCAGACTTTACTGGTTGTACTATGATATCTTGAGACTGGTATTTATCGTCCAGCAGTTTATGTAGTACTTCTTGCTCTTTATATTATGGATGAGATTAGATTACCTGTTATTGACTGATATTGGAAATATTAGTATCATAGGACAGCGTTGCACTCTTCGTGGATCCATTAAATTGGGATATCCTCGGAGATGTGTCAGCTGGCTATTGCCACGTGGCCTGGTCCCGTATATTTTGGGACAGGGGCGTGACACAAGGGTTCTGTTACTAAACTATGCTTAAGCACAAATGATCCAGATATGAAGCTATACGATATGGGTAGTGTGGGGAGAGCACCATTGGCTCTGGCACTGCGCGTTCTAGTCTTTGATGTCATTCTGAAAGGTTGAAAGCAACAAGAATTCAATTGATATGACACAAGATAAGGAAGTATTCAAGAAGGACATTCAACAATGGAAGAGGTTCGATTACACGAAAGAAAATAGTAAGGGTTAGCAAATTGAGTATACTGGATCCCTAGTTGTGATTGAGTATTTTCCTATTCCTAGTATTTATATCCTATGGCAGGCTCGCAGTCGTACATCTAACTTGAGTACCATTACGAGTTCGCAACCTTTTGCAAAACCTAACCTGCATGGGCCACCACTAAAAATGTGTCACGACCCGCACCCTAGATTTGGGCATGAGTCATGAGTACGCCCAGCCTACACCGCAGTGTTGTCAGTAAAACATTGTACTATAATCTATAACTCATAATATATATACATCTCCACACTATACTCAATCACATGCACTAGTTTAAATGAATACACCAAGATAATAATGAAATAATAGTCTTGATGCAGGTTCAAGAAATATCCCCAAAAACTAAATATCTAAAGTACAATATTCAAAATACTTTAGAAAAATTACCGAGAACAAAATCAACTACTACTAAGCTACTCCATTGCAGACGGTATCTGAGCTGCTAACTCTCCCTGATCCTCCGGAAGGGCAAGATTAGGCTCTATTATATCGCTAGCATACGGTCCATAATGTGTAGAGATTGCATCCTCATTGTAGTCACCTAAAATATTTATCCAGTGAGGAAAGGAATGAGTACATCATAGTAAAAATAGTTCCAACACATGGTAGAAGCTATAAGACAATAAATAGTAAGGAACATATGATAGCAATAAACTGAACTCACAATAAGGCAACTATAATAACCAAATGCTGAAGTCCTATCATGGCAAACATATAGTATAATATCTCTAAGCCACAAAATAAATAACTGCAATGTATGGAAGAACAGATGGGAACAACTACTCTATGTGATTTGAAATACCTTGTTGACATGTGAACGACTAGGGGTTATATCCGACAAACCACACGTGTCGTGCATGGCTGCTATTATTCTAGAAAGTCCATGGGATAGAATGGGTAGTTCATACATTCACTAAGTTTTTTCCCTCCCCACAAGTACACATGGATTTCAAACAAGTCACGAAGAAATAACAATAATCTAGAACAGTCACGTCTCTCATAATAAGAATCCATCATACTAATCCGTGTAGCAAGTGTCAAGAATCAAATAATCAATACTAAATATACAATATAGAGACTATCAAGCACTGAAAGTAATTACGGAAATGTACTCATATATGGTCCTTAGCTGGTATGAATCAGAATCCAAGTCACCGTCCAAATAGCCTATGTATTACAAATTTACCATGTCAAAAGATAATTTATTTTAATTTATTTAATTCTGGATTAATTACTCTAAATTCCTATTTTAATCTTATTATTCTGAGTCTTAGGTCAATTCCTAAATTTTGTCCAAAGAAACTAAATTTTATCAACTCGAGACTCATGGTACGCAAATCAAGGCGATTTATTGACCAAAAAGTCAATCAATACAAAGTCAACTTTCATGCATGATTTCTTGTAGATTTCAGCGTCAAAAACATGTTGGAATTTATGGCTCATCCGGATTCAATTTTGTTTGGGAATTATTGCACATACCAAAAACGTATTATGCAATAGTGGTTAATTTCTAACCTAGAAGTTCTACATAATTAACAGCACTAAAATAAATAGTATTAATTCTTAGGAAGAAAATATATCAGTGATCTTGACATTAGCTTTTTGAAACTTTAAAAGGTTCATGATTATGATTCCTGGTTCTCCCGAAATCGTAAAAATACCGAGACGCATCTATTTTCGGAAACGCGGTGCTCTGCGAATTTTACATAATTTAATATTCAGAAAACTAACCTCAATACGGTTCTAATACTAGAAACTTGGCCACGTTTGCAGTACGGAGCTATGAGTAATGGCTTCTGGAAGATGAAGGAAACCCTAGATGATAATTCTACAAAATTGGCTAAAAAAAACCCTAGAATTTATAAACTAAACACTGTATATATATATAGGAGAGAGGGAGCAGCCGTGGCTAAAGGCATGCCATGTGGCGTCCATCCGCTTCTACCAACTCGGATCTAACGGCCAGCGTTGAAGCCTGTTTGGCTCGACTGAGTCCGAGTCGGGTTAGGACTCAGCTTGCCTCAGCTCGGCTTGGCTCGGACCAGCTCCACTCGTCCCCACCCTCTCCCTCTCTCGCTGTCTGGGCAACGCTGGCTAACACGCTGGCCAGGTTGGCTACTGACTGGGCGGGTTGATTTAATTAGAATTTTTTTTGGAAATTAGTTTTTAATTCAGTTTTCTTAATTAACTCAAATTAAATACAAAAAATAATCCAAAATTTTCTAAAAAATTCTAGAAAATATATTTTATTATTTAGAACATAAAATAAAAGTTTGGGATGTTTTTAATTATGTTTGACCCTAAAATAAATTCTTGCAAGTCCTAGGAATTTAGTATTACTAGTTTTTAATTAACCAAAAATTATGGAAAAAGTCCCACAAGTCCCAAATTACCATAAAATAACATTTAAGCTAGAATTTTAGGATATAGAGGTTACAGTCTCCCTCTTGCTGTGGAGTTGTTGTACTAATTGCTGGGTGCAGTATCCTACTGCTTCACTAGCTGTGCTCATTTCCTGCTGATGGTTCACTACATACTATCCCTTGTTGAACTATTCTCTGCACAATGCCACGTTGCTGTGCACCTGTTGTGTACTAAAATAAACATTCACTGACTGATCCTTTTCTGTTGCTCTACACTTGAAGCTCCACTGCTAAACTGAATGGTTGCTGAATCTGCCTGGGTCTCGAGGCTACATACACACAGTGCTGCACTACTTAGCCAGACATGTTGTGCGCTGAAGCATGTTGTGGCTCTATGTTGTTGCTCTCTTGCTAGTGAAAGCTGGTGAGTTGATGACTGCTGGGTTCCTCACTGCTGTCACGTACTGCAATATCCGATACTGGCACTGCTCAACTGCCCACATACAAAGATAGAACCAACCCACAACACACAACCACTTATACTCATACACAAACACACACAAACACTTATTCAATTAAATATACATACACTTATACACAAACATATATACGTATACATTCCTCTATGGATATAAATATATATACCAATTTATCTATATATACATACAATCACATATAGATGTATATATATCAAGGTATCACAATTACTCATTTATATAGATACATAAATATACTCTCACACTTAATCCCACACACCAATATAAATATATATATACAGAAGACATATATATATATATATATATATATATATATATATATATATATATATATACACAACTATATACTCTATTATATATACATATGGACACACACATATACATAAACTCAAATACACTAATATATGAATATATATCACCTAATTATCATCTAGACATATAACTACACATGCACGTATAGCAAAGAGGGCAAAACAACAAACACATGGAGTGCACCACACCCGTATCACACTTTCTCTATGATACGTTTGCGATACGGCTCCAACACATAACCAAACGCATCCCGGAGGACACGAGAAAGTCTAAAACATTAATTATGAATAGTAAGTTTAGTAATTAGATCAACTATTTGTCTGTGTCAAGAATTGGTATGCACAACTCCTCGTGTCGGAGGAAAACTCCTAAAATTGCCTATTTCGTCAAATTGATGAGATACGGCCTACACTTATCCAATTGTGCACATAACACTAGTCACTAACAAGCAATCATATATCATTTAGATCTATTAGACACAATGTCAACCACTACATGTGTCAATATCGGAATTCTCCCAAAATTGACACCAAAATGGACATAACTTTTACCGTAGGTCTCCGATGAACCTAAAATCAATTCCTATGGGTAGTCTATATGTGTGGGTTAGTTTCTCATGGTTAAATCTCATATTTAGAACCTTTTACAAGGGAGAAAACTGAAATATACCAATTAAAAGATGGATTTCCAATAAAAAGTCTCCAAATGCAAAGTAGCTCCTCTCCTTATAGATCTTGGCATCCTCCTCCTTGGTCCTTGCTTCCTTCTTGTAGATCCTTGTAGTAGTAGCCTCTATTAAAGAATAGGGACTGAATTGGGTAAAAAATTGGTGAGGAATGGTGAGAGAATGAAGAAATAATGAAAAGGAAAAAATCTATATCTATTTAGATTATGAATTAAAATGAGGGAGACACTCTCTCTCCTCCTAATTATGGCTGGTCATAAACCCTCTTCCAAGCAATTTGAAATGTCTAAAATACCGCTTGGGCCGCTCATGAAGAAATTAATTAAGGGAAAAGGTTCTAATCTAATGGTTTCACTAATTAATTCATTATCCTAATGAATGGGTCTAACTTGGGCTCAATCTAAACTAACATATAAATATTGGGTCCATTCATCTAACTAAACTAATTAGGTCTACTACACAAGTCCATAATAAATTTAACACTAATAATAAATAAATAATATAATAATTATTTAATTACACATGTACAATATTAAATACAACGCTCCTAAAATAAAATACCCGTGCCAGTTACCAAACTACCCATGATTGAAAATGTGAGGGTGAGAATCCTACCCACCTTAGAAAAAATTTGTCCTCGAAATTAAATATGATTGTAACCCTCTCTAGGTCAACCCCAGTCTAAAATAAAACATACATCACTAACTATGGTCTATGTCGATTATAGTTTTGCAGTCTTCAATAGGGTGTACTAACTATAAAATAAAACACAATCAACTAACTAAACATGCAAACAATGGATGGAAAGGAAATAAACAGAATATAACGAAACAAGCTAACTTATCACCTGAAATGTCGTCCTCTCCTACTGCCATTGCAAATGCCCCGCCCTGTCGGGGTGGCTCTCTATGTTGGTGCTTATTAGTATGCGGTACCACAGGTGGCCTAGCTCCACCTCTCTGACCGCGATCTGGTCTGTACGGGCTGTTGGAACATTCCTTCACCTGATGGTCAGGGGAACCATAAAACAAGCATAGTCTGAGTCTCTTCCAACAGTTCTTCCAATCATGCCCATGCCTTCCATAATAGGCAGAAGGAAAAGTTTATTGAATCTGTCTTTGAGGCTGCTGCGGTGCCTGAGGCACTGGCTTCCGAAACTGTTGTACCTGTTGAGATTGTGCCCTAACTGGCAAAAGGTACTGCTGATGCTGATATACTCATGGCTGCTGAAAGTGGGTAGGCTTTGCTGGGCCCGTACCACTACTCGCTCCTCCGGTGTCTCTCAGCCTCTTGGAACCAAGCTCCAAATCATCCTCTGCCCACTATGCATGTCTCAAAATTTCCTCAAACATAGCGGTACGGTCTCCACTGGTATGAGACTTAATCTCACTGTTCAGTCCCTTCCTGAACATTCTAGCCCTGGCTCAAGGATTCAGTCCGTCAATAAATCATCCCAATCGGCAATACTCTGCCGCATACTCATCCACTGTCAAGTTCCCTTGGACGAGGTTCTGGAATTGACTCTCCAAAGTACTCTGAGCCATATCTGGAAAGAACTTCTCTTTGAAAAGATCTTTTAAAGCCTCCTAAGTAATTCTCGATGCTGATATCCTTGGGTCTGTCCTGACCCATGTCAGCGCAATGTCGAACATCATACTACCTGCTACCTCCATCAGCAAGCTCTCAGGAATCTGTGCCAATCGCAGGTCCCTTTCAATATCCTCTATCCAGTCGTCTGAGTACAAGATTCCCTCGGTGCCCAAAAAGTCCTTAAGCCTCATCCTCTTGAAGTCAATGATGGTCCCTGGTCTCGGCTGCTGAGGGATAAACTGAGGTGGTACCGTCTGTGGCTGGACTGTAGTAGCTCTCTCAACTGCTGTAAGTGTAATTTGGTGAGCATTCTCCATGCTATGTTACAGGACATCGGACTGTCGCTGCTGCACCTCCATTATCTGCTGGAAGAGCGCGAACATTTTCGTCTGATCAACTACAAGTGGCAAAGATATAAGTTCTTCGAAAATTGTCTGCCCTGTTCTCGGTACTAGAGGTGGAGCACCTATGAAAGCTGCTACAGATACGCCCACCTGGACTAGTGAAGCTGACCTCCTGAATATAGGTGATGGACCATTGTTTGAGGGTACTGTCCTCAAGGGTGATAAAGTAACTGATCATGCTGTTGTGGCACCTTATAGCTAGGAACGCATCTTCGGTGGCATTCTGAAGACAGATTCAAATTAAGAAATCAATATTGAGCAAGATACGATACCATCAAAGAAGGATAAAATTTTGAAGAAAAGCAATATTCAGAATAAAGATGACAAGATACCATTATATTGGAATTATTTTCTAGTTGTGATTGAGTATCCCTCTCTTTCTAGTGTCCTATGTCCTATACTATCGCAGGCTCACAGTAATACAACTAAGACGTTACACTACCACAATATCGCATAACTTGTGAAGCCTGACCTGCATGGGCCACCACTAAAAATATGTCACGACCCGCACCCTGTGAAGGGGCACGAGTACGTGGGTACATCCAGCCTACGCCGCAGAATCGGCAGTAGAATATTGTCTTGGTCTACTATACTATCTATTATCTTACACAAGTATACAAAATACTGTCACGCTATCTCAATCTTGTAATGATACTTAATCACATATAAAACTAGGAAGATGCACGCATGATATGGAATAGAAAGAATAGAAATATAAGTCTCAAAACATATATGCCTAACTCAAAAACTAAACATAACTCAAGATCTAAAAACAATAATACAAACCAAAGTCTAAAAAGAACAAACTACTACAAGGTATGGAAAACTCAAAGGCCTTAGTCTCTGGCACTATCCTCAGGTGATAAGCCATCTATCGGTCAGTAGTAAGTGTGGGACACATCCTCTCTAACCATTCATCTGAAAAATATTTTTCCAATCAGGAATGGTGCGAAGTACAACCCAATAGCAGTTCGAATTAATTGATAATGACTATAAAAAAAATAAAGAATATAATACAAGATGAGAAACAATAAGCAATATCAACTATGATAGAAAAATAGGTAACAATGAATAATATGGTATACATTGATCATGATAAACTAGAATAAGACAATAGAATGAAACAATGAACTAGAATGTGGTGAAAAAATATAACTATGCTAAGTGATTGAAATACTAGATAGATAAGTGATCGGCTTGGGTGAACATTGTCTACTTTAACGTTGGATAAACATTTTCTAAATTAAATATTAAATATTGTCTAGAATTTGTTCACATGCCTAGCTAACACTTCCCCTTTCCTCCAACTAGTACAATGGATCCAACCATGACATGTTGTGATACAAGATACTCAAGGCCATGTAAACAATAAACCTTGAACACGAAATATTGAACATTGAACATTGAACACTGAACATTATCTAAGTTAAACATTGAACATTCTCTATGTTAAACATTGAGAACATGAGAAAAAATGAACAATATATATAACATCCAATGACTGATCCATCTGTATACTAGTCCATGTACCAATGTGTCAAGAGTCATGTAAAATATTTCTAAATACTTGTATTATAGTAATTATAAAATAATGGAAACTATCAAAGAATGTACTCGCCTGCCATCCAAGCAATGAATGTCAAATTGTGTCCCAACTGGTGTCACACAACCTATATATATGGAATATTATATTAATAAAAGGTGTTGGAATGAATTTAAGTTAAACTACTCAACATCTAGGTCACAAGGCCATTTCTAAGTCAAACTGACTAAATCTAGGGTGTATGAGTCTAACATTACGATACTAAGTCAATACACTATGAAACTAGCTATACTAACTAGTCTAAGATACTAAGAACCACACAAAAAGTCATATCCTAAGATACGCAAGTTTATTTATATAAAAATAGTGTTTTAGATATATATATATATATATATATATATATATATATATATAAGTCAATATACTTAATACTATTACAAAATAATAAAAATACGATACCTTGGCCTTGCACCAATGCGTATCGCACTACCATACTACATATGTACATAACTAACATATATATATATATATATATATATATATATATATATATATGCCTACACTAATTTATATAAATACTAACTACAATATTCTCACGACCCATATCCGATGTAGGGATGCAAGTCGGAAACAACGCCCAGCCTACACCGCAGAATCGGCAGTAGAACGCTATCTGTGTAATCTATCTAGCAATATAAAGAACCACCAACAATACAATATACTCAATCATAGATCTAAGATTGAAATGAGCACGAATAAGATAAGAATAGAAATAGTCACATATAACTCATGAGTCTAAAATAATACATCAATGAGTCTAAAAGAATGTTAACAAAAGCTGGAGACAAATCCAGTACAAGAAATACTAAGAAGGTACAAGTCCCGGGTCATCTGTCTCAGTCAGGATAAGTCCCTCCTGAGCCAGGGTCACTGACAATAAGTTCACAACATCCTGAGGTCCATAATGTGTAGGGTACCACTCCTCAGTGTCATTTAGGAAAAATATATCCAGTCAGGAAAGGAGTATAGTATATCTCTAACAGCAGTTCAAATCAATGATAAAAACTATATAACAGTAAATAGATGTGAATATATAAGATGCACAATAAATATGAGAGATATATAATATGATAATGAACAAGAATACTAATGACTAAGTATATGAGTACTAGCTTTAACATGTGATCGGCTTGGGAATATGATACAATATATATGGCCTGGCTAATCATACATGCGGTGTATGATTAACACTATTTAATGAACAAGACTTTATACAATGAGGGTATGATCACATATCTATACTAAAATACTCTCCGCCCTCGACTGGTATAATAGATCCAACCAAGGTATGCTATGGCACGAGATTCTCCAAGAAGATAGCTAGTCTTTATGAGAATCAGTATTTGTACATGTACAAGATAATCAATGAAACAAGGCTTGTATAAGATACACCATATACCAAGTAAAAAGATCTCATGACGAGATCCGGATATACCAATCCATGTAACCATCGTGTCAAGAAGACATGGATATCTACAATAGATACAATGAACATTGAGGATATCATAAATGAGAAACTATCAGAGAATGTACTCACCTGAAGTCCAAAGAATAGTCTCATAGATATATGATACGGTGACTCGAAGACCAAGATATGGAATAAAATATCAATACAAGGTTTCGGAAAGAAAATAGGTTAAACTAGTCAACTTCTAGGTCAACAAGTCAATTCTAAGTCAAAAGTCAAACTGGGTCAACTCTAAGTCAACTTTAGTCAACTGTAGTCAAACTATGGTCAACTATGGTCAACTACCTATTTCTATGTTGCATAAGTCTAATACAAAGATATTTGGTTCATATACTAAAGTCTATGTCATAAAAACTATATCTTAGGCTACTAGGATACTGTATCTCTGGATACGTAAATCAAAAAGTAAAATATTACATATAAATATCAAACAATTATTAATTATAAAAATCCTAGTTACAAACATTAAATAGATGCCTTGGTTTTGAACCAACTTGGTATCACAACGTTAAACCATAAACTTGCTATCCACACCCAATACCTTGGGTATCCCCAAACCTTGATACTTACCTTGGTATCTCCAGGTAATATCTAATACCTTACTTATGCTAACTATCCATTAAAATAATATATGCTATAACTAATTATTATACATATAGTACACTAAAATATAATTAGCAATTAGGAACATATATACATATATATTAATACCATATATATACATATATATGTCCAATATACTTATCTACACAAAATGTAATAAAAACCATAAAACTGTCATTAAAAGCTTCTGCCTACAGTCGCTGAAACTACTAATATTGCTGACTCTGCTGATTTTCGCGACGAACTCGTGCTGTTGTCGCCAAAGCCATCGCTGCTGCGTTATTGTTGCTGCTGCAATCGTCGCTACTGCTGCTGCTGTCACCATTGCTGCTGTCATTATTTCCTCTGCCGCTGCTACTGTGTGCTAATGTTGCTGTCGGTGTAGCTCCTATTTGCTATTGTCGCTGATGACTTGTAGCTAAAACTCCTGTTCTCTCTCTCTCACTTATATATATTCACAATAATATATATATACTAATTATATGTATATAACTACTACTAGTAAATATACATACATACAACCTCCTCACACACATATATATACATCATAAATACATACACATACATATTGTATCATATATATAACAACACGCATACGTATACGTATATATAATCATACACAATATATAACATATATCATATAAATATAAATATTCACTTAACATATATATATCTACACATACTACAATATATAAATATATCTTATATGTAGAAGAATAGCTACATAGCAATATATATACAATATATTATATACATAGATCTATGACACAATAGTATATAATATATATATACAATTATATATATATATACCAAACCATGCTTCACCATGTCTAAGAGAAAAAGAGAATTAGATCTAAAATTAAATTGCACAAACATATGGAACGTATCGCCCCGTATCCCACTAGACTTAGGATACGCATGCGACACGAGTCCACCACACATCTAAACGTACCCTAAAGGACACGAGCAAGTCTAAAATATTATTTATGAAAAATACGAAGAGTCAAACACAAATCTACTGTCCGTGTCAAAATGTGACATGCTTAAAGTCCCGTATCGAAAAAAAAACTTCCAAATCAACACGTATCACCAAACTGTTGGGATACGACCTACACGTGCCCAATTATGGATACGACACTAGCCCCAAACACACAAGCACATGCCAAATTGATCTATAGAACTAATTGACACATAATAATTGTCAATCTCGGAATTCTTCCAAAATTAACACAAAAAAGTACCATAACTTTCTCAATAGGCCTCCTATGAACACAAAACCAAATCATATGGGAAGTCTATGCATATGGGTTGATTTCTTATGGTTAAATCTCATATTTAGAACCTAAATTAAGGGGAAAAAACTGAATTATACCTATTAGAAGATGGATTTCCAATGCAACATTCAAATATGATAAAATTGACCTCCAACTTATAGATCCTTGCTCCTCTTTGTAGATCCTTGCTTCCTCCTTCTAGATCCTTCCTCCACTAGTATCCAGTGGTGATTTGGGAATAAATTGGGATAAAACTTGGTAGGGAATTGATTTGGGAATGAAGGAATTTGGTTGAGTAAAATTCTAGATCTAGTTTTCAAATAAAAAGAGGAGAGAGAAACAAATCCCCCCTCTTTAATAGGCCAGCCCCCTTTCCCCTTCCTTAAGTCATTATGTAATGTCCATTATACCCCTTGGGGCCTCTCATGAAAAAATAATTAAGGAGGAAAGCTTCTAGTCTAATAGTTTAATTAATTTTAATCATCCTCCTAATCAATAGGCTTTCTAAATGTGCTTAAATCTAACAATTAATACATGTTGGACCATGAGTCTAAACTAAACTAGTTAGGTCCACTAATACAAGTCTAAAATAAATAAAAATATCTAACAATAATTAAATAATACAACAAACAATTATTTATCATGAACAATATTTAATTAAATATGAAATTACTAAAATACCCTTTCCTAAAAAATATGGTAGTGACAAATATACTTGCTAGTACACAAAATAAAACCCCAAACCTATACTAACTATATAATGTCTAACTACTAATCATAAATATATACCATACTACATATATCTAACTAACTAGATATCAAGACTATAAACTAAAACTTAACTAACTAATAAATAAACAACTAACACATCAACTAACTACTCTACATAAACCAATACCTCAACTAAATAATTAACTAACACTACACTTAAATATGGGACTGGACAGGAACTAAACCAACTGATACCTGGATACTGAACCTAAACTGTAACTCAAACACTTAACTAATCACCTACAACCCAATTTAAAATATTCAACTAACTGTTACCTTAAAATAGTAACATATAGCTATAATCCTTATGTATAAGACCTCACTAATATACCAACTATTAAACTACGTATTACTAATTTAGCTAATATAGAAAACAACTAGACTTAACCAAATACCTTGATAACTAACTAACTGCTTATTTTAACTATTTCTAACTAGTATACTAACTAACTCATTTACTCCAAAACCTTACTGAACCAACACCCAACATACCTTCCCTGAACCAAGATCCTTAGCTAATCTGCACTAAACCACTATTGCTAAAATTGGATGATGCACAAGCTATTGCATGCTTGCTGATACTGCACACTGCACTTGTTGTGCATGCTGTTCAATGCACTATTGCATTGCCTTGCTTACTGCTTGCTGGTGACTGCTCTCCTTGCTGTTTTATCTTACTAAAACTGCTCCTTGCAGGTGTGTGATGCTACTTGATGCTGGCTCACTTCCTATTGTATACTGATTGCTATAGCAACATGCTGCCCTTGCTGTAGTGCGTTTACTTAATTTGCTGAGTTATTCTGCTGCTAGTACAAGCTGTTGAGGTTGCAGCTACTATTGCTCAGTGTGTTTAATGCATACTGCACTTGTATACTGTAGTTAGTTAAAATCTTGGCTGCATATACTACATTGTGGCAAATGCTACTGCTCTTCAGTTGCATGCAGTTTACTGTGAAGGTTGTTGCACCTTGCTGTTGAATGCTCTGCATTTGTGATGATGTGCAGTTTGCTTATACTTGCATAAACTTGTTGCTCTCCCACTGTTATGAACTTGCTGATGCTTGATGCCTGTAACTACTTCTGCAGGAATGACTACTGCATTTGTGCATTGCCTCTCCCTCTTGCTGTGGAGTTGTTGCACCAATTGCTGGGTGTAGTATCCTACTGCTTCACTAGCTTACTCAATTCTTGCAGATGGTTCACTGCATACTATCCCTTGTTGAACTATTCTCTACACAATGCTATGTTGCAGTGCACCTGCTGTGCACTGAACTGAATATTCACTGATTGATCCTTGCCTACTGCTTTATACTTGAAGCTCCACTGCTAAACTAAATGGTTGCAGAACATGCCTAGGTCTCGAGACTGCACACACAGTGCTGTACTACCTAGCTAGATCTGCTGTGTGCTAAAGCATGTTGTGGCTCTTTGTTGTTGCTCTCTGTCACGACCCGCACCAGGTATAGGGGCACAAGTGCGTGGGTACGTCCAGCCTACGTCGCAGCATCGGCGGTAGAACGCTGTCTAGGTCACAATGCTATCTAATCATTCTCACATGAGCATCCAACTCCATAAGGAGACACATATATCAATATATTATGAACAATACTCAATCACATAGCTAAAGCACGATAAGATATCGAAGAAATAAATAAACCAAATTTTAACACAAGTCTAAATAGAATAATCTAACTCAACAATAATATCCAAGTCTTAATAAAGTATGCTGGAGATAAATCCGGTACCATAAACTGCTAATAGAAACTAACTAAATAACTATTGATCCCGGCTAGACCTCCCGGAATCACACCTGGCTACAAGGTCCAAGTCAGCAGCTACTCTTCCTGTGGTCCATAAAATGTCGGATACCCGTCCTCTAAGGCATAGTCTGGAAAAATATTTCCAGTTAGGATGGAGCAAAGTACATCTCTAACATCAGTTCTACATCAATAATATAAACTATATAGCAGTAAATAGATGGAAATATACAAGATGCATATACAAGAATACTATGACTATGTGTGTGAGTACTAACTTTAACATGTGACCGACTTGGGAACTTGTACGCGAGTACGGGCCTGGCTAGTCATACGTGCGGTGTATGACCAACACTAACATGAGAACAAGACTTGTACATGAAGGGTATGATCACATATCTACACTAAAATACTCCCCACCCCGACTGGTATAGTAGATCCAACCATGGTACGCTATGGCACGAGATTTTTTAGGAAGGTAGCAAGTCTCTCCGAGAATCAGTATCTATACATGCACAAGATAAACAATGAAACAAGACTTGTACACGATACACCATATACAAGGAATAATATCTCATGACGAGATCCGGATATACCAATCCGTGTAACCATCGTGTCAATAAATATGGATATTTATACTAAATATAATGAACATAAAGGATATCAAAGATAAAAAATTATCAGAGAATGTACTCGCCTGTGGTCCTTTGCTGGTATGAATTAGAATCCAAGTCACAGTCCAAATAACCTATGTATTATAATTTTACCATGTCAAAATATAATTTATTTTAATTTATTTAATTATAGAATAATTACTCTAAAATCCTATTTTAATCTTAGTATTCTGATTTTTATGTCAAAACCTAATTTTGCCCAAAAGAACCTAATTTTTTATCGACTCGAGACTCATGGCACACAAATCGAGGCGATATGTTGACCAAAAAGTCAACCGACACAAACTCGACTTTCATGCATGATTTCTCGTAGATTTGATCATCAAAAATATGCTGGAATTTATGGCTCGTCCGAATTCAAATTCGTTTGGGAATTATGGTGCATATAAATTTTGTATCGTGCACCGATGGTTAAATTCTAACCTAGAAGTTCTACAGAATTAATAGTATATAAATACTTTGAATTAAATTCTTGGAAAAATATATGTCAATGATCTCGATATTAGCTTTCCGAAACTTTAAACAGTTCATGATTCTGATTCCTGGTTCTCCCGGAATCGCGAAAACATTGAAATATATCTATTTTTGGACATGTTGTGCTCTACGAATTTTTCAGAATTTAATACTCCTAATTTCGTAAAAAAATTTATATATTCAAAAATCTAACCTCAATATCATTCTAATACAAGAAACTGGGCCTCGTTTGGAATCTGGAGCTATGCGCAATGGCTTCTGGAAGATGAAGGAACCCTAGATGGTAATTCTCCAAAATTTGGCTCAAGGAAAACCCTAGAAATTAATAACTTAAACTATTATATATATAGAGGAGAGAGATAGAAGCCGCGGCTCAGAATCTGCCATGTGGCAGCCATCCGACGCTGCTCGCTCAGATCAAACTATCATGGTTCGATGCGGCTCGGCTCAGCTCAGTCCGACTCGGACTAGGACGCGGCTCGGCTCGCGGTCGGCTCGGCGCACCCACACCCACTCCGCAGTAACTGACAGGCAGGCCCAGCACTGTTGGCTGCAGGAGACTGACGGATGGGCCCCTGTTGGCTGACTGGGCAAAAATAATTATTTTTTGGGTTTTCTTTTTCAGAAATTAGTTTTTAAATAGGTTTGACCCTAAAATAATCAAAAAATTCCTAAAAAATTCTAGAAAAATATATTTTATTATTTAGAACCTAAAATAAAAATTTAGAATATTTTAAAATATGTTTGACCCTAAAATAAATTCTTAAAAGTCCTAAAAAATTAGGGTTACTAGTTTTTAGTTAACTAAAAATTATGGAAAAATCCCACTAGCCCCAAATTAACCTAAAAATAACATTTCGGCTAGAATTTCAGGATACAGTGGTTACAAGTCTACCCACCTAAAAAAAATTTCGTCCTCAAAATTTAAAATCCTCAAATATTTTATTTATTTATTTATTACCATCAAAATTAAATTCATCAAACCAAATAATCATGAAGTAAATCCACATTGTTATTTCACAAAATTTTCAAAATATCATATTCCTGAAAATCCTCGAAATAAAAATCAAATTCCATTCTTATTACAATCTCCTTCAAATTTTAAGTTAATAAATAAATACTCAAAAAAAATTAATATCCAATCCTCTAATTTAAATTCAATCAGTGTATATTTATAAAATCTAAGGTCTCATCCCAAAATTTGAATTCAAACACGAATCTATTAATGATTTACTCCTCTATTCTTTTTCTACACAACACTCATCAATGTAATACTTATAAAATCTTCAAATACCGTATTCAATTTATATCTTAAATTTATATCTTGTAGTCAAATAAATACAATGATAATCTTCTGAAATTCCTCATATTTTAATGACAGTTTCAATCATATCCTAATCTTCATAAAATCTATGATTTTAACAAATCGTCAATTCTGCCATATTAAGTTCTCAACTCTTCATTAATGTTTATCCTCGAAATTTAAGGCACCTTGTCTCTCTTTGTCAAGTCATAACCTCTTCTCTACTCTTTACTACGATCAAACCCCCAATAATCAGAGTCTTAGGAAAAATCCTACCTACAGTCATACAACATACAATCTAGGGAAAACATGCATGGTATGGACTATTTTATCATGGTATTGCAGTCTCTGCCAGAGTGTACTACTAACTATATTCTAACAAGAAAATCATGAATACAAGATATGGTACTAAGGAATCAATCAATCAATCAATCAAATAGGCAGAAAAGAACAGAAGGAAAATAAGGATAACGAGATAATATATTAGAAATATTCCTAGTTGTGATTGAGTATTCGCTCTCATCCAAGTATGCTATATCCTAGATCCTAGCGCAGGCATGCAGTAGTACAACTAAGTTGTCGTACTACCACGACATCGCACAACTTGCGAAGTCTGATCTGCATGGGCTACCACTAAGAACGTGTCACGACCCGCACCCGGTATAGGGGCACAAGTGTGTGGGTACGTCCAGCCTACGCCGCAACATCGGCGGTAGAACGTTGTCTAGGTCACAATGTTATCTAATCATTTTCACACGAGCATCCAACTCCATAAGAGACACAGATATCAATATAATATGAACAATACTTATCACATAGCTAAAGCACGATAAGATATCAAAAAAAGAAATAAACCAAATTTCAACACAAGTCTAAATAGAATAATCTAACTCAACAATAATATCCAAGTCTCAACAAAGTATGCCGGAGACAAATCCGGTACCATAAACTGCTAATAGAAACTAAATAAAAAACTATTGATCCCGGCTAGACCTCCCGAAATCACACCTGGCTACAAGGTCCAAGTCAGCAGTTACTCTTTCTGTGGTCCATAAAATGTCAGACACCCGTCCTCTAAGGCGTAGTCTGAAAAAATATTTTTAGTCAGGATGGAGCAAAGTACATCTCTAACAGCAGTTCTACATCAAAGACATAAACTATGTAGTAGTAAATAGATGGAAATATATAAGATGCATATACATGTACGAGAGATATACAATAAAGGAAATACTGGAAAATACTATAAATAAATGCGGGAAGGAACAATATGTCAATGAAGAAGAATACTATGACTAAGTGTGTGAGTACTAGCTTTAACATGTGACCGGCTTGGGAACTTGTACACGAGTACGGTCCTGGCTAGTCATACGTGCGGTGTATGACCACCACTAACATGAGAACAAGACTTGCACATGAAGGGTATGATCACATATCTACACTAAAATACTCCCCACCCCGACTGGTATAGTAGATCCAACCATGCTATGCTATGGCACGTGATTCTCTAGGAAGGTAGCAAGTCTCCTCGAGAATCAATGTTTGTACATGCACAAGATAAATAATGAAACAAGACTTGTACACGATACAATATATACAAGGAATAATATCTCATGACGAGATCCGGATATACCAATCCATGTAACCATCGTATCAAGAAATATTGATATTTATACTAAATATAATGAACATAGAGGATATCATAGATAAGAAACTATCAGAGAATGTACTCGCCTGTGGTCCTTTGCTGGTATGAATCAGAATCCAAGTCACAGTCCAAATAACTTATATATTACAATTTTACCATGTCAAAATATAATTTATTTTAATTTATTTAATTCTGGAATAATTACTCTAAAATCCTATTTTAATCTTAGTATTCTGATTTTTATGTCAAAACCTAATTTTGCCCAAAAGAGCCTAAATTTTTATCGACTCGAGACTCATGGTACGCAAATCGAGGCGATCTGTTGACCGAAAAGTTAACCGACACAAAATCGACTTTCATGCATGATTTTACGTAGATTTGATCATCAAAATTATGCTGGAATTTATGGCTCATCCGAATTCAAATTTGTTTGGAAATTATGGCACATACAAATTTTGTATCGTGCACCGATGGTTAAATTTGTTTGGAAAAGTTAACCGACATTAGCTTTCCGAAACTTTAAACGGTTCATGATTCTGATTCCTGGTTCTCCCGAAATCGCAAAAACATTAAAACATGTCTATTTTCGGACATGATGTGCTCTACGAATTTTCCAGAATTTAATACTAATAATTTCATAAAAAAATTTATATATTCAGAAAGCTAACCTCAATATTGTTCTAACACAAGAAAATGGGCCTCGTTTGAAGTCTGGAGCTATGTGCAATGGCTTCTGGAAGATGAAGGAACCCTAGATGGCAATTCTCCAAAATTCGCCTCAAGGAAAACCCTAGAAATTAATAACTTAAACTATTATATAAATAGAGAGAAAGAGCAGCCGCGGCTCGGAGTCTACCATGTGGCAGCCATCCAACGCTGCTAGCTCAGATCGAACGATCACGGATCGATGCGGTTCGGCTCAGCTCAGTCCGACTCGGACTAGGATGCGGCTCGGCTCGACTCGACTCGCGGTCGGCTCGGCGCACCCTCACCCACCCGCAGTAGCTGACAGGCGAGCCCCGCACTGTTGGCTGCAGAAAGCTGACGGGTTGGTCCTGTTGGCTGACTGGGCAGAAATAATTACTTTTTGGGTTTTCTTTTTCAGAAATTAGTTTTTAATTCAGTTTTCCCTAATTAACTCAAAATAAATGCTAAAAATAATCAAAAAATTCCCAAAAAATTCTAGAAAAAATATTTTATTATTTAGAACCTAAAATAAAAGTTTGGAATATTTTTAATTAAGTTTGACCCTAAAATAAATTCTTGAAAGTCCTAAAAAATTAGGTTTACTAGTTTTTAATTAACTAAAAATTATGAAAAAATCCCACTAGCCCCAAATTAACCTAAAAATAACATTTACGCTAGAATTTCAGGATACGAAGGTTACACTCTCTTGCTAGTGAAAGCTGCTTAGTTGATGACTGTTGGGTTCCTCACTGCTACAACATACTGCAGTATCCGATACTGGCACTGCTCAACTAGCCAGACACAAACACTAGAACCAACCCACAACACACAACCACTTACATTCATACACAAACACTTACACAATCAAATGGACATACACTTATACACATACATATATACGTATACATTCCTCGATGGATATAAATATATATATCGATATATCTATATATATCTATATATACATAAAAGCACATATAGATGTATTATATATCAAGGTATCACAATTACTTATTTATATAGATACATCTATATATTCTCACACTTAATCCCACACACCCACGTAAATATATATATACAGAAGACATAAATATATATATACATATATATATATATATATATATATATATATATATATATATATATATATATATATATATATATATATATATATATATATATATGTATATATATATATATATATATATATATTACCTAATTATCATTTAGACATATAATTACATATGCACGTATAGTAAAGAGGGCAAAACAATAAACACATGGAGTGCACCGCACCCGTATCCCACTTTCTCTATGATACGCTTACGATACGGCTCCAACACACAACCAAACGCATCCTGGAGGGCACGAGCAAGTTTAAAGCATTAATTATGAACAATACGTATAGTAATTAGATCAACAACGTGTTTGTGTCAAGAATTTGTATGCACAACTTCCCGTGTCGGAGGAAAACCCCCAAAATTGCCCATTTTATTAAATTGACGAGATACGACCTACACGTATCCAATTATGGATACAACACTAGTCACAAACAAGTAATCATATGTCACTTAGATCTATTTGACCCAATGACAACCACTACATGTTCCAATCTCAGAATTTTCCTAAAATGGACACAAAAATGGACATAACTTCCACCGTAGGTCTCCGATGAACCAAAAATCAATTCCTATGGGTAGCCTATGCATATTGTTTGGTTTCTCATAGTTAAATCTTAGATTTAGAACCTATTACAAGGGGAAAAACTAAAATGTACCTATTGGAAAATGGATTCCCAATGAAAAGTCTCCAAATACAAAGTAGCTCCTCTCCTTTTAGATCTTGGCCTCCTCGTCCTTGCCCCTTGCTTCCTTATTATAGATCCTTGTAGTAGTAGTCTCTATTGAAGAATAGGGACAAATTAGGTGGAAATTTGGAGAGGAATGGTGAAGGAATAAATAAATTAGGAAAGGGGAAAAATCTAGATCTATTTGGAATGTGAAATAAAATGAGGGAGACTCTCTCTCCTCCTACTTATGGTTTATCATAAACCCTCTCCCAAGCAATATAAAATGTCTAAAACATCCCTTGGGCCTCTCATGAAGAAATTAATTAAGGGAGAAGGTTCTAGTCTAATGGTTTCACTAATTAATTCATCATCCTAATGAATGGGTCTAACTTGGGCTCAATCTAAACTAACATATAAATGTTGTGTCCATGCATCTAACTAAACTAATTAGGTCTACTACACAAGTCTAAAATAAATCTAACAATAATAATAAATAAATAATAGAACAATTATTTAATTATACATGCACAATATTAAATATAATACTCCTAAAATAAAATACCCGCGTCAGTTACCAAACTACCCTTGATTGAAAATATGAGGGTGACAAGGATAAACCACATAAAGGATGATAAAGTGTGCAAGCTACAAATGTGTGGCACACTTTGTCAAGTTAACTAACACGGCCTAATTAACAATAGTGTGCATGCAAGAATAAGGTGTGCTTTCAAAGAAAGTGCCTGCACAAGCTAGCTAAAAGACAAAACACACAATCCGAGGTCAAAGCTCGACAGTCGAGAAATTCGTCAGTCGAGGAGCACACAAATCAATAACACAGAAATTAAAAAATCAACCAAATCTTCGTTCCTAAGGAAATAAAGATGGAAGAAAGTGCGCAAGCAGATCAAATATAAGAAAAGTGTGCCAGTTGACGAAACATAGGAAAATTGTGCCAGATTGCCAAATGCGAAGAAAGTGCGCTGACTAACTATGGCACACTTTCTCTTGGATTTCTAGAGAGAACTTTGATTGAATATGTACCAAAGTGTGCCAACTAAGTTTCCTCTCGAAAGGGTGCCACTGACTCAAGGAGTGTGACTAACACACTTTTGCCAAGAGATTGAGTGCAGTATGATTAGTACGCATGAATAGTTTGGATAGCATACCAATGCGCCCAAAGTAAAACTTATATATTTCTACGCCAAATGGTTTCTCTTACATACTTATCACAGAGCACTATTTTTCTTCTTCATTCAGCCATTTTGGTATACGTATGATATCAAGTTTCAGCACTGAGCTTTGTTGGACTCGAAATTAAGTACGACCAAAAAAAAAGTGACATAAAATATAATTCTCTACACTATGAGCTAATTATTTTTATAAAATACTAAGTTTTGGGAGATCAAAATCCAGGAAAATAAAAGTGAACCCATAGACCGAAACTCAGGTCAATGTTATTCCAACCAAGAAAATCAAGAACAACAAGTATTATTGATGAAGGGGTGCTCGGTCCCAACAATATGAGCTAGAAATAAAGATAAAATATTAAGAACTAAAAGCATGCATAAATCCATGGTTATCTCTTATGGAAGATGTACTTGCCTACAGAGGGAGAGAAAACCTAAGAGAGAAAATGGAAAGGAAATAATGAACAGAGAAAGAAATAGAATATATAGGCTTAGGTTTGAGATGTGTACTGTTGGATCACTCAAACCCATCCAAGCCACACATGCCACCAACCCAACCAAACCTACTCTCTCCATAACTCTCGGGTTCGAACTAAACAATGGTGGGGATAGCAAACAATATGCGCCATAGTGTGCCAAGGACAATATGCACTAAAGTGTGCCGGAAAAGGGGGATGACAATTATCGCCTGCTCGAGAAATCCAAACACGTAATATTAGTGTCGTGTGCCATTTATTAAGTTGTCTTTCTAATCTTGCCTTGGGATCATTTTCATGGCATATGGTGAAAAGCATAACTCGTATTACAGTGTATCGTACGATATAAGAGTAACACGGAAAGACTTACCAACTTACTATTCGTTCTTCCCTGCCTATATATAAACCAAGTTAATCAAGCCAGAATATATATATATATATATATATAATGAAATCATATATCGCTTGAGCAAACATAAGTGTCACGAGCGTGCTTCTAACTCATGTGCACGAGTTACTCAAAATACTCAGGTAGGTATACTAGAATGTTCTGGTGTTTAAATTACTTGATTCAATTCAGTGACTCGCACGCAGATTTTCACTAAGAGAGATGGCTTAATCTATATGAACATGTCGGTTGTAGTCTCTGAATGGTTATTGCATGCTAGGCCCCCCGCTTACAGTACTTTAGACTACTATGACATAAAATGATCACTGGCATAGCCATAAAAGACACAATATTATAGTCCCTGGCAAAATAAGACGCAACGTTAGATACATAAGAGCCATTACACGCAAATACGGAAGAGCCATTGTACGCCATTCTGCCGATTCAGACGACTATCAGAAGGTAGACAGGTAATCTAAGTGTAGTATTGCCTACCAAGGCCCGAATATCGTATATTGTGCTGCCCCAAAATGGGTTCGCATACCATAGTCATTTTTGTCACTCAATAGCCATATAATTTCTTCCAGGCCGGTACGATCCCGGTGCCCCGGTAATTGTCCTAGGAATCCAAGCATACCTCGTACACGAGTTATCCGTGACCATGCAAGTCTCTAATCTTACAGGTACTTTATCATGTACAGGTTTAAGTCAGATTCAGGTTCATGTTTGAATCAGGACTATTCACAAACATATCCACTCCCTGAGCCGTCAAATTTGGCATAGGATGAGTGTTTCTTAATTTGTAATGATGTAGTCTTCTAGCTCGGGAACTACCCTGGCGACCTAACGATCCCATATACTTTTGGGTTCAGGCTTGCACAGAACGACTATTCTATAGTCTTCCAGCAAAACTAGATAATGTAAGAAATGAATCGTGTTATTTGATCGTGGCATAAAACTAAGTAACAAGCATTGTATATATCATGCATAGCATAAGGAGAAACTACTTGAACAATTCTAAACGGCAAGGAGAGTAGGTATCTCATACGGTCGATTTGCTATCTTCTAGCTGCAGGTTACTTTTTACATTCTACGGAAGTAATACAAGTTGGGATTATTCTCTTAGCTAGGAGCGTTGTAGTCTTTATTAGCATGAAAGGGGTTGATTTGCCTAGCGATTTGCACATATCGTCCATATTATTAAGTGTGCAGGCTATGGAAAGACAGGTTCATCGTACCCGCCCACCTTAGTGATAATTCACCTCGGCCGAGCGATACTCCGAGCGCGCCTTTGAAAGTCTACGTCTGAACTCATAAAAGGCCCAGTTTGAATTCCTTTGTATCAAGTGAGTCTTCTTGCCGAGCTCGGCGGGGTGGGTCATTTCACTTGCATTGTTTGAATCGGCTCTCCGCATTAATCCGGCGTGGGTTATTACAACAGTCGCCTGTTGTGTAAGTAGAAAATAGTGCCATGTTGTGAGATACGTGTACTAAATCTTCTGAGTCCACCAGCAAAGAATTATTATCGTAGGCGAGATTCATAACTACCTCATCACCTACAATGATCGGATCGCCTTCTTGTGCTGAGCCAGCCGGTGTAGTGTTCTCACTTTGTCGCCCTTATTCTCTCTCTTCCAAGTAAAACAGTTTTATTTATTGTAGCCCTTCTTGCCATAATGGTAACACTGTAACTTCTCATACCGACCCTTGGACTGGACTCTTCTCTTGTCTCTATCATCGTCGAGACCTCTCCTTGTGCTATTTCCACGACTCTCAAAAACTAGCGCCTCTGAATGGGATGAAGAAGACGTGTCCTAAGATTTCCTCCGCATCTCCGTATTCAATACCCTGCTCTTGGCAAACTCTAGATTTACTACGCCTTCCAGAGCAGAAGCGATTATAGACACTCCTACAGTCTCCCACGAGTATAGCAAAGTATACATCAACTATAACCCCTGAACTTCGTCATCGAACTTAACTCATATCGAGGATAGCTGATCAACCAATCTGTGGAACTCACTCAAGTGATCCGTAATAGATGCATCATCTTTGTACCACAGACCCATCATCATCCGGATCAGGAATAAATTTATTAACCCTGGTCTTTTCGTATACAAAGATTATAGCTTATCCTATTGTGTCCTCGTGTGCTCTAAAATGGCAACGTGATTATACATGTTCTCGTCAATGAACTGTCATATGTACCCACACACCTATATATACTCAAACTTCCAATCCTCTTCGAATTTATCACCTGGTCGCTCGGAAGAAAATATCGGCATATGCAGCTTCTTCACAAATAATCGATCCTTTATCTTGCTCCTTCAGTAGTGATAGTTGGTACCGTTTAGGTTTACCATGCGCACCAACTTTGCATCCATCTCTTCTCATTGATTTGATTGACAACTTCTGACACAAATCTGAATTCCAGAACCTGCCACTGATACCACTTGTTGGGAACAAAACAAAATAATGTTCCCCCAAACCAGAGAGCCCTACGAGAGAACCAAGCAAAAGTACACAAACAAAAACTGCCAAACATAAATCGCAGACACATAAAATTTTACGTGGAAAATTCTTGCAGAAAAAAATTACATTATGATCGGAGTCCAACCCTGAAGAACCACTAATGGAATAAATAGATTATACCCTCTATAAAATCCTCACCGATCTAATATAGATCATCATAAATCTTTGGAACAGAAAATAGATTACAACCACGAAGAAGAAATATAACGAGAAATACCTGAAACTGATCTCCTTCTTTGAAACGGCCTCCAATCCTTCTTTCTCCTCTACAATGTTGCAAAGCACTTTTGCCATCTTTTTTTTTTCTATATTGTATGTGCTTTTTTATAAACCCTTACATGAATTAGGGTTTCCATATATTGGAAATATATATATATAGAAGTCAAAAATATTTATGGAAATCCAATTACATTCAAACATATATTTAATAAAAATTAAATCATAAAATGTCTTGCCATACACTGAAAATCCAATTATATGGAAGTTGATATATGAAAGATCTAATCCTAAATATATAATTAAAGTTAAAAATAGAAATTCAATATAATATTTGCTTACCATAAATGTTCCAATATACGACGCTCGATGCACTCCTCAAACTTTTTCGAAACACAGATGACGCTCATCGCACTCTGGAGTGTTCTCCACATAGGTTGGGAACCCCACCCACTCCAATAAATATAAAATACAAAGATATAATTTAAATGTAAAGGATGAATAGCTAAAAAAATCATAAAATACAAGCATAATAAATGGATTATGGGATTGTTTACTTCAGCGAAGTAAAAAATTTAAAAATCGATATTTTGCGTACGCATTGAGAACTGGAGAAAAGTAGAAAAAAATCTTATTTTTGGTGTTTTAAAGAAGTGTAGATTAAAAGTGAGGAATCCTAAAGTTTGGTGTTTAGGTAGTTATTGAAGTGAGTGAAAAAGTGTAACTTTTATTTAAGTGACTTGAAGTAGGAATACAGATTTTTTTATTTTCGTGCTCGACTTCGAAGAAGAAAATATCAATGTCAAAACATTGATTTCATGGCAAACAAGAATTACTGTTCATGTCAAATCACAATAAATTTTGTCTACAAATTCTCCAACTAAAGACGTGAAGTGGTTAAAAACACTGTAAAAGCTTATAAAAATTGAGCTATGCGCAAATATATAATAGCTATGCGCCAAGCTACTCACAACAACATATTCTAAAGAAGTGAGGTCAGCACTATGCACCAATATCTACATGCATTGAACACAGAAACAGAGCTTCAAATATTCTATAAAAGAAGGTTATGTGATATGCGTTAGAAGTTATTCGCCGAGGACAATGATTCTTCAAAAAATTAATGCCGCAAGGGCCTTAGGTGCATACTTCCTTAAAAGCGGTGCTGCTTCATAATTCGTGCAGACGATGGTTACGGAAAACGATAATGGTTAGGTATAAATCTTTTAACGCTTAAGACAAAAGAATCATTATGTTTTATCTGTATACAACAGAGAACCTCCACGTTGGACTATGCGACGAGATTTTATGTGCATGATGATGAAAGTGCATACAAATCTTTACAGTTTTCTTTCTTTAAATCTTATACAGTAGAAAAGTGACAATGCGGCAGAATGGTTACGAAATTGACGAGATTATGCACATTTAATGCTCATACGTTTAATCATATATTTCAATTCACATTTAAGGAGCATACATTTCAAACGATAGTCGCCGCATTAATATGAGATTTTGAGCTGTTTTAACGCATGACATGTGTCGAGTAGACCGTAATATGCGCATGAGTGCAGATCAGCCTTATGCGCTGCAGTTATTACAAAATTTTATGCGCCAATATATTCTTATGTACCCGAAGAAGAAAAGAGTGTATTTTCGTGTTCCATGCGCATATAGCCATTTTTAAACCCCCTCATTTTAGAACATGATTTTTAGTAATTTATATTTATTATTTTAAAAATAATTAATTACTAAAATTTATTTATATATAGAGACACATTTACATGGCTTAGATACTTTGATCGTTGCACAACCTTAGCTCTTATCTTCTAATAAAATTTATATTTCTGTCTTGGACAAGTTAGTCTACCACTATGACCTTTTTGTCACTCTCAATCTCACACTCTTGTACTATGTTTTATTTATGGAATGTTAATGACACTTTGACTAGACCAAATTGACCTATTGGCACCAACATGACTCTGTTTGCGAAGAAAAGTTTATATGAAAATTTTGTATTAAAAACTATTGAAAAGAAAGAAAAGTACAAAAGAGCCTAAAGAGGAATTTAAGTACAGTTAATTCTGGGAAAGTATAGCTGTAGAGATATGATCTGCGGATGATCACTTTACTCCTTGGACCACACGATGACGAAGAAATGCAGGGAATGTTGTGAACAACTTGAAGAGTTGAACAATAAGAAAGCTTTGGCAACAACGGCAAGAGAAGCTTCTATTTTTCTTTTTTTGTTCTTAAATTTCAAAGACTTACAAATTCTAGCCCCCATCTCTCTATCTCTTTATATCTCCTTTAATGGATGTACTGATCATGTATTTATAGAGTTTAGGAGCGGTTATGAGAGTGTGCGTGCACTTTAAATATTATGTAATATTTTACCATTGTGCGTGTAATTTTGGTGGACTAATACCAACATTCTGAATGAGTGGGTGCACAAATTGATGTCTACTTGGCACGTAGCTTCCTATACGAGAAAAGTATAGGTCATGGCGGATAGTTATTTGTAAACTTTTTATGAGAAACATGGCATGTAAGATATGTACGCATAACTTCTCACTGTCAATTAGGATAGTATGCGCATTTTAGAAGTGGTCTGGAGACTGACAAACTTTTGGAAAGATTGTCTATACAAGCGCTCTTTTGAAGAAGTAGCCGTGATGGCACAATTTTGATAAAATTTGTCGTGTTGGCGCACTTTTTTAGAAGTTGGCACAACGGCACACTTGAAAAAATTGGCACAAGGACGCACTTTTGAATAAATTGGATCAATAGCACACTTTTGAAGAAATTGGCACAACGATGCACTTTTGAAGAAATAGCTATATGGCGCACTTTTGAAGAAATTGGCACAACGATGCACTTTTGAAGAAATTGGCTATATGGCGCACTTTTGAAGAAATTGGCACAACAACACACTTTTGAAGAAGTTGGCTCAACGGTTGGGTCGCTAAATGATATCCTAGGTCTGCTTGCTACAGCCCAACTATAATGATGACTTTTGACTCTTCAGTTTCTATATCTGTTCACTGTCAGACTTTTACATTAAATGCTGAGAGAGTCTTTCTTTAGAAATAATTATAGAGTGCGCCGTTCTTCTTGATGGTGCCACAGTAAGGAAGTGTGCCATCTTCTGAGGTTTTAAGAAGGTGCGCCAAAGTACTGAGCTCTAAGAAAGTGTGCGTCTTTCTTAAGAAACAAGTAGAGAGTGCGCAATTCTTCCATTGTTGGGTTTATTTATAAAAAACTGCACCATATTCATAAGGCGCACTTTTTATGCTTATACAAGACCCCTTTAAAGCTTTAAAATTCGTTCAAATGAATTAAAAATACTTTGAATTATAAGCATAAAAGTTGTTGCGATATTTGTGCGCGCACTCAGGGCAGAATCCTAACAGTTTTGCTAACGTGGTTGTTGGTGTAACATGCATGTATCTTTGACTTTGCTTTCTAGTTTTGACGCAATCTTTCGCATGTGACTTTTCAGAGCAGTTTTTTTAGAACTATGCTAAATTTGGCATGTTTTCTCCTATAAATAGAAGGAAAACTTTACCAATATTTTTAGACTTATCTCTTTTTGCTGTGAGACTTGAGCATGAACACCATTAAATGTAAGCCTACGAAGATGACCGTAGCAGTATGGATCCATTGACTTTGATGTCCGCTGAGAAGATGCTAGATGAGACCCATCTTAACGATGGGTGGGAGGCTCGTTTGGAGATCATTGTCGCTGAGCTCTTTGTGTGATAGAGCATGGAAGGATATCATAGGCTTCATCATTCATGTTAAACTAATGAATTTCCTAGAAGACTGTTCGTTGTCTTCAAACCCTGCTCGCTGGAATTACTCTCTTAACATGGCCCATGTGATGATTAAAGGGTTGGGATTAAAATCCCAACCGGGACTTCTAGCGGTGGCGTTGGATGGCGATAGAGGAACAACTTTCTTTGACTTGCCATGTCCTCCATTGAGTCCGGATAGAAATGGGTCTGTGCTAATTTAAATAAGCCCAGTCCTGTGTAGCATCCTCGCTTATCCACAACATGGGTTTCTTTCCACTATACTGTGGTTTGTACTGAGGAGCTCATTTCTTTTGTGCCTTAATTTATCTGTATCGGGAGAAGATGGGACACATATATGGGGATTGCTCTGTGATAGATCTTCATCATTTGAAAATCCGTATGTAATAGATTTCCATATGTATAATCATGATTTTTTTAGAATGAAAATCTTGGTATGATAGATCTCCATCATATTTAATCATGATTAAAAATTAATAAAACTTTAGTTTGACTTTATTGTGCTGTATTTTTGCTGACGCTTGAAGACTTTTGTTGTCTTTGTTTTCGAGAGGACGTGCATCAGAAAAAGACTAAATTTGTTGCCTTTTCCCTGTCAATCAAATATCATGCATACTTGTGTGCAGTTCTACTGGCTAACAAATGCACGTATTCTTTCTTCATATTAGTACGCATATTATATATTCATTTTTCATATTAGTACGCATATTATGGTATATTTTCTTATCAATAAGCCATTGTGTGCATGTGGAAATTTCTTACCCAATACACGAAATTCCAACCGTTGCCTCGTTTCACTAAAGAGTCGTGTTTTGGGATTCAAACCATCATTTCCTATCTTATAAATACTGGAGTTGTTTGTTCTATTATCATGAAGACTTACAAAATAACGCCCGAGGCAACTTCAAAGTAGAAAGACAAGGAATTTTATGAGATCATTGTTTCTCTTTCTGCTATCAAGCCGTCTTCTGCTGAAGAAAAGAAAGAGGTGTCTACTGTCCAACCGGGTAAAACAGATATCCTCTAGAATTTTATCGATCCTTTATTGGGTGAACCCACCCAACCTCAAATTGATGTAAGTGATCCCCTTGTTTCATCTGCTGTCATGGAGGAACGAGAAGATCAGGCCAGAATAATGGCTACCCGTCAAATATTTGCATATTCTGACATATGCATCCTTCACGCTCTTGTAATATTAATAAATAATTTAGAAGATTCTGACTCAGCTTCTCCATAAGTATTTTTATTGTTCTTACTCATTTTTCATAAATAAAATTTTTTTGTCCTACCTTAGTGATACTTTCAAACCAATACTCATTGAATATATCTGCTCAGAGGTATTATGGACATGGTAAAATAACTCTGTGGAAGAATTTAGTAGATTTATCACTCGAGGCATAATTATGCTGAGTACAAATGACAAATTTTACAGGATACAATACTAGGTGATATGGACGTGATAGCTCACTAGTTTACTCCACTGAGGAAGAGAACAAAGATTAGTTCAAGGGCGAACTATTATCTTCTCTTTAGGGGATAATAAATGGAATATAATTCACAAGTAATATAGACATGATTTACATTAGACTTATTGACTGGTGACTAAACATGTGAGATTATTCCCAACCCAACTGGGGATCAGGAATAGGATATCCTTAAAATAACTGGATTTTAAGAATAAAATATTTTTATTGGAGAGAATCGTTTAGATGATCTTAATGAGAGTGTTCCATTGGATCTGAGTATTATCCCACTGGGGAACTTTGAGGACCTATTACCCATTTCTTATTCAAGAATGAATATAAGTAATAGTTCGAGAGGCCGTATAGGCTACGAGTTGCTGGGGATTAAAAATATATTTGTTGTACATCTTATTTTAATCTGCTGGAGATGGAGAGGAATATGGTATGCTCAGACTTTATTCTTCTTGAGGAATTTATTATTGATAGGGATCATTATCAAATCTCCATTAGGCTTAGCGAGCATGTAGGCTCCGTTGGAGAATAATGTCTCTACCACATAAGGACCTTCCCATTTAGCTTAGAATTTGGCTTTGCTATTAAGGGTTATGATCATAGGTCTCCTTACTGAAAGGACTAATTCACCGACCTAGAATATTCTTTCCTTGACTTTTTGATTAAAAGATCTAGAAATGCTTCCTTGGTATAGCTCAATACATTGTTAAACATGCAGGCATTTTTCATCCAATGCTTCTAATTCTTGTAAGCATAATCGATCATTAATCACTACTGTTAGCTTATTAGCAATAGCTATTCTAAGAGAAGGTATCTAAATTTTGAGTGAGAATACTCCCTGAGTTTTCCATTCCATTCGCGTTTACTGGATGAGACAAACTTTTTAAGGAGTTTGATTATGGTCTTGTTGAAGGCTTTCGCTAAGCCATTAGCTGTTGAATTGTAGGTCGTAGATGCTATGGATTCGATTCTTGTCATAGAATCGACAAAATACTTGACTTATGAAGCCACCCATGGTCTCAGGCAAGAAAGACACCAGCCTCCAAACAAAGGCTCACTCCGAGGGACAGTTTGTGGCCCATTATCATGTATTATCCTTCAGGAAATACCGAAAAGATAGATAATATGGTGTTTGACAAGTTAATTATATTGGAAATCTTAACTTTGATGAGCGTGACTGCTTCTGCCCATTTAGAGAAGTAATCAGTTATTGCAAGTATAAACCGATGTCCTCTAGAAGAAGATGGGCTGATCGGACCAATAATATACATTCTCCAAGGTCCAAAAGGCCAGGAGGCAGTTGTAGATTTAAGAACTCTATTGGTTGGTGGAAAAAATCAGTATGGATTTTGCATGACTTGCATTTACGACCGTAATCTACAACATCTACCACCATGGTGGGCCAATAATAACCTTTCTCCTGAGGCAATTTTGTAATTTAGACATGGCTGATATGCTCCACAGATGCCATCATGAGCTTCACGAAGTGATTGTCTTGCTTCAGGGTTAGAAAGCCAACATATCAGCAATCCCTTATAAGAACGACGATATAATATTTTGGATGAGGCATCATAGTAGAATCAGAGTGAACATTTTTTAATAGAAGTAACTTATTTTGGTTTTTCTGGAAGAATCCCATAAGAAGCGTAGTCTATAAAAGGGTCTCTCCAATCTTTATCTATGGAAGTTAACTCTCTGACGTAACTCTGTTCAACGTGGAAGTTATTTTTGTACAGAATAATTCTTATCCTATTAGCATAATTGAGTGTCATCTCTTTAGGTGAATGACCAATGATGCTGCTAGGCCAGCCAAAGCATCTTCTTATATATTTTGTAATCGAGGCACATGTTCGTTGAAGAATCCTTTGAAAGTAAAAGCCAGTTTGATTATTTCTTGATGATAAGGGATGAGGTCTTTATGCCAAACCTCGTACTCTCCCCTGATCTAATTGACTATCAGCTCGGAATCTCCGTAGGCTTCAAGATGTTATATGTCTAATTCTTTAGCTAATTAGAGACTAATGAGTAGTGCATTATATTCTCCACATTATTGAAATATGGTTCACTGCGAGAATATGCTTGATGAATGAGTAGTTTGTCAGGAGATACTAGGACTATGTTATCTCCAGCTATTATATTGCCTTTGGGTCCTATTCTTGATGCCCCATTAAAGAATAATTACCATATGTCATCTTTCATTTCCATATTAGACTCTAAGACTTTATCTGGGATATCATCGTACAGTTTGGAAGTTTCTGGTGTAGGATAAGCTGCCAGGAAATTACCTAGCACTTGACCCTTCACCATTTTTTGTGGAAGATATACCATGTCATAAGGTGATAGCAATATTGCCCATGTGGCTAAATGAGAATTGTGTTTGTCGGCTTAGTCATCAATACCCAGAGAGAATTTTCTCTGGATATGACATGAATGATTTAACTTGACACGTAATGTCGTATCTTTTTAATAGCAAACCTCAAGACGAGGTATTCTTTTACCACCGAATTATATCAATGTTCAGTGTCGACTATCATGTGACTGAGATAATAGATCGCCTGTTCATGGCCTTTGTTACTCTTTTGTGCAAGAAGATCTCCTATGGAGTGATCCATTGCTCGAACATATAGCAAAGAGGGTTTTCCTGCGATCGGAGATACCAGAACTGGCGGATTTGTTAAATATCGTTTGATATTGTTGAATGCTTGTTAACATGCTCCGTTCCAAAAAACCTTACGCCTTTCCTCATTAACTGACTGAAGGTTCGGCATCATCTCGAGAGATTGGAGATGAATCTTCTAATATATGCCAGATTGCCTTGCAGACCACGAAGTCCTTTGAAATTACATGGAGGCTGTATTTCGAGGATAGCTTTAATTTTATCGGGGTCAATGTGAATACCTTTGGAAGTTATAACAAATTCGAGAAACTTGCCACTGGAGACTACTAGAAAGGATTTAGTTAGATTCGTCTTTAATTGGTGGTGGCACATCAATTCAAACACAGTCTTCAAATCTTGAAGGTGATTATCTTTCAGACGACTCTTGACAGCAATATTATCCATGTAGAATTCTACTATTTTTCGTAAATACTTCTGAAAAATTATACTCATTGCTCATTGATACGTTGTACCCACATTATTCAAACCAAAGGGCATGACTATATAATAGTAAACCCCCAATAGTGTATAAAAAGCGGTATATTTTTCGTCATCAGGTGACATCTTAATTTGATTGTATCTAAAGAATCCATCCATGAAGGACATACATTCACATGTATTATTGATCATGACTTCTGTAATGGAAATAGGAAATTTGTCTTTTAGAAAGGCCATGTTCAAATCTTGATAATCTACACAGACTCGGACATTTCTATTTTTCTATATGACTAGAACAACATTGGCTACCCAGTCTGGATGTTGCTCTTCTTAAACGAAGCCACATGCTATAAGTTTCTTGACTTTTGCTTCAATTACATCCATCATGTCCGGACAGAATCGTCGTTGCGGTTGTTTCACCGGTTTAGCATTCAGAAGAATATTGAGCTTGTGTGTGTCTATTTAAGGATTTAGGCCAAGCATATCCTCGTAACTCAAGGCGAAGACATCGATATACTTCTTTATTAGCTGGACTAAAGCGTGTTGATCTTCTTCAGAAAGACTCTTGCTAATAAATATTGGTCTTGGAGAAGATTCTTCTCCAATATCAATTTAAACTATTTCATCCTCTGTAGGTGGTTCATGTTGCTCAAACCGAAGCTCCCATTAAGTATCCATTTGTTGTGCCAATTTATCGTTCTCAAATGGTTCCAATAGTTCAACGTCTTTATCAACTGGGGCAGTTGACACCATATTTATAGAGAAAGCCTGTTTGAATACGTTACCCATGCTTTCCTCAGAATCCCACAATGATGAGTCAAAGGAATAAGAATGTGTCTCTTCTTCCGATTCTGAACTTTCAGGACTAGTTGGTGGTATAACGTATCCCAAACCATGAGCAGTCAGCTGGTAGTATATTTTTGGCTTACCTTTTGGAGAGAAGTGACAAATAGGAGTCTGTTTGTATTTTTCATAATTTAATCCCAAACCAGATTTTAACTTATAGCCCATCCCTAGCATAATGTTCTTGGTTGGTTGGTTGGTTGTAACGATACGGTTATATCTTTCCAATATCCTCGTTAGAATCATTAGTTTGCATGCCTTTTTTGTTTTTATCTTTGCCAAAAATTATCTGATATTGCTTGTCCTGTCTTGCTAGGACTATAAAGTATGCATCCTCATATTGTTTATATAATGAATTATATTGAAATGGAGATGCCACGGGTATAGATAAAGGTTCGTAGAGATGAAGGGCCTTTAAGAATTTTTTAGCAAAGATTTCAACATCAATGTAATATAAAGTAGTGTCTTCTTTATTCATAAAATACAAGATTTCTTCATCTTCCACATAGTCAGCAGAATCTTCAGATTTTACAGGAGGCTTGGCAAGATTGATGACTAGGGGTTGATTCACTGATGTTGGTTGCTTGTTACAACGAAGGTCGATAACAAGGAGCTCATTCTCCAATGTCTACTGTCCATTACATTGAAGGTTGATGACCAATGGAGGTGACTTGTGCAGGTTGAAGTCGAGAGGCTTTGAAGGAGTTGGACGAGTAGTATGTCCTTTGAATCAGATTATCAAAGGGTCTTATTTTGGAGTATTTTCAGCTTCATCACTACCTTGATTAGCTTCTTATTTCATATACTCTTGTGTATAGAGTGTAGAGTCAGCGACATAGGCTTTGACACCTTTGAATAGGTTAAGATCAGCTACCTCTGTTTTGACTTTTCCCCTACTGTTCACATATTTGACGCATTGATGCAGGATGGAGGGTATAATTTTATGCTCGTGTATCCATGGTTGTTCCAGCAAAACATTGTAGGATACGTCAGATTCAATTATATAGCATGTGACTTCATGTATGTAGATCATCTATTTGAATTTTTAGGCGTATCTTTTTCAGTTGTTTACTCCTTCCAGCATTGAAGCCAAGAATGGTAGTGCTAGTATAAGACAGGTTGTGCATTAGAATCTTCAATCCTCTTAGTAGGTTTTTAGGAATGATTCTGAGTAAAGAACTTGGGTCGATGTGAATCCAATTTACCTTAATAGATCCTATATAATAAGTATAATACAGAGGTCTGTTATGCTAATTATCCTTGAGTAGCAAGTCATCTTGCATGAAGGTAATGTTAGGAATCTTCTCGATCATGCTGTGGCATTTAGGACATGCTAATGGCTCTTCATCAAGAGCCTTGAGTTGAGCTAAGCATGAGTCTGCATGTATTAGAGCTTCGCTCAAAGTTTTACGAGTCTCCTTCGACTAATAAAGTAACTCGAATATGGAAAGTCGGGTTGGGGTATTAGCTAGTTGTACCAATATGTCAAAATTGTAGGGCTTTTCAAGACCTTATGGTACATTCTTCTTTAAGGATTTGTCGAAGCGTACTTCCTTTTGCTTTTCTTTCTCTGCCGTAGTAGGCTTCGAATGACCAGGTTCAATTGTGATCAGAGCAACAATAGTTGGCGATGTTGGAAGAGTGTCAGGAATAACTTGTGGGACATATTTGTAAATTTTACGATTATCTTTGCCAGACCTGGTACTAGTTATTGCTTCTTCTTTGGGCATCAGAGAAAGAAGCACCATGTTACAAGACTTGAGTTTCTTTTTATGATGCCTCTTCTTGGAGCGAGTCTGTGGGCTAATCTCGTCGTAGCCCAATCGACTATGAAATTTGTTGAACTTTTCTCGAAGTTGTAGAGGAATACGTTGTCCCTTGCCAAAGTTCAAACCTTCAGCTTTCTAGAAATTATACCCCATGTTTTGCCTCAAGCATATAGATTGTTGACTGTATCGATAAAATTGGGGACGATCCTCATAAAGCACCTGAGTTGATGTCGATGCTCTAATTATTATAGAAGGAGGAGAAGAAAATTTTTTAGGAGCACCTTCATAGGTGATAAAGATTTGTTATTCCCTATACAACAGAACACTGCCAATCATGGGCCATTGCCGGTATGTCAAAAGAAGTTTGTGAGTAGAGCTTGGTAGGATAATGTTAAGATTGTGAAATCTGATATAGAAAGATACATCTTTTTTGATGTTGGTCTTGATCTCTTTCTGAATGATGATATAAAGAAATCATATTGCATAATTTATAATTCTTACTCTTCTTAGATTTTGAATTGCAAGATTCTGCTCCCTAGTCCTAATATGGCAGCAGGTCGGGATAATTCCACATAATCTCGCTATGATCTGCGGTAATAGGCACCAATTCCTCTGTTTGACTTCTAGGTGGAGGGAGATTTATCACTTTCATCGTAGCTCAAGGTATTAGTATAACGTCGTTTGGGACTTATTGTATTGGAAATTCGTCGAATTGAAGAGACACCATATTGGCAGTGAATATCTTCTCTTCGTTGTGAAGGGTGATAGCTTTAGCATCTATCAACTGTTATATCTTCTTTTTTATGACATAACAAGCCCCGATAGGGTGATGTATATATCGGTGGTACAGACAATACTTTGGGTTATCTATTTTACCAGCCTCATTTAGTCGCTTGATATCAGGCAACTTCAACTTGTTATTTTTTATCAAACATTCATAAATATTGTGGATATCGGTCTCGTCAAAGAAATATTCTTCCTTAGGCATGAAAGATTGTGGAGGCTTTTGTGTTGGAGGAGAGGTGGGTCACTTTGATAGATTTATTACCAAGGCCTCATTTCCTTCGCTGTTACGATTATTCGCACTATTGTAATTGTTGGAGGGGCATTTTACTTCTGTACTGGTCAATTGTTACCCCAAATTATGTGCCTCCTTCACGTTACCTTCAGAAGCTTTGACCCCGACGATGAACGTCGTTCACTCTTGAAATTGAGTTGGACCCGTCCAGAGCCCTATTATAGGCAGAAAGTTCTTTTTGTAAGTATCAATGAATACGGAGTCTTGAATATTGGGGGGTAACTTCAGAGTTGCTTACCTGAAATGCTCTATGAATTCACGAGCAGATTCCTTCTCCTTCTGTTTAATATCGATGAGCGAATTCATTATCATATCCATGCCTCCCTCTTGGAATCGTGAGAGAAAAATACTCTTCATGTCATCAAACAAGGATATACAATTATCAGGTAAACTATGATACAATCATAGGCTATGCTGGCCAAGAATCCTATGAATAATCTAGTAAAGAGGGCATCTTTTTTCTACAGATGAGCCATCATCATATTAAAGTAATTAATATATTGGCTCAGTGATGTCCTTCCTTCAAACATAACTATCGATTGGGGCTTGTATTTTGGAGGGAATGCAATATTATCCTAATAAGGAGGATAAGTCTTTTTACTCCCAGCTTGTGTAGTTGGTCTTTGTTCTTTAAAATATCGACCTGTGCACCCAACTCCAAGTTAGCTTTGAGAGAATATTCTGGTCGGAGTGGTGCAACTGACTGGTAAGATCCTGGTTGACCAGGTATTATCACTGACAGAGGTCCACTACCAATATTGAGAGGATTAAGAATTGATGTTGCTGACTCTTGTTTTATGACTACTTCTGGATTTATGTTATCCTACAGAGGTATTATTCCAGGAATAGGCTATGTAGGTATCAATAAACCCACTTGGACAGGTACTGGTATAGCAGAATATTGGATTGTCATTATTTGATGCATATTTTGCATCATAGTATGTATGTCCCTGAGAGCGTCCTCTAATGAGTTGAGGCTTTGTTCGGTGGCTTCTGATAAAGAAGCATCTTGTTCATCACCGATTGCGTAAATGCTTACATCCCTATGTACAATAGAGGGATTCGTTGAAAGAGCCGTGTACTTGGAGTCTATAGTGTCAATTTCATTATCGGGGGGATTGCTACCCCCATCCTCAGATTATGAGGAATGGGGATTCCCGTGAAGAACGAGTTCCTGTCTTCGAGAACGAGTATTTTGGTATACTCCTTCAAAGGAGTCGACGAGTTGGTAAAATCTTCTTTGGTTGGGTGCTCTTGAAGAATTTTGTCCTGATTGTCTCCTGCCAAGGGAAAGATACGAAGCCTTGTATGATAAAGCAAGGAGTGGTTCGTCATCATATTCTTGGTTGTCAACTTATTTTGTATGTTGAGGTTTAGGAGTCATAGTGTAGGTGAATCGGTAAAACACAGACCGTTTTGAAGATGCACAACAACATTTGATTATAATTCTATGATAATTGCAATGATGTTCATTAGAAAACACTGTTGTAAAGTCAGAAGGGTCTCTCTCTTTATGCTTTTGTACAATAAGCTCACGTAAATCGAAAGAGGGAAGAGAAGAGAAGGAAGACGGCAGACTCTGCCTTTTTAATTGAGATATATTGAATATTCTATGCATATTTTTGGTCCCTTGTGTGTAGAGTAATGTGCTTGCTTGATTAACGAGTGATTCATTACATTTTGAGCTTTTTTCTTTTACGGACGAGAGAAAGTTGTCTCTAGCTGTCCTCTTAAGTACACACACAGAATCAATATGTTGTGAAAAGGTTGGTCCTAATTGGCACACTTTTTTTGGAGTAGGCAGAGTTGGCACAGTTTGTCTATGTGTATTTAATTTTTATGAAGTTCTTGACATAGTGCACTAATAGTAGGCTTCTGACGCGTGGCGCATAATTTTTTTACCACTGTGCACGTAATCATAATGTTAGGACAATAATTCTTCCCGACTAACACTTTATTTTTGCGGTTGTAATTTTTTTCTACTGGCGTGAATTCTTGAAAAACTTCATCTCTCTTTGAAGAGTGCGCTTGTAGACAGATTGGTTTGGACAGTGGTGTCCATGACTTGCTTTTCCCGCATATTACAACCAATATGTGTAGACTTAGAGGCTTAGGTGTGGATTACCCTTTGCTTGATATTACACGATTTGCCCAATTTGTATCCCTTATTTAACACAAGGGAGTCAGAAGCTTGGGTATTTATCATACTTTGCTTGATATTGCACGAGTTACGCGAATTGTATCCCTTGTTTAATGCAAGGAAGTTGTCCACCAAATCATCGCCCAGACTCTGGTTGACAAAATTGACCAGGTAGTTTTCGTCAATCTTAAAAAATTTCCTTGATGGCAGCAACTTCGAGATATGCATGATGAGGCTTGGGCACCTATACTTTGCGATTTCTCCTCGACTTGACTACGAATGAGGGGTTAACACTACCCCCCGAATGGTGCATTTTTTGGTATTCTTGTTGGTCGAACGTCACGACCAAGGTCTTCTGCATCGAACCGACTAAGATAACGTCGAGTTGAGCAATCACTTTCTCGTCAGAGTAGAAAGTCGTCCCTAGAAGATTCACCATCTTGTTTGCGAAGAAAATTTAAACAAAACTTTTATATTACAAACTATTGAAAAGAAAAAAAAAGTACAAAAGATCCCAAATAGGAATCTAAGTACAGTTGCTTCTGGGAAAGTATAGTTATAAAGATCTGATCTGCCGATGATCACTTTAGTCCTTGGACCATACGACAACGAAGAAATGCAGGGAATGTTGTGAACAACTTGGAGAGTTGAACAATAGGAAAGCCTTGGTAAAAAAAAGGCACGAGAAGCTTCTATTTTTCTCATTCTGTTTTTGAAATTCAAAGACTTAAAAATTTTAGCCCCCTTCTCTCTGTCTCTTTGTATCTCCTTTAATGGATGTACATATCCTGTATTTATAGAGATTAGGGACGGTTATGAGAGTGTGCTCGTACTTTGGACAATCTGTACCATTTTACCATTCTGCGGACACTTTTGGTGGACCAACACCCCACGTTATGAATGAGTGGGTGCATAACTCGCTACCTACTTAACATATAGCTTCCTATACAAGAAAAACATAGGTCGTTGGGGATAGTTTTTTGTACACTTTTTACGAGAAGCGTTCTATGTAAGACACATAGTACTCATAACTACTCACTGTCAGTTATGATAGTATTCGCACTTTAGAAGTGGTCTGGAGACTAGCGCACTTTTGGAAAGATTGGCTATACAAGCGCTTTTTTGAAAAAGTAGTCATGATGATGCACTTTTGCTAAAACTGGTCATGATGCCGCACTTTTTTAGAAGTTGGCACAACAGCGCACTTTTGAAGAAATTGGCTCAACGGTGCACTTCTGAAGAAATTGGCCTAACAACACACTTATGAAGAAATTGGCCTAATAAAACACATTTGAAAAAATTGGTTCAACTGTGCACTTTTGAAAAAATTGCCACAATGGTGCACTTTTGAATAAATTGGCACAAAGACACACTTTTGAAGAAATTGGCACAGCAGCGCACTTTTAAAAAAGTTGGCTCAACGGCTGGGTCGCTAAACGATAACTTGGGTCTGCGTGCCGCAGTCCACTTGTAATGATGACCTCTAACTATTTGATTTCTGCATTTGTCAGTTGTCAGTCTGCTACATTAAATGTTGAGAGAGTCTTTCTTCTGAAATAAGTAGAGAGTGCATCGTTCGTCTTGATAGTGCCATAGTATGAATGTCTGCCATCTTCTAAATTTTTACGAAGGTGCACCAAAGTATTCAGCACTAAGAAAGTGTGTGCCTTACTTCTGAAACAAGTAGAGAGTGCGGCGTTCTTCCACTATTGGGTTTATTTATAAAAAAAATTGTGCCATCTTCATAAGGCGCACTTTTTATGCTTCTACAGACTCAAACCCTCAAAATACCAAAGACCCACCTATCAACCCCAAACACTAAACACTCTTTTTCCTTATACTAATACATTAGTTTTAGTATTTGGAGAATAGAATTCATCCAACTAAATCCAGAGGTCTTACATGTCGGGCTCATTGCATGATGCGGTGCTGTGCTCATGCAACAGCATTGCCATGTGACAGCTTGCTCATGCGGTAGTTTTTTTCATGCCTCGCCTGTACTCATGCAGTATTCTTATACGTGCATATTCTTATGCACGCATGTGATACTTTTTTATTTTGCTTGGTTTTTTTGTTTTCTCTTGGTTGTTTAGATTCTATGCCTTGACCCTAGTAAGTTACAAGTGTTAATGAACCAAGCGACCTGCAGTACCCTAGATTTTTATGCATAATGACCAATACCTAAATTTGACAGAGCTATAGGCTCAATCCAACTATTTATGGAACTTTACCATAGAGGCACCAATCATATACCTGACTTGAACAGTGTAAAGAAAATGTGAAAAGGAATTCATGTGACTGACTGATTGACCTGGTATCCTGAATTGACTACTGTATTCATGTCGATACACTACTACATGCCAAGCGAGTTATTTCTCCTGTTTATGCACCGAGGTTTTACTTGATCCTATGAAACATGTGATATTATTTGATCTCGATTTCTCCAGCACGGACATTTTAGTTGGTCAATAATCATAGCATGTATAGGATGCTTGTGGATTATTGTATTACACTAGGTTAAATCTGGATTGGGCTTTCAGGCAAAAATGCGGATTTGTACCTAATGTACACATACTAAGGTACGACATATTAGAGGAATGATCATATGACCAGGCCATGAGATTCTAGCTAACAATAGGGTTAACTAGTAAACTAAAACTGATAGAGCATTGAAAGTGAACCAAATCTCGAGATTGCGCATGCCGACCACCCCAGAAATCAGCTCTGACGTGCCAGGCTGGCCACCACCAGATACTGTGTATCATGCATAATAATGAAAGGTAGTATCCATCTACTATGTGCTATGCATTATTATTGATCTGTTAGCACGATGGCCTTACGAGGGACCGGTGCCTATTCTATATGCTATGTGTTAATACTGGTTTGGCTAGTCCTGCTCGGATATAGCACGATATGAGGATCTCTATTTATATATTATACTACTGGGATAATCCAAACTTCACATAGAAAGTCGTAGGATTGATTAGTCTATTCTTTAACTGAACTTGATTATGATTTGTATCTTCTACTAGTAGTCTTGGGACATGGACTGTCGTAGTGTAGTAGTCAAACCCTTGTCCTTGTTTGGTTGTGGGGTTGGGCTATTGTGCTACGATAGGATATGAACTGAAGCTATGATACAGTAATATAGCTTGACCTTGTCACGCCCCAATCTTGAGGGACCTAAAGTCACCAATGGATGTGATGCCGTGCAACCCTAAGTTATGCTTGCACAAGGCATAATACCTCTACAAAATATAAAATAGACAAAGAATATAGAAATACATAACTTTATTTGCAAAAAACCAAAGATTCGAACACATTTGATATGAACACAAAATACTTTTATAGAAGCATAGAAAATCTCTACCATGCACCAAAGTGATCTAGAGCCAAGCACTACTCTCAAGCACCCTAAGTGATCCAAAGCCATGCACTATTCCCATGTGCCAGCAGTGATACAGAGCCATTCATCACTCCCATGCACTAAAGTGATCCAGAGCCATGCGCCAGCCACTACTTCTCCAGTGTTCCCTTGTTCCAACAGTGCCATACTCCATTACTTCTATAGTATTCCCAAGTGCTAGTAGTGCCATACGCTACTACTTCTCTAGTCTTCCCATACACCAACAGTGCCATGCGCCACTACTCCCTCAGTAATTTTTAGGCGCCAAGTGGTAGTGTTCCCAAGGTTCAATCATAGCCATTAAAATTAGGGAATGACACGTGTCACGAGTATTATTGTCATTAGAAACCCCATATCTTGAGTGTCCACGTAGTAGCTTTAACAAAGCAAACGCCTGGATGAGAACATGTGCCAACATGCAATCTGTGCACATATGCACCAACATAAAGCCTTCTTAAGGCTATAAATAGGGGTTTTCCCACTTGCAAGAGGGGACCACGACCAACAGGAGAGCACCACCACGAACATAAAGAGAAAGGAGAAGATGATAGGAATGCAGCCTTAAGCCTCGTCAACCACCTTGGTCCCGGATCGTCAACGGAGTAAAGGATCCACTGTAATGCTCGATCTCCACCATCACACTTGCCCAAATTTTTTTATTGTACTTAGATTCTTGTATATTAGGGATTATTTGTACTATTTGTCAATTCCCAAATAATTAAAAGTTCGCACAACTTTCTCCCACTAGTGTTGATTTCGACAATGTCGACAACATTCTTTTATTGAATACTTGAAATTAAATTACAATGTACTTGCTTGGATGAATATAAAATATGTCATAGTTGGCTTACATCTCTTTGAAATCTAAAGCTAGCCACAATGCACATACATCATATCCTTGTACTAGGACAATAAAAAAAGACCTTGAAAGAAAACTTGCAAACTGGAAAGAAGACTAGAAGCAACGAGAACAATTCCACTGGATTGGATACGCTCCTACACATTTAGAATGCTTGTCAAACTCTCGCTACCTGAACCTGAAGATGCCCACAAATGCGGTTAGTACTCAGCTAGTACTGGTGGGCGACCGTAGCAAAACTCACCTAATAATCCACACTAAGTAAATATGTGAAGCCAGCATTATTATTATGTGATCTTTCTAGTTGTCTAGGTTATTTTTGATAATTCATGCATAGAAAAATAAATAATAGAGTGAACCATAATATGATAATTGTTACCCATGGTCGACCGTTATCCCTACAACAAACATACGAGTTAGCCACAATTTGCATATACAATGAACTCATGAATCTATATTGGCATCAAGTATTAGGTATGCAAAAAAGTAAAGCTAGCATAAGAACTAACTACATAATGGTTCACGGGTAAATCCGTGAATAGCAGCTGGAACTACGAGCACAGTCTAACTATTAGACAAGACACACCCCTAATCCTTAGGACTACAAGCCTGAGGGTATTTTGATTATCTCTCCCAGGCCGAACGATTCTCAATGCTCTAGGAATCGCTCGAGCAACTAAATCTTGTGCACAAGTTATCCGAGACCGATGCGATGAATGCATTCTATCAGATAAAAATATTTCTATTATGAAAGTTGAACAATATGTATCTATTAGGGACTATCTCTTTTTTATAGAGACTTAGCTCTTCAATCTATCAAATTTGATTGATTACAAGCCATAAGTGATTTTCTATAAGTTCTCTGTTTGCAGCATTCGATAAGGTTCATGGTTAAATTCTCTGAATGTGTTCATTGACAATTTAATATTTCAAGCAGTATAGTTTTTTATCATGGAACAAGTAAAACAGCAGTTCTATATTCTAGCATATAATTTCCATATCTATTTTCAGCTTATCTTGGTAATAAGATATTATTGAACTTAGGGACATACAACATAGTGGACTAGAGATTCTTTTATTAAAGCGTGCAGACAAAATAATTTATCGAAGGACCGAAGCCACTCACCGATTGAATCAACTCGTGATAATGGGAAAGCCATACGCAGTGATCACTCCTTGGTTATGCATCCTAAAATTGCACCAATATTTGGTTAACATCCTTCGATCTCTTTCTCTTACGATTCAAAATGAATGCACAAGCAAGGAAAGTGAACTACGAAAACCAAATCATCGAAAGAAATAAGAAAATAAAAATCAACACAAAACCAAGCACCAAAACATCCAACTAAAACTCTTGGAATCATTTCAATAGAATTTGATCCATCAGTTGAAAAGGTTTATTGTATTTCGTCCATGATCGATTAGGTTTTCCCCGATTATCTGTTTTCAATCAAGTCAAAGCCGAATGTATTATGTTAGTGGACCACTGGAAACGGGGCACTATATAATACCCCACCGAGAAGAAGTTTCGTCCTCAAAACTTAAGGAATCAAGGAGTCGAGAACCAAGGCAACAAGAGGTCAAGGGAATCTAATTCATTAATATCGTGACCGCTCGTATCACGCACACTATTTATATTATAAACTCTATCCCTTCCCATCTGCTCTGCCTGTCTATTAACTGGAGATTGCGCTGTGTTCTACTTCTGACCACGACCAACATTCCCGTTTCGGTTATACAAAGTTGGCCTCTAAGTCGGACAATTTCTCAAGAGATGGCCCTTTTGGCCGCAATTAAAATACTACCCATTCATAACACGACAGGTCTCCACTACATCCTTATTTTCCATAATAGCTGCACTCAAGTCTAGGGTGTTGCTCGCCCTCTATCTTCCTTTCTCTGCCATGGTATCTTTTAGAAGGAGGGTTTCAATTATCCGATACTTTTTCAGAAACTTTCCAAGGCTTGAACTGTTCGTCTGTACCGTCGCCTCAAAAGCTTTGATGTACGACGTACATTCTTTATTCATCAAATCCTTTCTATGTTTGTCGTTCAAGCCTTTGATGAATCGATAGGTTCTGGCCCATTCATTAGGAATCATCGAGCTAGCAAACTTTGCAAGCTTGGAGAATTCTGACTCATAGTCTTCGACAGACATGCTCCCTTGATTAAGTTTTATAAACTCGTCTTCCTTATTCTGCCTGATGGTCGGAGGAAGATACTGTTCCAAGAATGCATCTTTAAACATTCCCAAAGTGATACTACAATCCTGATGCTTTGTTAGAAGATCCTACTTCTTGATCTGCCACCAGTCATGGGCATGTAATCGCAGTTGTATGATCGCACACGCCACCCTCCTGTTTGCCAGTACCCCAACAAACTCGAACAAGACTTCCAACTTTGCAACCCAGTCCATCACCTTGTCCGGTATAGTTCTACCCTCGAATTCTAGAGGGTGCAACTTCATAGACTTAACACCTTTAAAGGTAGATGTCCTGGCTGCTTGTTGAGGCTCACATCTTCTGCTAAACCTACTTCCCGAGGCACTGTTATGGCTGCTTCCACAAGTCTTACAGCTGTCCCAAAATTACTGCTATTGGCTACCAATGTTGTTACTATCTAAATCAAAGTGTCAAGCTTTTTTGTTGTGCTGCAGCTCGAGTGTCAGTCCGCTGTTGCTGTGCTTCAAATCTTTGATATTGTGCTTTAAATTGTTCTTATTGATTTTCTAACACGCCAATCAGCTTATCGATTTAGTCATCGTTCACGTTCGTTGCTTGCGATATCCCTGGATTACTCGCTTTAGGCATCTCGCTACAAAAGCGAGAAGCTTGTATTAGTCTCATAACGTATTATGGAATTATTGTATAGGACATTTGGGTTTCATACTACTCTTCAAAATTGAGACTTCAAAACTAGGAAAATACGTATATATCTTTGAAAACAATTTTCAAATCGGGATTTTCAAATTACTTGAAAACTTATATCATTTTTGAAAATAATATTTGTAGAGTGCAAGGACGTAAATTCATACTCTGATACCATTATGTCACGCTCCAATCCTGAGGGACCGAAACTCACCACTGGACGTGATATAGTACAAGCCTAAGTTGCACTTGCACAAGGCATAATATCCACACAAAACACAAAATAGACAATGGATATAGAAAAATAGAACTTTATTTACAGAAAACCAAAGTTTTGAGCACATTTGATAGAAACACAAAATACTGTTTTTTATTTAATCCTTGAAATTGAATTACTATGTACTTACTAGGATTATTATAAAATATGCCATGGTTGGCTTACATCTCTTTGAAATCCAAAACTAGCCACAATGTCCGTATATCGTACCCTTGTACTAGGAAAATAATAAAAGACTTTGAAGGAAACTTGCAAACTACAAAGAAGACTGGAAGCAACGAGCACGTTTCTACTAGATTAGATGCGCTCCTACAGATTCAGAATGCTTGCCAAACTCTCGCTACCTGAACTGGATGATGCCCATAAACATGGGTCAGTACTTAGCCAGTACTATTGAGCGACCATAGCCAAACTCACCTAATAATCTAAACTAAATAAACATGTGAAGCTAGTATTATTATTAAGTGATCCATTTAGTTGTCATGCAAAGAAATGTAAACAATAGAGTGAACCACAATATGACAATTCTTACATATAGTCGGTTGTTATCCCTGCAATAACATACGAGTTAGCCATAATTTGCATATATAATGAATACATGAATCTGTATTAGCGTCAAGTATTAGGTATGCAAGAAGGTAAACCTAGCATACGACCAAACTACATGATGGTCCACGTTGAACCCGTGAATAACAGTTGGAACTACTAGCCTAGTTTAACTATTAGACAAGACACTCCCTAGTCACAAGGACTGCATGCCTTAGGATGTTTTGATTATCTCTCCCAGGTAGAACGATTCCCAGTTCCCCAGGAACCACTTGTCCAAGACCGATGCGATGAATGTGTTCTATCAAATAAAAATATTTCCATCATAATAGTTAAAAAATATGCATCAATTAGGGTATAAGCCCCCTCATTTTGGATTCAGGGTAATTTGATACTTTTAAATTTATTTATTTTAATTAATTAAATAGGTTAAATTATTATTTATAAAATTCTTTTATATAAATATGACACTTTACCAAGGCTTGGATAATTTGAGCAATCCACGACCTTTTCACTTACAATCAAATTCTTATTATTGATCTTGACTGTACCTATTACACTTGGGACATGGTTATTGCATTAGTTTCATCTCCCCCATGCTCCAGAAATATTTTCAAACCATTGATATTGCAAAACTACCTTCAATTAGCTAGTTGAACCCAACCGAGCCCAAACACCCTACTTGGGCTCTTACACCAATTTTCATAAGGCATGTACACAAAACCACACTCAAACCTCACTCATTAATTTATATTCTTCACACTTAAACCCACACACATGCATAAAAATCCAATAATACAATAATTGTCCTATTTGAGACAATGAAAGTGAAACTTCTAGTGCACTTGCACTCAAACTCAACCAAGACCCAAACAACTAGACCCAAGTGCACCCAAAGCCTTTCTAATGGCTAAACATAATCTCTTAGGTCTGAACAAAAGCTTAAATTCTATTATAAATCCAAACCAAGAGGTCCAACAACCAACAACTATATATCCCAAAGCAACCCATTCCCCAACACTAACATTATTGTTCTCTCTTGGTCGCCACATCCAAGCCAACTTCTCCCTCTCCTTCCATGACCAAGATTCCTTTCTCTCCCTCTCTACTTTCAGATTTTCCATCTCCCCCACTCACCACACAAGCCCTAGTGCCACCCCCCCCCCCCCCAAGGAGAGAAAGGTAGCCCCATTTTAGGTTAAAATCTTGCTACTGGTTGCAGCAGCAATTTTAGCACAAAATCAGCACCAAAAATATCTCAAAATCATAGATTTACATCTTATGTGGAGTCCCCAAGAGTCCCCTCAAGTTTTGGAAAGTTTGGAGTCTGTTTGGTGCCCCAAAAGGTCCGTGTCGGAAGAAAAGCCTCCATCGTAAGCACGATCATGTAAGTTTCGTAACTTTTATTTTATATTTATTTATTATTGTATGAATCCAAATACATGTTAGATGATAAATTATAAACCCCCACGAATCAAGAACCCTAACTTTATATGCAAAACTACTCTTTTATGATACGAAACCAATACATAGTGATGTGGTAATCATAATAACATAGTTTTGATAGATATTGTTATTTATTAAAATATAAATTTCCATAAATTAAATAATAATTTACAGAATATTAATTAATATATTTTATATATTAAATGATTTTCTATAAAAGTTGGCAACCTTGCATGCACAAACTAGCGTCAAGTTCCTAGAACACCTTGTCGACGTGCAACGTAACTTTGTGCACTCAACGACGAATGTTTCAATAGTTTTCACTAAATAAATAATAATTCTAGAATTTAATTCATCTTTAATTTTGTATTATTCGATGTTGACATGCGTGTTTGATTGGCTACATGCAAGTTCAAAGTATAGTTAGTGTTATTGTGAGTCTTGGGACATCCTGTCGTATCTACGTACGCATAGGACTACACGTATCTAAACTCATATGATTGCCTAAACTTACGTATAATAACCAGATGTCCGAGACCCTTACGACATAAGAAACAGTAGCATGGTACGTGATTGTTGGTACGTTATCTTATGCCATGTGATTGCTTGATTGTTAGCACAAACGTCACGATAATAGATGATATTGTGCAATGATCGTACTCCTCTACATTAATTAGATTAGATTGTGTGTATTGATTAGAATATATATAATATGGTAACTTATATCCGTTGTACCTCCGGTTGAGGACACCAGTCAGACAATACTACAGCAGAAGGCAGTAGGCAGCATGCAAGTATACCTTGTCTTTGTTTCAATATTTTGTGCTTTATGACCCTACTAGTTCTTGATTTTATTTATATTTTCTTGCATGTACTTTGTTGATACCATAGGACCGTATACGATACTTAGCATCCAAATTATATTTAGGTGCTAACTTCCGTACGCTGAATCGATATTGTTAAATTGTATTGTCATCGTATTCCCTTCTTCGTACAAAATTTTGCATGAAATACCTAGGACACTGTACACGACTTCATGTACTGAAGCCTTACTTGAGGTATTCGAGATTTTGACTTCTATATAAGATAGGACCCGAGATATGTGATAGTGGATATGTTTATATCTATACCTTGAATCGAGACATAGTTAGAGATTATCTTGCTTGTTGTAGACATGAACGTGAGATGTATGGAGATTGTAGAAAATGCACCCATATAGTTGGGCAACCACTTATGTCTTTCTACCATTGCATGCTCTTCGGTCATTCTTAGTACTGCATGTACCAATAAAGGGGCCTGTACACTCCCTCCATATTCCTTAGTTACAGTCGTGTCTATTGCGACCTACCATCATTGGTGGTTTAGCGGACGAGGTTGTTCTCATATACATTCACTTAGTTGGTTATGCTAGATACCCCTGAGCACACTGATTATTATTTACTATTACTTTGGCTTGAGTTATTTTGTACCTTGTTTTGTCCCCTGAGGACCTGGATCTGGATTATGTTTCCAATTATAGACGAAGAGAGTTACCCCGGGGTTTATGGGTCAGGAGATAATATTGGATTTGTACCTACATCAGAGTACGAGGTTATTACGGAGGACTTCTTATGAGCTTGTAGCTATTTTCTCTATTCATTATGCATAGTGATTCTTTGACATTTGGACATGGTTTACTGACTACTGGATATTTTTACTTTGGTATTTCTCTTTCCATTATTTTGATGACGGGTTGTTCCCCGCGACATTACTTTTACTTCCTTATGATAGATAATTTTATTTTATTATTATTGTGACTAAACTATCCCTTTATGATATAATTCTTATTTGTGGATGAGATCAGATATATAAACTATGATAGGTGTTGTAGGCCTTTTTTATTTATATTACAGCTTAAGTGTACTCTAACGGGTCCATTAAATTGGGATTGCCCATTGGAGTTTTGCTGCTGGCCATTGTCACGTGGCTAGTCCCTTGGTATTTTTGGACATGTAACGACCCGTTCCATTCAAACAGACATCCGATTCAAATGGCACAAGTGCAACGATCCAACCCGCTTTTCTCAACAAGAAAAATTATTTGAGGCAAAGGATTCCGAACTTGGCCCTTCAGGAGTTCAGACTTAGACTTTCAACGGCTCGCTCAGAGTATCGCTCGACCGAGGTGGGTGGCTACAATAAACTTGTCTTTGCTTAGCCAGCACACATAAAATATTGACAATACATGCTAGTCTCTAGGTTAATCACCCCTTGCATGCTAATAAAGAATACAACGCACCTAAATAAGGGAATAATGTTATTTGTATTGCTTGTGTTAGAACATGGAAATAAAACTTGGCTTATAACTTGGACCCTCGCATGCTAACTTAGCTTCATGCAAATAGACCCTGCTATGCCTCGAGTAGATCATTATGAACCCTTCGTAGTGCACTATTTCACCAAGTTTGCATGGCATGACTTATAAATTATATCGTTTGATATGTCCCTATACGATTTTACTCCTCGCACTACCCCCTTGGACCCGTGCAAACGTAAAGGCTAGACTTAGGTCCTAAGGCAGACTATACAATATGTTCCTTATGCTTATGTTTCCGACAAATGCATACTTTCCTACTTATACTATATTTTGTACTCGTTGCCTCGTTTCAATGCTTGCCACACAAATTTATTCCACAATCAAGTAACATTATTTGTATCGTGCATGCATCTAGTTAGCCAGAAGACTATCAAATAGTCCTTCTGTGTAATATGAACCTACAAGTATACGGGACCGTTAGGTCGCCAAGGCAGTTCCCGAATCAGGGGAATGCATAAAGTCAAGTTTAACTCTGAACGAGAATCATATCAAGTAAAACAAGAATCACAGCTCGTGGAGCAATACTCATTCAGAACAAGAATCAAGGATTATCTTGTCATGTTGTGAATCTGTAAGACCCAAGACTTGCATGTCACGAACAACTTGGTAACAAGAAAGATTCTTGAAATCTTGTTCCACGGACGGTCTCCGGGGTACCAGGGCCGATCCGAACGGGATGGAACTCATGCAAAAATCTTTTTCATGTACAAACAGGATGGCATGTGCGCCTCACGCTGCGCCATTCTCGTTCCAAGATTGATAGTCTCATGTACATGACGGGATAGCGTGTAGTGCCTTATGTACTTTATGTTGCATACCATTCTCGTTCATGACTATAACTCATCCTTTATGGATATTCCAGCGACTCCTGTTCATATAGATAAGTCATCTTCGCTTAGCGGCAATTTGTGTCTGAGTCATTGCATCACATCCAGTAATTAGAATCACCTGAACGGATATGAGTATAACACACTTGAATATATTTGAATAATTAAACATATTCTATAACACTTTTGGATAATCCATGTAACTCGTGCGCCTGAAACAAAATCTCACTCGTGACACTCGTGTTTGCTTATGCTATTACCCCTGAAATTTATTATATATACTCGTGCTTGGTTTAACTTGGTTTTCCTTATACAGGGAAGGATGAATGATGAGTTGGTAAGTCTTGCCGTGTTCCTTTATATCGTACGGTGCACTACCACACGATTTAGGCTTTTCATTAATCCATGAAAATGATTCTTAGGCAAGACTAGAAAGATAACTTAATAGATTGTGTATGGAACTTATATAACGTGTTTGGATTTGTCGAGCAGGCGAGAAGCCTCTCTACCAGTGCATTCATGTACTAATAACCTACCAAATTTTTTACAGGGTGCGAGAGAACCTCGTTCGGTGCAGAAACTCCCTTCATGCAAGCTAAGGCGTGGATTTCGCTCTAGAGCCTTGGAACGTTGAGTCCGAAACTAAGCACATATATAATACATAATGTTGAAACATCCCCTATGTAATATTCCACAAATATAGCCACTTGGCACGCTTTTATTATTGCGAGAGAGAGGGACTTGAGCGACTTATAATCTCGGCCTTGTGCAGCTTGTAATACTCGTTCAATATCAATAAAGAGCTTGTTTTACTTCTATACTTGTGTTATATAATACTTTCACTATTGACGACTCTGTGAACTTGTTACCAATCGCATGTTCGTTTCTTATTTCGTTGTACTCGGATTATCTCCGCAACTCTGTGGCTTAGACATCTTAACACATATTAGGTTCATGGCCTTGTCCGGGCTTATCTTACGCTCGTGCGCTATCACGTCCAGATGGAAAAGATTGTCCCGTGGGAGCGCTGGCGTGGTGATTCGTGCCTAGTGAGGATGGTCGATTACCTGCGGGAGATTGGGGCGTATTTGTATCAGAGCATGGCTTTACGCCTTTGGACTTCGTATCAATTTTCTCAGTTTTGAAAGTTCATTCGTGGGTTATGTGCATACCCTCTCTCTCAATGTCCCAACAAAATATTCCATACAATGAGTCTAAATACTTTCAAAAGTGCATGTGAATGATATGATTGCTTGTACAAAATTTTGATACGTAGGCCTTTGTGCCGACCTGTGTTAGACTTTATGGTAATAGACTCGTGCTATAATTTACAAGTTATGTATAAATTCAAATACCAAGACGTGAATACCAAGCTGGTTAGTATGCGAGATAGAATATCATTCGGATGATTAGCTAAGCACACAGCCTTTCGTCTAAGTTGTGTAGAGTATCGCGCGCCAAGATACTTTTTGGTATGAGCTAGTTTACAAGTGAGATTGGGATATCGTCCTGATAAGGACAACTCATACTTAGTATGACAATTGATAGAACCTTATCAGTTTATCGCTAAGGCTAATATAGGAGATCGTGGTTGGATTTTGAGAAATAGCTCGAACGGTATTTCGTGTCGGCAGACATAAAACAAATATGGTTTACTTGGATGATGATCAATAAGGATATATACGTGACTAAGATTTATCAGGCGATACTTAGGTATCGTACAGGAATTCTAAGGAACGACTTGGTGAATATGCTAGCTAGTGATGCCAATACGATTGAGAATTTTTTTGGGTGACTCGATTCCTGAGTGGTGTATGGTTTATTTTTGGAAATGTTCAAATAAATTCATAGGTCTTGTGCGATAGTTGGTTTGAGCGATTAAGTATGTCTTGAATAAGTGATAAGGCTTACATCAAATTGGGATTCAAGGAAGTAAAATCGATATCTTGGTCAAGAAAACTTGGTAGAAACTTGATGGATCGTACGAGCGATTTCAAATTGAATCAAACAGATTAAACTTAAGTAGAATATCGCTCGAATAGGAGTTAGCCCAAGAATAAATATTGTGGTTCGATGAAAGAGGAAAGAGGTAAGCGATAACATATTTGTTCTAGAATTTGGAAGAACGATCTTAAAACCTAGTTCAAAAAAGATAACCTTCAAAATTAGTACCAACCGAGAACGATTATCCTGCGGGAATGCCGGTGTGGTAATTTCACGTACAGCGGGGATGATCGAACTCATGGGAACATGTTCGGTAATTATTCCAAATGAACTCGATGGAATGGAATGTATCAAAAGTGGATAGACTTTGGCTTAAAAATTTGAAACATAGTTGTTTGAGGAATGCCAGAAGTAGACTATGGATTTATCAAACAGTAGCATTGAAGTTGGATGATTTTACTAGATGAATTATAATCACGGCATGAACAAACATGATTTAGTGGATAAACATATATAACTTGGATGGAACAAAGTAAAAAATGATAAGGTGTCTCGATCATTTCGATGATAACCATAATGTTCGACATTCTTGTCTTGTGTGAGCGTAACTCTATGCCCGTACATGTGTCACACCCGGATTAGGATGATTATCCAGTGGGAGCGTTGGCATGGTAATATCATATCCAGCGAGGATGATCGAACTTGCGGAAGACCGGAGCGTGACAACTGATGGATCGTCTTGACTTGTGGTTCGATACGATAAGACAAGTTTGGGAATACAAGTGAATCGAATGTATTTCAAGGATAAGTTAGTCTAGAGACTAGAGTAAATTATGCTTTATGGTTTCGTGAACGGATACATGAATCTGGTTGGACGACTTGGAGTTATGATTGAGATCAAAGATTTAGAAATAGAATCATGGCTTGGTGGTCTAAACTTAGAGATGGATATATGGATTCTATCAAAACATGTTTGAAGGAGATAAACTATGCGAATTGCTAGGCTTGTCATGCGACTTGGATATATTATAGATTTTACTGAACGAACTCGAACCTGGTACAAAACGAACGTATTATTGTGAGTAGTATAATCTGTACTCGATATTTAAAAATCTTAGTAAAACGAGCTTGGGTAGAATATCTCGTACAAATGAATAATGGTTTGACCTTAGAAATTGGAACAAGCATCGTGCGACGAATTTGCATGATTAATTATGTACTTGAACTTGTACCTATGTCACTACCATATTTTCTAGGAAAGGATATTTTGGTCATTTTATAATTGATTAAATATAGTACATGTTGTATATTTATATATTATATTATTTATTTATTATTAGATATTAGTTTATTATTTTGGACTTATGTTATTGGACCTAATTAGTTTAGATTAGATCCATGGACCAATATTTAAATCTAGTTAAAATTGAGCCAAATTAGAAGCCCATTCATTAGGAGGATGATTAATTAAGTTAAATCCATTAGAATAGAACATTTTTTCCTTAATTATTTCTTCATGAGAAGCCTAAGGGGTATTTTAGACATTGTATAGTAGCTTGGGAAGGAGGAAAAGGGGTCGGCCATATATTAGTGGAGGGAAAATTTCTCTCTTCAAATTTTATTTTCAAATCTAGATCTAGAATTTCCTCTTCCAAAATTTTTCATTCGCACATCAAATTCTACGCAAAAAAATTTCCCAATTCCTTCCCAAATTATCATTGGAGGCTATTAGAGTAAGGATCTACAAGGAGGAAGCAAGGATCTATAATGAGGAGCAAGGATCTACAAGTTGAAGGCTTTTTTACTCAAATTGGAGGTTTTATTGGGAATCTATCTTCCAATTGGTACAATTCAGTTTTTTCTCTTTAGTTAGACTTTTAATCTATATTTTAATCATTAGAAATCACCCCATAGGAATTGAAATTAGGTTCATTGGAGGCCTATGAAGAAAGTTACGTATTATTTTATGTCAATTTTAGGGAAATTCTGAGATCGACACATCTTGTATTTGTCAATTGGTCAATTAGACCAAATTTACATGTCTTTGATTATGTGTGGCTAGTGTCAAATTCATAATTAGATACGTGTAGGCCGTATCCCTATAATTTGGATATACGGGTTGATTTGGGAGTTTTTCTCCGACACGGGGGGTTTGAACATGTCATATTTTGACACGGACACATAGATGTGCAGTTAGCTCTTCGTATTATTCATAATTACTATTTTATACTTTCTCGTATCCTTCGGGGTACGTTTGGTGGTGTGGTAGACTTGTATCGCAAGCGTATCATAGATCTAGTATGATACGGGTACGATGCACTCCACGTGTTAGTTTTATTGCATTTTATATTCAATCTGCCATGGTAATATCTATTAGAATGATATAATTATTATGAATGTATGATATATATATATATACATGTATACTTACGGAGATGTCTATGTTTTATTTGGAGGTCATGAGAGATAGGAGAATGGATATGCATTACTAGTATGGAAGTTATGCAGATACTTAGTGATTTTATATATATATACATAGATATATATATGTATGTAATTATATATACATAGAGAGTTGTATATATGTATGTTTATGTATGTAAATATGTATATATATATATATATATATATAGATATGTATAGATATGTTTCTTGTATCTAGTGTTATATATATATATAAGTATATAAATATGTGTGTGTGTGTGTGTGTGTGTGTGTGTGTGTGTGTGTGTGTGTGTGTGTGTGTGTGTGTGTGTGTGTGTGTGTGCTAGGAGGGGGTCGGGTTGCTGCAGCAAGGAGGTGTAGTAACAGCAGCTCGAGATGCATTCAGCAACTGTAGTGGCAGCAGCATGCTAGCAGCAAAGCACACCAACTACAGCAACTATAGTAGCTAGCTAGCAGCAGCAACAGCAACTGCAGCAACACAGCAAGGTAGCAGCATGCAGCAGCAACAACATCTGCAACAGTACAACAAAGCCAGCAACAACAGCTATAGCAGCATGCAGCAAAGCCAGAAGCAGCATTACCAGCAACTTCAGTAGCAGATAAAGCAGCAGCAACTCCAGGCAACAGCAAATGCAAGAGCAGAGGGCAGCAGCAAGGTAAGAGGGGGGCTAGTTAGCTTGATGTATAGTTAGTTCATTAATAGTTTAGGTAGGTAGTTACATTGTTATGAAGTTATATATATATATATATATATATATATATATATTGGTATGTTAGTATAGTATATTATAGTATAGTATAAGTAGTTAATGCAGGTTAGTTTATAGTTTAGTGTATTGGATAGTTAGTTATATGTTAGAATTGACATTACCATGTGATACCAAGATAATATCAAGGTATTGGTAGATACTCAAGGTATTGGGTTTGAACATCAAGATGGGTGTGTAGGTGGTGAGATACTGCATTGGTTCAAAGCTAAGATATCCACTTTGCATTAGTTAGCTAAGAGTAATATAAATATTATCTTGTATATATATATATATATATATATATATATATATATATATATATATATATATATATATATATATATATAATAATTTCTTATCCAATAAACTTGTGTATCTTACGATACGATACTTGTTTGCATCCTAGTATCTTAGAATAGCTAGTGTGGCCTACTTACATAGTATATAGACCCAATACCCTAGAGTTTGACTCATACAACCTAGAAATAGCTAGTTTGGCCAAGTTTGACTAGTTTGACTTAGAGTTAACCTAGTTTGACTATTTTGACTTAGAAATGGTTGTTTGGCCTAGAAGTTGACTACTTTAACTTATTTCTATTCCAAAACCTTGTATTGATGTAATATTCCATATTTAGGTCTTTGAGGCACCGTACCAAACATGTTTGATGTTGTTCATCGGATTTCAGTCGAGTACATTCTCTGATAGTTTCTCATTTATGATATCCTCTATGTCTCTTGTATATAGTATAAATATCCTTGATTTCTTGACACGTTGGTTATACGGATTGGTATATCCGGATCTCATCATGATATATTATTCATTGGTATTTAAGGTGTATCTTGTGCAAGCCTTATTTCCTTGTTCTTCTTGTACATGTACAGACATTGATTCTTAGGGAGACTAGCTACCTACCCAGTGAATCCCGTGTCATAAAGTACCATGGTTGGATCCACTATACCAGTCGGGGGCAGGTAGTATGTAGTGTAGATATGTGATAATACCCTTCTTGTATCATGGCTTGTTCCTTGAATAGTGTTAATCATACATCGCATGTATGATTAACCAGGCCATAATTCTTGTATCAAGTTTCCAAGCCGATCACATGTTAAAGCTGGTACTCACTCACTTAGTCATTAGTATTTCTTGTTCATTTCTATACTACATTCTCGTATCAAGTTCCCAAGCCGATCACATGTCTCATTCTCGTATTTATTTACAGTATTTTCTTTATTGCATATCTCTTGTATCTGTATATTACATTTTGTATATTCACATCTATTTACTATTATCTAGTTTATATCATTTATTAGAATTTTTATTAGAGATGTACTCTGCTCCTTTCCTAACTGGATATATTTTCTCAAATGACACTACGGAGTGGTATCCCACTCACTATAGGCTCAGGACATTGTTGGCTTAGATCCATAGACATTGGCTCAGGAGGGTCTCATCCCGACTGAGATAGACGACCCAGGACTCCTAGGTTAGTAATTAGTTTCCTTTTGTACTGGATTTTTCTCTAGCATTGTTATTTGTATTTTTCTAACTCATTGGATATTACTTTTGTCTCATGAGTTGTATTTGTGACTTATATTCTTTTATCATATTTGTGCTTTATTCTATCTATAGAAATGTGATTGAGTATATTCTTTTACATTGGTGGCATATTATATCTTGATTGCTAGATAGGTAGTTTACCCAAATAGTATTCTACCGCCGATGCTGTGGCGTAGACTGTATTTTGTTCACTACTTGTATCCCTACACCGGGTGCGGGTCATGAAAACCTATGATCTTGTGAGCTGACCAAGTAATTAGGCAGACGACCCTGTGTCGAGTGAAAGAACTTGTGTAACTGACTTTAGAGTATTGCCTGAACAAGCTATAGAACTGGGGAAGCAAGACTAAGAGTTAGACTTGGAACGGTAAGTATGTGCTATGTTTGACGCAAATGGAATGTACGATATAACATGGACGCTAGTCGGTTGATCGGATAGATTGTGCTTAACGGTAGTGCAATGCTTGATTTAAGTAGAATGGAAATGACTTCGATTTTGGTTGACCCTGTTGGAGGTATCATCGTGATTTGTAAGACGAGAACCCTTAAGATTTTTAGCTTGTCCGATTTTACTATCGATGAATTTGTTTGAATGCATATGTTTGAGGGACACATTAAACGTGTCATTGATCAAAGACTCAATGATATATTAAACTCGAGTGCAAAGACTTCACTATCGATAATTTTTTTGACATGCATATGTTTAAAGAACGCTTTGTATATGTGTACGATCCAGACTCACGATATGCTGATCTCGAATGCTAGTGCAAGTGAATATGTTAGATTCGCATAAACAAGTATAACGACTTGGATAAGTTTGCCTCAGCCTTAGATCGTTATTCAAGATGGGTCATACCGTACCCTACGCTAAATGATATATATTTCACGCTAAGGCACAGTAGAGACCGAGTCAGAGCTTGGATTGAATAATAGAATTATTCAATAAGACCGACCCATCATACACGCGACACGGTATAAGAAACGAGTAAAAACTTGTGCTCGAACGGATCTAGTGGTACCGATTGTTATGCTTTAGATAAATTCGATAGTATGATAGAACAGTTTGCGCTCAGATAGTCTCGAGGACTAGACTTTTTTTGAGTGGTGTATAATATAACGACCCATTCCGTTCAAATAGACAGACGATTCAAACGGCGCAAGTGCAATGACCCGACCTGCTTTGCTCAACGAGAAGACTTATTTGAGTCAAAGGATTCCAGACTTGGCTCTTCAGGAGTTCAGACTTATAATTTCAAAGGCTCGCTCAGAGTATCTCTCGACCAAAGTGAATTATCGCTAAGGTGGATAGCTACGATAATCTTGTCTTTGCTTAGCCAGCACACTTAAAATATGGACGATACATGCTAGTTGCTAGGTGAATCATCCCTTGCATGCTAATAAATAATATAACGTACCTAGCTAAGAGAATAATCCTAACTTGTATTGCTTGTGTTAGAACACGGAAATAAAACTTGGCTTATAACTTGGACCCTCGCATGCTAACTTAGCTTCGTGCAAGTAGACCCCGCTATGCCTCGAGTAGATCATTATGGACCCTTCGTAGTGCACTGTTTCACCAAGTTTACATGGCACAACTTATAAATTATATCGTTCGATATGTCCCTGTACAGTTTTACTCCTCGCACAACCCCCTTGGACTCGTGCAAACGTAAAGACTAGACTTACGTCCTAAGGTAAACTATACAATATGTTCCTTATGCTTACATTTCCAACAAATACCTGCTTGCATGCTTATACTGTAATTTGTACTCGTTTTCTCATTTTAATGCTTGCCAAACAAATTTAAGCCACAATCAAGTAATACTATTCGTATCGTGCATGCATCTAGTTAGCTAAAAGACTATCAAATAGTCCTTCTATGCAATATGAACCTGCAAGTATACGGGACCGTTAGGTCGTTAAGGCATTTCTTGAATCAGGGGAATGCATCAAGTCAAGTTTAACTCTGAATGAGAATCATGTCAAGTAAAACAAGAATCACAGCTCGTGAAGCAATACTCGTTCAGAATAAGAATCAAGGATTATCATGTCATATTGTGAATCTAGAAGACCCAAGACTTTCATGTCGCAGACAACTTGGTAGCAAGGGAGATTCTTGAAATCTCATTCCACGGACGGTCCCCGGGGCATCGGGGCCTATCCGATCCGGATGGAACTCATGTAACAATCTTTTTCATGTACAAGCAGGATGGCGTGCATGGATCACTCTGCACCATTCTCGCTCTAAGATTGATAGTCTCATATACATGACGGAATAGCGTGTAGCACCTTATGTACTTTATATTGCACACCATCCTCATTCATGACTATAACTCGTCATTTATGGATATGCCAACGACTCTTGTTCATATAGATAAATCATCCTCGCTTAGCAAAATTTTGCTTTTTTAGTCATTATACCACATCCAGTAATCGAAAACACCTGAATGGATATGAGTATAACACACTTGAATATATTTAAACAATTAAACATATTCTGAAATACTTTTGGATATTCCGTGTAACTCGTGCACCTGAAACATAACCTCGCTCGTGACACTCGTGTTTGCTTATGCTATTGCCCCTGTATTTTATTATATATGCGCGTGCTTGGTTTAACTTGGTTTACCTTGGATAGGGAAGGACGAATGATAAGTTGGTAAGTCTCACCATGTTCCTTTATTTTGCATGGCGCACTGCCACACAATTTAGGCTTTTTATTATGCCATAAAACTGATCCTAAGGCAAGACTAGAAAGATAATTTAATAGATGGTGCACGGAACCTATATAACATGTTTGGATTTGTTGAGAAGGCGAGAAGCCTCCCCGCCAGTGCATTCATGTACTGATAACCCACCAGATTGTTTGCAGGGTGTGAAAGAACCTTGTTCAGTGTGGAAACCCCCATCGTGCGAGCTAAGGACTGGAGTTTGCTCTGGAGCCTTGGAAAGTTGCATCCTGACCTGAAGCACATATACAAGACATAATGTTGGAACATCACCTATATATTATTCCCCATAAATGTAGCCACTTGGCACACTTTTATTGTTACGACAGAGAGGGACTTGAACGATGCTTGTAATCTTTACCTAGCGCCACTTATAATATTTGTTCAATATCAATAAAGAGCTTATTTTATTTCTATACTTGTGTTATATAATGCTTCCGCTATTGACGACTCTGTGAACTTGTTACCAATCGCCTGTTTATTTCTTATTCCGCTATACTCAGACTATCTGTACGATTCTGTGGCATAAATATCATATAGCATGTTCGGATCATGGTCTTGCACGAGCACAGCTTACGCTCGTGCAGCATCACATCTAAATGGGAAAGATCGTCCTGCGGGAGCGCTGGCGCGGTGATTCACGCCTAGCGGGGATGGCCGATTACCTGCGGGATATCAGGGCGTGAGAGGACTGGGGCATGACCTAGTTTTTATGGTGGCCCATGCAGGTCTACGAATATATTGCTTCGAATTTTAATTACGGAACCGAGAAACTTTCAATCAACATATAATAAATTTATAGATCTCATCCACATATTGACACATTCTTGACCTCTATATCCAATTCTAATTAATTTTTTTACTTGCATCATGCCTTGATTCATCTGTTTGATCCTCATAGTTTACTTTGTATGCAGAGTAATGGATATACGAACTATCGACGAAACTCCCATAGATATACCACAGGGTGCTGCTGTTACTTTTGACGATGAGGTAATGCCATTGGATGTAGATCCATCCACTCAATAAAGCAATCTGGTGGATCAGTGTACCTCGAGGTTCGGGAGAGATGACATTCAACCACCATGGTAATTTACTCCACTGATGCCACCTTCACCAATTTTCCAGCCAGGACAGCCTATGGACGGACAATTATTATTTTATGTACTCTATGCAATGATGTAATCCCAGAAATAGATTAAAGAAGAGGCCCATCAACACCAGGTAGAGAACTTGAGGGATAGTATAATGACAGCATTGGAGCAAGAAACTCCATCATCTAGACAGCCATCGATGGGATCTATCTCAAATTTTTATCAGTTAAAACCACGTACCATTTTGGGCAAGGAGGAGCCCACTAAATTTTATGAGTGGCTTACCAATATCCAATATCAATTGAAAGCAGCTGAGCTTCTAAAGGAGCGTTGGACGACTGTCGTAATAATGCAGCTGATATGCAATGTGCATCACTGGTGGCTTACTGAAGGGAAACGACTTAGGCCTAACCAAGTTATTTGGGAGAAGTTCTCTAGACTCTTCCAGGAGTTGTACATTTCATCCATTGGTCGAGGGGAAATTTAGGATAAGTTCAATCGCCTTAATCGGGGCAATAGGACAGTAGAGGAGTAAAATGCAGAGTTTATCTATTTGAGCCACTTCGCCATTACAATAATCCCAACAGAAGAAAAAAAAGCAAAAAAATTCTTTGATCGACTAAGCTTTAAGTTGTAGAGATAGATTGCCTCTGTAGCATCTACTTCTTATAGGGACGTCCTTGCCGTAGCACGACGCATGGAATGCATCATTAGGAGGGAGTCCAGCCAGAAGTGATCACATGCACTAGTACCAATTGCCACTACCACATATGCACCAGCCACCCAGGTCAGCCCCACCGAAACTCCCTACTTGCCAATTGCCACTACCACATCCTAAAATAGGGGTAATTTTGTCTTTTTTTTATTATAAGTATTGTGTGTATTTATTTTAAATAATTGCATCATATATATATATATATATATATATATATATATATATATATATATATATATAGTGCTCTTTAATGCATGGGTTAGTGGACTAGACCTAGAAGCCCACTAGATGAACCCCTGACTTAATTATAGGCTATAGACTTTAATTAGCATTTTCGGGATTTATTACTGAGGTTATAATTTATTATTGTGATTTTATTAGATTATTGTACATTACCATTGCTTCAATATTTGGAGTGCTACACTAGTTTTTGCCTTCCAATAAATTTTATACCCTTATTCTAGACGTGCCCGTCTTTTATTCTGACATTTGTGTAACTCATAAATATGCTCTTTTGTGCTTTATTTTAGTCGCACAATATTTATCACAAACGTTTATTTTTATTCCAAATAAATTCGACTTTGCATTTTTGTGCGTTCCAATCAAAATTGGAGACAAAATCTTGACCCATTTTGTGCAACCCAAATTATGACAATAGTCTATTCTGAGTCTTCTACATCCATGACACTTGTGTCCCACCTAAATTTAATCCTATGTACTTCTAATTAATTTTAGAACACCATTTACATCAATTTTAATTAAATTGGTGTAAGGACCCAACTTGACCCAAAACTAGATCCAACACCAAACCAAACCCCCACTTACACCCTCAAGACTCATACGAAATACCACATACTTTTTTTAGCCACTAAATCACACCAAACATGGTATTTTCCCTCATTTAATCTAAATTCCTACTTTCTGTGTAATTTTCTATTTGTTGAGGAATTTTATGCAAAGTGTAGTGAGGTGTCACCATCCTATTGGTCAAGGCATATGAAGAACCAATCCCTCCTTCATTGACCGGTCCAACACTCTCTCTCTCCCCCCTTTTTTTGTACACTTTCCTTCATGTTTAATCTGGAGCACCATCCTTACCACACACACCCTCCTATATATATAATCCCTCATCCTAACCCCTTTTCTAATGAACATCCCCCATCCCAATGAGTACATGGCGGCCCTAATCCATATGCTAGCACCCACTTCTCTCCCTCATACAAAAACCATCATCCTTCCTATTGTATTATTTTTATTACCATCACAAAAAGGATAAAACAAACTGAAACCTAAAACCCTAGACTTTACCCTCACCAACTCAGGCCTCCTTCCGGTGATCACCCGCCAGATCCTCCGTTGTCAGCAGCCGCTACCGCCTCCCATCTCCAACAATCCCGACCTGCTCACCGCCGGAGCAGCCACCCACAACCGTCTTCTCCCATCTCCCAGCCAGTCACCACCGCCATCGTCGACCTCCTCATCATCCTCACCGCCGACCATCTTCCCCGACGAGCAGTTGACTACGACATCCCCGCCGGATTCCCCGACAGCAGTGGTCATACACCACCACTCCTCACATCACAACCATCGTCTCCCTTCTCTTATCCATCCCGTCCCCATAATCTTCCACGAATACTACCTCACTCCTCTGTCGGACCACCTCAACCTCACCTCACTCTACCACTGGTCATCACCAGTCGACCACCCCCTTCGACTTTATCTCCTCCTCTTTCATAGCCCGACTGAACGTAGCCTTCACCTCCACCCACTTGAGCACCGACTCTGGCCATCCCTGCATCATCCTCATCATCATCATCATCATCATCTCCATTCTTCCTTGCCGGATCACCCAGAGTACAGAAACCCTGACCGTGTGCCCCTCCAAGGGACCAACAGCTTCTGACCTCCGTATCGGTGAGTACGCCACCGCGCAATCATCCTCGATAAGTCATCATAGCCATCGGCCTTGCCGTGCCCACGCACGATGCATACCAACAGCCACTCCTTCCGATGTGCAGTCAGCATTGTGCCACCAGTTTCGAGCCTTGGTACAGTCACCTCGAGTCCCTCAAGGCAGGACTCCGGTCAGCGACCTCCCTTGTCATCGACTACCCCCCTCCTTGATCCCGTGCACGCACAGGTTCGAACTACCCTCTCATGATTTTATGTGTACATGTGTGAATAATATTAGGGTTAGCATACTTTGTGATAGTTGGTTGATATGATTACAGACCTGTGTTGTTGAACCTAATGACTAGTGTGCGTGTGCATGCGTGTGTGTGTGTATAATAATTAGATTGATAAATATATTTTATAGGAATTTGATTGCTAGTAATATGTATAACTGTATTATAGATGTTGAATGGCCATAAGTATTAGTAGTAGGTATCCCGTATTTACATTTGACTGTATAACCCTGAGTATTAGTGAACTGCCTGCCTTGTGTTCACTAACATGACAACTTAGACATGTGTTGGTGTTATACGGGATTTAGAGTTCTAGACATGTGTTAGTGAGTTGACTGTCTTATTATGCACAGCATTTAAGGACATGACACCCGTGCATTTAGACGCATATTTGACCCTACTAGTTGACCAGTAACACCCCTAGCATAGTCTCTGGGTTCAGTATAATTATGTTTGTGTGTATGCTAGTGTAACGACTGATGCTATGTTATTGTATTATATTATATATGTATAGGACCATTGGATCGTCCTGCAAGACTTCGGGAATAGGATATTGGTATTGCCAGCAGAGGACCACAGGCGAGCATATTCTCTGACAGTTTTCATTATGTTGATCATCTCTATGATTCTAGTTGTATAGCGTGTCACTACCACATTTTCTAGGAAAGGGTATTTTAGTAATTTTATATTTAATTAAATATTGTACATGATAAATAATTATTTGTTGTATTATTTATTTATTGTTAGATGTTAGTTATTTAATTTGGACTTGTGCTAGTGGACCTAACTAGTTTAGTTTGGACCCATGGACCAACATGAATTAATTAGTTAGAAACTTAGCCCATTTAGAAAGCCCATTGTTAAGGAGATGGATTAAATTAATTAAACTATTAGACTAGAAGCTTTCTTCCTTAATTATTTCTTCATGAGAGGCCCCAAGGGGTATATTGGATATTACATAATAGCATGAGGGAGGGGAAATAGGGGTCGGCCTATTTAAAAGAAGGGGAAAATTTCTCTTTCCTCTTTTTATTTCAAAACTAGATCTAGAATTTCTCTCAACCAAATTCCTTCATTCCTACTTTATTTCCCTACTAAATTTCATTCCAATTCCTTCCCAAATCATCATTAGAAGCTTGAAAAGCAAGGATCTAGAAGGAAGAAGCAATGATCTATAAAGAGGAGCAAGGATCTACAAGTTGAAGCCAATTTTATCTCAATTGGAGGTTTTATTGGGAATCCATATCCTAATTGGTATAATTTAGTTTTTTCCCTTAATTTAGGTTCTAAATATGATATTTAACCATGGAAAATTAACCCATATGCATAGGCTACCCATAGGATTTGATTTTGTGTTCATAGGAGGCTTATTAAGAAAGTTATGGTACTTTTTCTGTCAATTTTGGGGGAATTTCGAGATTGACATTTGTTGTGTGTGTCAATTGGTCCTATAGAACAATTTGGTATGTGTTTGTGCGTTTTGGGCTAGTGTTGTGTTCATTATTGGGTACGTGTAGGTCGTATCCCAACAATTTGGTGATACGTGTTGATTTTGGGGGTTTCCCTCTGACACGGGACTTTGTACATGTGTCACTACCATATCCTGAAAATAGGAATATTTTTGACTTTTTGTATATTATTAATATTATGGTAGTTAATTTAAATAATTGTACGAGATGTGTATTTTTATATATGATATTATATGCAGTATTCTTAATGTCTGAGCTAGTATACTTGACCTAGAAGCCCACTAGATGGACACCTGACCGAATAATAGGGTCATAAATTTATATTGTATTATTTAGGATTTAATTATTAAGGTTGTAATTGATTACCATGATTGTTATGCCCTATCGTTGTTGCAGTATTCGGAGCCCAGCCTTAGCGCATAATTTCTAACAAGTTATTGCATTCTAGACTTGACACGCCAACATAGGCGCTGGACTTTTCCGTCACTCAAAATCATAATCCTTTATGCTCTAATTTAATTGCACAACTCCCCGTATCTAAAATCTATTATTTAATCCTGTGTCGCACACCTGTGTCGTTGCCATCAATTTCGAGACACCAACTCAACCCGTTTAGCTGGACCAATTAAAGGGTCCAAGACTGACCCCCAGCCTACACCTTTCATGACCTTTGTGTAACTCATAATTATGCTCTCTTGTGCTTCATTTTAGACGCACAATATTCGTCGTGGACGTTTATTTAATTTCTAAATAAAATCCAACTTTGTATCGTTGTGTGTTCCAATCAAAATTGGAGACACAATCTCGACCCATTTTCGTGCAACCCAAATTAGGGTAATATTTTGTTCTGAGTCTTCTTCACTAATGGTATTTGTGTCCCAACCTAATTTTAGCCCCATGTACTCCTAATTAATTTTAGAACATCGATTGTATTTGTTTCTAATTAAATTGGGGATGCCAACTTTGACTAATCTAATTTAAACCCAATTTAATCCAAATACCCTATTCATTAAGACCATACAAAACACACAACACCCCCTCACCCTACAAAACACCAAACACCAATTCCTCCACCAATTTTTTATTATTTCATGTGTCTGTGCAAATACCTAAATTTAAAGGGGCTCATTTACAAATGTTGCATTAGGTGTCAATACCCCATTGGTTCAAACCAAATGGAGAGCCCTAATTTTTGACTAGTCAACCCAACCCTCTCCTTGCTTGAATAATTTTCCTCATGACGAATCTTGACCTCCCATTCAAAATGGCACTCATCATCACCACACATTCTCCCTCACCATCTCTATTTAATGTCTCCTCAATGCACTCTTCCCAAGCATGCCCTAATCCCCAAACCTAGGAAAGCCCCCACCCTCTCTCTCCTCCCTCCTCACACAAACTATAGCCTCATCTTTCTTTTCCATTTCTTCCCTTCTTCTTCTTCTTCTTTTTCTTGTTCTTCTTGTTCTTCTTCTTCCTTTCTTCGTCTTCTTCTCCTCTTTTTGAAAATAAAAAGGGGGAGGAAATAAACCATCTCCTTCAGCCTGGGCCACCCCGGCCGGCTAAGCTCTGGCTGCTACAGCTTTTTCCCCAGCTCTTCACTGCACATCGGCCGGAGTTCACCCTGCAACCTTCCTCTGCCTCTTTCCTCCGGCCACGAGAACCAGCACCACTACCATCATCAGTTCAGCCCAGCCAACCCCGCACCACCACGCTGTCCGCCACGCCATTCAAGCTCGACCCCGGCGAGCCGTTCACCGCCAGCCACCCCCCATACTGCCATCGTCTCCCCTGCCTAAAGCTCCCTCCTCCCGCAGTACTACCACCCTACCACCACCGACATCACCATCGCCTGAACCAACCAAACTCTACCGCCATCACAACTTTCTTCCTCGGCCATCAGCCCCGACATCGACCCCGCTGCATCAGAACCACCACCACCATCAGAACCATCACCACCATCCTGCACTCTCAACGAGCCCGACACCGACCACTGAACCACCCCGATCCGTCCCTCCATGAGCCACCACCCGGCTGCCAATGCTGGAGCCGACCGCTGAACCTCCTCCCATCAACGCCGTTCGCCTGAACGCCTCCACCTCAGCCGCCAGCAACCACCCATCCATCTCTTTCTCTCCAACACTCTGTCCAACACTCCCCCGAGCCACCTCCAGCTTCCGTCGACCCGCTCCCCCACCATACCAGAGCCGACCTGAACGCCGGCCACTCCCCTCTTCCCCTGCAGCCACGAGAACCAGTACCACCAGCCCCTTCTACCAGCATCCTCGCCTTCGTCGTCGTCTTCGTCATCCTCGTCATCGTTACCTTCGTCTTCGTCGTCTTCACCGTCGTCGTGCACGCGCACAGGTTCGGTTCTCCCCCTCGCGTACACGCACGCGTATACGTATATGAGGGTATGCATGTATGTATGTAGTATATGTATAGTATATGTAGGATTCGTATATATACGCATATACATATATTCAGTATATTTCTCTATTGGTATATATTCAAAGGTATATTGGTATATGTATATATAATATATTTCTCTATTAGTATATATATGTATTCAACAATATATTAGTATATACGTATTTAATAATATATGTTAATATATTCGTATTGGTATATATATACCTGTATATAGTATATGTATTAAATTGGTATATATATATAATTATAATATACGTATATTTTTACTTGGTAAATATATATATATATATATATATATATATATATATATATATATATATATATTTACTATACGTATTCTTTTGATAGATATAAATATTGGTCGTTATATATATATAAATATGTGGCATGTATATTTTTAAACATATATATATATATATATAATATAAAATTCTATTTAGTATATATACACTTATACATATTTTTGTATGTAATTATTTGGTATGTATATATATTTAGTTAATGATATATAATAATTGATGAATGCATTAGGCGACCCGAATGTAATTACGGATGCCCCATATTTACATTAAATTGTAACCCTATTAATTATTAGAAGGCTGTCATATGTACACTCACGTATTGGCGAGACCCGTATCACCGACTGTCTGAATTCACAGCAATTACAGACACGACACCCGCATAATTAGACGCGCACTTGACCCTAGTTGACCAGTGTAATACCTACCGTAGCCCCTCAGTTCAATGTATTTGTGATTGTGTTAATGTAACGTCTGATGCAAATATTATATTTTATGATATGTCTATAGGACTGTTGAATCATCCAGACGCTACTCTGGAACAGGATATTGGTATTACCAGCTAAGGACCCAAGGCAAGTACATTCTCTGATAATTTCTAATTATTTGATAATTTCTATAATTCCAGTATCTAGAAATATTACATCTGATTCTTGACACTATGCTATACGGACTAGTATATAGATTGGATCTTTAGTTATGAGATGTTACATTGGTTATCGTATTGATATTGTATACGACATTGATATTAGAGATTGATATTAGACATCGTACATGATATATTGGATATTGGTCGTGTATCATGACGTGTCATGATTGGATCCACAGTACTAGTTGGGGGTGGAGAAATTGCTAGTGAGAGATGTGATCAAATACCTATCGTACAAGTATAAAATATTATTAGTGTTAATCATACACCTCACGTATGATTAGCCAGGCCATGTAGCTATCGTACAAGTCCCAAGCCGATCACATTTTGAAACTACAATTTCAAACACTTAGAATAGTTACAGTTCTCTATTTTAGATCATATATTACATTACCCGTATATGATATTGTATCTCGTTCTTTTTATTTTATATATGCACTGACTGTATCATATTGCCTATATTGCCTGTCTCTTTATTTTGCCATTGTATTTATTCATTGTCTTCTCTCAATATATAGCATTATCTGTTTATTGTTTTATAGTCCTTATCAATTAAATGGAACTGTTATTTGAGATGTACTTTGCTCCTTCCTGACTGAAAATATTTTTCCAGACTATGCCTTAGAGGACTGGTGTCCGACATTTTATGGACCACAAGGAGAGTAGCTGCAGACTTGGACTTGGTAGTTCAGTTATGATTCTGGGAGGTCTAGCCAAAATTACTAGTTATCTAGTTAGTTCTTTTAGCAGATTATTTGGTACCGGATTTGTCTCCGGCAAAGTTTATTGAGATTTGGATATTATTGTTGAGTTAGAGTTAGATTATTCTATTTAGACTTGTGTTGTATTTTATTTTATTTCTTCGATATCTTATCATGCTGTAGCTATGTGATTGAGTATGTTGTTCATATTATATTATGATTATCCGTGTCTCCTTATGGAGTTGGATGCTCGTGAGAGATTGTTTAGATAGTATCATGACCTAGACAGCATTCTACCGCTGATGCTGCGGCGTAGGCTGGACGTACCCACGTACTCGTGCCCCAATTTCGGGTACGGGTCGTGATAATATGTCATATTTTGACACGGATAAGTAGATCTATATTTTACTCTTCGTATTGTTCATAAATAATATATGTAACTTATTCGTGCCCTTCGGAGTATGTTTGGATGTGTGGTGGACTCGTGTCACATGCGTATCCTAGATCTAGTGGGATACGGTGTGATACTCTCCATATATGTGTATGATTTATATGTAGATCTATTTCTTGTATTCTTAAATCATGGAGAATGTATTTGTACATACATATAGATATTTATATATTGATATGGTATATATAATTATGCTTCTTGTTTCTTAGATTAATATATGATGTGTGTGTGTGTGTTTATTATATATATATTATACTTTGGCGACAACAGCCATTGGTGACAGCCGCCGTCACCAAAGGAGCAGTAGCAGTAGCAGCAGCAATGGTGACAGCAACCGCTATCACCAAAACAGCAGCAACAGTGGGAATACTGGCAGCAGTGGCAACAGCAGTTTGGCGATGGCTGTAAACCATCCCAAAAGCAACAGCAGAAGCAACAGCAGTGGGAACAATCAGCAGCAGCAGCGACAGCCGATTTAGCGATAGGCAGAACTGTCACTAAAGGGGCAGCGTATCAGAATATCAGGTTTCTGCACTATTTTTAGTGACAGTTGGCAGTTTATATATTTATACTTATATACTTTTATATATATATATATATATATATATATATATATTGGTATTTATTATGGATATAAATGTATTCTTAATTGCTAATTTTATATGTATAATAATTAGAGTAGTATGTATGTATATATATGTTACGAGTAGTTAATATAACAAGGTATTGAGTATTACGTTGAGAAAACCAAGGTAAATGGGGATACCCAAGATATTGGATTTAGGTATCAAGTTTGTGGATTATTGTTGAGATACCAAGTTGGTTCAAAACCACGGTACCTATTTAATGTTGTAATTGTGATGCTATATTATTAATAATTGTTGATATATATGTATTAATGTTTACCTTGGATTAACGTATCCAGAGATACGGTATCATAATATTTAAGATATAGTTTTTACGGCTTAGACTTTAGCATCTTGAACCCAATATTTTTGTGTTAGGCTTATGCAACCTAGTAATGGATAGTTGACCATAGTTAACCATAGTTTGAATATAATTGACCATAATTGACTTAGAGATGACCATAGTTGACTTTTGACTTAGAATTTATTTATTGACCTAGAGGTTGACTAGTTTAACTTATTCTCTTTCCGGAACCTTGTATTGATGTTGTATTCCATATCTAGGTCTTCGAGGCACCATGTTAGACATCTGTGAGACTATTCATTGGACTTCAGGCGAGGACATTCTCTGATAGTTTTTTATTTATGATATCCTCTAGGTTCATTATATCTAGTGTAGATATCAATATTTTCTTCACACGATGGTTACACGAATTAGAATATCCGGATCTTGTCAGGAGATGTTATTACTTGGTATATGGTGTATCTTGTGCAAGCCTTGTTCATTGATTATCTTGTACATGTACAGACACTGATTCTCGAGAAGACTAGCTATCTTCTTGGGGAATCTCGTGCCATAGCGTACCATGGTTGGATCTATTATACCAGTCGAGGGTGGGGAGTATTTTAGTGTAGATATATGATCATATCCTCCTTGTATCAAGTGTTACATTGAATAGTGTTAATCATACACCACACGTATGATTAGCCATGCCATATATCTTGTATCAAGTTCCCAAGCCGATCACATGTTAAAACTAGTACTCATACACTTAGACATTAGTATTAGTTTTCTTGTTCATTGATATATTGTTCATTATTATATTTATTCCAGTATTTCCTTATTGTATATATATCTCTCGTATCTATTGTGCATCTTGTATATTCACATCTATTTACTGTTATATAGTTTTTATCATTGATTAGAACAGCTGTTAGAGATGTACTCTGCTCTTTTCCTGACTTGATATATTTTTCTCATATGACACTAAACACTGGTACCCTACGCATTATGGACCTCAGGATATTATGGGTCTAGAGTCTGAGACCCTAGTTCAGGAGGGACTTATCCCAACAGAAACAGATGACCCGAGTTTAGTAGCAACATAGTATTCTCCGTACTGGATTTTTCTCCAGCATATTTTGTTATTTCTTTCAAACTCATTGATGTATTATTTTAGACTCATGAGTTATATTGTGACTTTTCTATTCTTGTATCTGATTCGTGCTTATTTTTATCTTAGATCTGTGATTGAGTATACATTATTGTTGGTGGTTTATTATATTGATAGATAGATTACCCAAACAACGTTCTACCACCGATTCTGCGGCGTAGGCTGGGCGTCGTTTCTGACTTATACCCTTACACTGGGTACGGGTTGTGACATAGCGTACATAATTCTGACACTGTGGATACACGAGTTGGCATTATCGAGACCTGTCACGAGGAGTCATGATTGGAATCCATCGTGCTAGTTGGGGTTGGGGTGATATTAGTAGATTATGTAATCATACCCAACTCTACATGAATCATAGCTCACCCCACACCTCACGTCGGGTGCAGCTTGACCATTACATGCCTCATAGATTGTTATATATGATTAGTCTGACTATTGCTCGCATCATAGCTAACTGGATGGTTAGCGTGACCTTACATGAATTATAGCTAATCATATATAACAAGACTGATTAGTCCCAAGCCGATCATATAATATATAGATGTTTTACACACTTAGCTAGATATTCTAGTCATGTATTTCCAGTTTATAGTTCTAGCATTCACTTATATTCCAGTTCATTATTCTAGCATGCACTTGTATTTTGGTTCATTGCTAGTAGTACCATTGATGATGATATATGCTCCAGTATTTCTATTTCCATTATTTTATTATCTCCAGTATTCTTATTTCCAGTATTTATATCCATCTTGTATTTTTTTTACACTGCATTATAGGTTTTGTCAATATACATGGAACTGTTGTTAGTGCTTGTACTTTGCTCCATCCTTACTGAAAATATTTTTCCAGACTGCAACTTAGAGGACTTGTTTCTGGCACACTTGGAGATTTGGATGTTATTGTTTGCAGGTTAGATTATTTTTGTTGTTTAGACTTGTATTGTATTTCGTTTATGTTCTCTGATATCTTATCGGGCTTTATTTCTGTAATTGAGTATTTCTATATTATATTATAATTTTCCTATCTCCTTATGGAGTTGGATACTCATGTGAGATTGATTAGATAGTATTGTGACCTAGATAATGTTCTACCGCCGATGCTGCAGCGTAGGCTGTATGTACCCATGACTCATACCCAAATTTTGGGTGCGGGTCACAACATATTTTTAGTGGTGGCCCATGCAGGTCAGACTTCGTAAGCAGTGCGATGTCATGGTAGTACAACGTCTTAGTTGTACTATTGCATGCCTGTGATAGGATATAGTACATAGGATACAAGGATGAGAGAGAATACTCAATCACAAATTCTTGAGAGATTCCTGGGATGACCCTTGAGAATCTTATTATAATTTCGAATTTAAATCATTTTTCTTATTTTTGTCCGTTCTCACATATTGTTATTAAATTTGATTCTTGTTGATCAGTTGTTAAATTTAATTCTTGGTGTCATCATTGAGTTTGAATTCATATCGAGATAAACTTTACGGACTAAAATTTATGGTATCATCTGATGATATATGTTGATGAGGACAGTGAGAAAGGTGATACGTCTACTTTGGTTACGGAGCCTAGAGTTTATCGCAGCCACATTAGCTATCGTGGTGGAAATATAGGAACCTGACCTTAGATGTACATATCTTAGTTATAAAATTTAGAGTTTTTTGCAGCCATAATCAGTTGGAATGGTGAGGATTCTAGATAACATGATTGTAGAGTTGCATACTTTAGTTATGGAACCTATCGTTTATCGCAGCTCTGTCTACTGGCGTGGCGAGAATTCTGAGTGTCATGATTTCGGACAGACGTATATGATTATCAGATTGTATCTTAAATTGGTTCTTAAAGTATCATCTCAAAACTTATCCACTTTTGTTATTATAGGACCTTGTTCCATCATTTTTTTTGCTAGCAGTAGAGATACCTTCAGTCCTAGTCCAGTTCCTTATAGAGCTTTGTTCCATTAGGGTTCCTTATTAGTGTGATAATTAGTGACTTGTAATTAGGTCTATCAGTGTTGACTGTTGGAAGTGTGGCTTATGAGTTTGTAAGTGTTTTTTGGTTGGACATGTGAGCAGTAGGCATTAATCTAGAGTTAACCTATAGCGTAGTACCTTGTAGCAATAGTTCTATGATAGGTGTCAGTATAGTTAGTATTGGTACTATAGGTAGAAGAGGAGTAAAGAGTATCAGTAAGGGTTCCAAGAGTTAGTATCAGAGCCAGCATGCCAGTCCTGGATAGTCATGAATTCATGTAGTTGGGTGATCCATGTAAACAATTAAGTACCAAGGAAATTGTGTTAAAAATTAATGGAGCATGATATTCAATTTGTTAGTTCATACTTGGGTGTGACAAGAATAAAGAAATGTATATGCATAAAGGGTATTAATGAGTGTGCCATAGTAGGAGGATACCCATAAGTGTGTAAGAGAGTGTGAGAGAATAAGAGTACATTGTGCTAAGTAGTAAGACTTATATTACAGACAAAAGTAGGGCCTTGATATGTGATTTGATCTGAGTGTACCGATATATGACTAATAATGGATGTAACACCTGATATTGAGGCAAGTGATGTGTTAGAAGCAATAGGTGAAAGAAATGTCTAGAAATTGTGTGCAGGATGCACAGTGGGTGTTGAGTGTCAGTGTGAAAGTTCATGAAAGTGGAAGCATGAGTACTAGAAATTTTAAATAGTGTGCGATGAGTTCAGAAATATCAAGATTGGTCATGAAAGGGTATGAAGTGTATCATTAATTAGTGTATCAGTCTGTAAAAGGTTAAAGGGAGATACTTATACATCAATCGAGATGTGGAACCATATGCCTGCCTTTGAGAGTAAAGTAAAGCATGTGTATTATAGAAGTTAATTACTAGTACTAGTGGTCATGAGTTCTAGTGAGTGTGATTAGGTAATCTAATGATAAAACTAGTGTTACTATACCAATAGTGCTAGTGTTTCTATATCAAAGGTTAGTTGAGCAATATGCTAGTAACAGTAAGTACTTCGTATGATAATATTAGATTGGTGTATTAGTTAATATGGATAGAAAAATTTATTAGGAGTAATAGTGCAACTAATCCGGGCAGTGCAAATTTTATTACACAGTTGAGGGTTGTAGACAATTGGTGTATTTGTGTGTACCTTGAGTGTTAGAGACTGTAAGTATTTATATGTATACTTAGATAGAAGTGGATTTAAATTTAAAATTTGAAGATTGTAAATAAATTTTAATTTTCAAGGATATTTGAGGAGTTGAGATTTTATGTTATTAAAATTTTTGTGGATTCAAATTTAATTAAATAAACATAGTCAAAGCTATAAAGATTTTTGGAAGTGATTAAAATTTTATTTCAATATTTGAATATTTGACTTTTGAGGAAAGTATATACATTTTAATTTAAATTGTTTGAGAAGTTAAATTTTGAGGGTTTTATTTTGAGGATAAAATTTTATGGTTGGTAAAATATGTATAACAGTATATAAGTGGATAAAGTGCATGTGTAAGGATCTATTGGCTTAAACATGCCTGAGATGGCACTAAAAACTGACTTGGGTGTCCATCTAGAGTTGTATTAGAGGGAGCAGTACTTAGTGTGTTATGTTGCACTTGGCTTGCACTTGAGTGATAAGAACAACTAGTATAAACAATTACAGTAGGTAAGAGAGAGTTAGCAGTGGGTGTGCTTGTAGTAGAAACAGTAGTACCAAAGGATAGGGGTATCAAACTTTGGATGCATCATTAAACCATGGTTGTGTTAGCAGGTTCTGTTCTGTTCTTTTTTTCTGTTCCTTTTTCGTCTATTTTATTGATTGATTGATTTCTTAGTACCATAGTTTATATCAATGATTCTCTTGCTAGAATGTAGTTAGTAGTATTCCCCGACAGAGACTGCAATACCATGACAAAAGTGACCATAACCATGTATGTTTTCTCTAGATTGCATATTGTGTGACTGTAGGTAGGATTTTCTTAGACCTTGATTGTTGAAAGTTTGATCATAGTGAAGATTAATAAATAGGTTATGACTGGACAGAGAGAGACAAGGTGCCTTAAATTTTAAGGATAAATATTAATTTAAATAAAGAGTTAATAACTTAATATGACAGAATTGACGATTTTGTTAAATCATTGATTTTATGAAGATTATGATATGATTGAATTTGTTATTAAAATATGAGGAATTTAAGAAGATTATCACTATATTTATTTGACTACAAGATATAAATTTTACAACTTATATTTTGAATGTTGTATTTGAAGACTTCGTAAGTATTAAAGTGTTTGAGTATTGTGTGGAAAAAAGAATCGAGGAATAAGATCACTAATGGATTAGAGTTTGAATTCAAATTTTTGGGATGAGATTTCAAATTATATATATATGTTTTGATTGGATTTCAAATTTGAGGATTGGATACTAAATTCATGTATTTAGTTATTAACTTAAAATTTTGGACGAGATTGTGATAAGAATGAAATTTAATTTTAAATTTGAATATTTTTAGAAATATAATATTTATAGAATTTTAAAAATTTTGTGAAATAACAATATGGATTTACTTCATGATTATATAGTTTGATGAATTTAAATTTGATGGTAAAAATAAATAAATAAAAACAACTATTGAGGATCTTAAATTTTGAGGACGAAATTTTTCTAAGGAGGGTAGACTTGTCACTACCACATCCTAAAATAGGGATAATTTTGTCATTTTTTTATTATAAGTATTGTGTGTATTTATTTTAAATAATTGCATGATGTGTGTGTGTATATATATATATATATATATATATATATATATATATATATATATATATATATATTATATATATATATATATATGTTTTTATATAGTGTTATTTAATGCATGGGTTAGTGGACTAGACCTAGAAGTCTACTAAATGAACCCCGGACTTAATTATAGGCTATGGACTTTAATTAGCATTTTTGGGATTTATTATTGAGGTTATAATTTATTATTGTGATTTTATTGGATTATTGTACCTTACCGTTGCTTCGATATTTGGAGTGCTACACTAATTTTTGCCTTCCAACAAATTTTATACACTTGTCCTAGACGTGCCCGTCTTCCATTTTGAACTTTGTGTAACTCATAAATATGCTATTTTGTGCTTCATTTTTGTCGCAAAATATTCGTCGCAGACGTTTATTTTAATTCCAAATAAATTTAACTTTGCAACTTTGTGCGTTCCAATAGAAATTGGAGACACAATCTTGACCCATTTTGTGCAACCCAAATTATGATAATATTCTATTCTGAGTCTTCTACGTCCATGATACTTGTGTCCTACCTAATTTTAACCCTATGTACTTCCAATTAATTTTAGAACACCATTTACATCAATTTTAATTAAATTGGTGTAAGGACCCAACGTGACCCAAAACTAGACCCACTTTTCTTTAGCCACTACATCACACCAAACATAGTGTTTTCTCTTATTTAATCAAAATTCCAACTTATTGTGCAACTTTCTGATTGTTGAGGACTTTTATGCAAAGTGCAATAACGTGTCACCATCCTATTGGTCATGGCACATGAAGAACCAACCACTCCCTCATTGACCGGTCCAATACGCTCTCTCCCCCCATTTTTTGTTTGTACACTTTTCTTCATGTTTTATCTTGGCCATACATTCAAATAGAGCACCATCATCACCACACACACCCTCCTATATATATAATCCCTCATCCTAACCCCTTTCCCAATGAACATCCCCTTCCCAATAAGCACATGGCCGGCCCTAATCCCTAGGCTAGTACCCTCTTCCCTCCTTCATGCAAAAACCATTATCATTTCCATTTTATTATTTTCTTCACCATCACAAAAACTATAAAACAAACCGAAACCTAAAACCCTAGACTTCACCCTCACCAACTCCGGCCTCTTCCCCGGCCATCTCCTCCGATCAGGACCATCGTAGTCCCATCCCTCTCCATTCACGACCTCCCTTCGGTGATCACCCGCCGGATCCCCCGCTGTCAACAGCCGCTACCGCCTTCCATCTCCATCAATCCTAACCTGCTCACCACCAGAGCATCCACCCGCAACCGTCTCCTCTCATCTCCCAGTCAGTCACCACCGCCATCGTAGACCTACTCATCATCCTCACCGCCGACCATCTTCCCCGACGAGTTGTCGACCACAACATCCCCGTCGGATTCCCTGACAGTAGCGGTCACACACCACCACTCCTTCTATTACCACCATTGTCTCCCTTCTTTCCTCCAACCCATCCCCATCATCTTCCACGAACACCACCTCACTCCTCCACCGGACCACCTCGACCTTACCTCACTCCACCACCGTTCATTACCAGTCGACCACCCCCTTCGACTTCATTTCCTCCTCTTCTACCGCCCGCCTGAACGCAGCCTTCACCTCCACCCGCCTGAGCACCGACAGAAACTCCGACAGTGTGCCACTCCAAGGGACCAGCAGCTTCTGACCTCCGTATCGTTGATTATGCCACCGCGCAATCATCCTCGATAAGTCATCATAACCATCGGTCTTGCCGTACCCACGCACGATGTATACAAGCAACCACCCCTTTCGCAGTGCAGTCTGTACCATGCCACCAGTTCCAAACCTTGGTACAGTCACCTCGAGTCCCTCAAGGCAGGACTCCGGTCAGCGACCTCCCTCGTCATCGACTACCCCCCTCCTTGATCCTGTGCACGCACAGGTTCGAACTGCCCACTCGTGATTTTATGTGTGCATATGTGAATAATATTAGGGTTAGCATACTTTATGATAGTTGGTTTATATGACTACAGACCTGTGTTGTAGAACCTAATACTAGTGTGCGTGTGCACACGTGCGTGTGTGTATAATAATTAGGTTGATAATTATATTTTGTAGGAATTTGATTGCTAGTAATATGTATAACTGTATTATACATATTGAATGGCCATAAGTATTAATAGTAGGTATCCCGTATTTATATTTGACTGTATGACCCTGAGTATTAGTGAACTGCCTGCCTTGTGTTCACCAATATGCCTGTAGAAGCATAAAAAATACGCTGTAGAGTTATACGCAGCATTTCAGTGCTGGGTGGCGTAAGACGTGACTTTAGAGCCATCGACGTACAAACAGAGCTTTATCGCTAGTACAGCGTAAAATATAAGCTCCCGGACAATTCGTGTAATATAGTATTTCCAGGCTGCTTCAGCGTAAAAGGGTTATTACATCGCCAATTTGGCGTAAAACCTACTCGCCTTTAATGCGGTGGGAAGTTGTACGGGGAATGCTTCGTATTCCTCGAATGAATCTGTCAGATCATGCAGTGAATCTGACTCCTGACAACGAGTACTGCAGAGCTATCCAGACGACGGCTGTAATGATGGTGTGGCACACAGACCCAAACCGTCGTTTAGTGACATTTTCCTGATACAAAGCGCTTTTACTCATATAAGGGAATACACTGCCTAGTTTTATACAGGCAGATGTGAGCTTTTACGCTCAGCAGAAGACAAAATAAACTGTCACGTCAAAAGCTGATCTTCGTACAAAGCTCGAGGCACGTCTCTGCATTTAATGCACAGAATGGGGGCAGAACTCTGCATATATTGTACGAGATATGGTTATATCTCCAAAGACTGGGCAAGCCATAATTACGGCTAATACGTCCACATCATCACCTCTGCATATTACGCCATCAGACTATTTTCAGCTATAGGAGCACACTGTACGCTATCTCCTTGAAATACGCCACCGGGCTATTTTTAGCTATAAGGAGTAAGTCCTATGCTATCTCCTCGAAATACGCCAACTTAGGCTATATTTGCATTTGTGCGTGATAAAGGCTATTTGGTCCAGAATACGCTCAAGGCCTCAGTCAAGGAAGGAGGATCGGCTATCTTTTATGCTAGCTACCTATCCATGCAGCTTCAGGCTTCTACGCCTACAAGGCTTCTATGCCTATTTGGCTTCTATGTCGACTCGATAAACACTTGGCTTCTACGCCAACCTGGCAACTATTTGGCTTCTACGCTATGGTGACAGTTATTGGCTTCTACGCCAACCTTTTCTATGCAAGGGGTAGTTACCTACGTGGCTCGCACGCCATGATCTTTGCAGCAGTTATATGCATTATCTAATGATGGGACACGCGTCACACGCAGATTCAAAAGATCATTTATACGTGGGTGGCAGTTATTATAACTGCAGCGTAAAAAGTGCCATACTCTCCACTATCCAGCTTCTACGCCGACTGGACGATTACTGTCACTAAAATCTTATAAATAGAGACCTCTATTGACAGAGGTCGAAGGTCGAAAAAAGGTCGCAAATTCCATAGTTGAAGAATTAAGGTCAAAAATTTGAAGAATAGAAGTCAGAGGGTCGAAGCACAGACAGAGAGCAGTGATCGATAATTTTGGCATCGAGCATCCACTCCTTCTTGCAATCCTTGAAGCTTCTTTGTCTTCTACAGCACTTCTTCATCATCGTGTGGTCCAAGGGACAAAGTGATCGACTGCAGATCAGACTCCTATAGCAATATTTATCCAGATTAAATTTTGTACTTAACATCCTCGCATTGGATTAATTGTACTTCTTGTTTGTAAACCTAAGAAAGGGTTTTGTATAAACCTAGTTTTATTTGTTCTGTTTATTATCAAACACAAGATAGCGACTCTGCTGGGGACCACTTTCTCATCTGACGAGAAAGCAATTGCTCAACACGATACAGTGTCAGTAGGATCAATGAAGAAGACCTTGGTCGTCCAGTTCGACCAGTCTGCCTACGAAGATATGCTTCGAGCAGGGGGTAGTTCTCACTCTCTCTGTGTCCAAGATAATAGGAAATTGCATAAGGTCTGGATGTCCCGGACATCCCCTACCATTTCTGCCGACTCTCTGGTTTCTCCGACCAACAAGGTTGTAGCTTCGCAACCTTCGCACCCCGCACGTAAAACTCTGTCTCCCGTCTGTGACATGGCAGACAAAACTTCTGACAATGCCTCAGTGCTAGTCCAGAAGTCTACTCCGCACCCCGCGCATAAAACTCTGTCCTTCTTCTGTGACGTGGCAGACAAAACTTCTAGTGATACCTCAGTGCTAATCCAGAAGTCTGCTCCGCGCTCTGTGCGTAAAATTCAGTCTCCCGTCAGTGACGTGGCGGACAAGATTTCTGATAATGCCTCAGTGCGAAATCAGAAATTCCAATCGCGCTCTGCGCGTAAGAATGCATTTTCCCTCCGTGGAAAAGCAGATGGTCCCTACAATTTACGCAAGTGAAAACAAGTGGCAGACTTCTCAATTTCTCGGCCTTTACGCCAGCGAGAGAAGAATCTGCCCGCTCTCCAGATTACGCGAGAAGCGGATGGCCGATTGAGGTCTTCCTCAGTTTTACGCCTGCCTGAGCAAAGCTCCAAATTATGCCAGGTCAAGCCCCTCAGCGTAAAGAAATCCTGGTTTGCGGAGAGACACACTCCTCGGGGATTATCTGCTACTCAGATGGCTAACTTGTTGTATACGGGTGGTAGGGGAAAAGTTATGGTTCCCAATATCCGCATGCCAACTGATGTAAACAAGAGGGATAAGCCTTCTTCTTCTTCTTCTGTAAATCCTCCTGACTTGCGTGAATATCTGATCTAAAAATGCAGGGATAGGGGATCTTTCAGCATGTCTATTACGCCTCCTAGGAAGCACTATTGTAATAGTCATAGGATTGTAGTTAATTGTTGTTGTTCTGAAGCAAAACGGTCAATTTTTGACCGGTTGAACTACTCTCTGTCTTTCCAGGAAGAAGAGCCTGCACATGCATCAGTGAATATGGCTTCACACGTTCCTAGAGGAAGGTCAAATTCATGACGTCATCCCTGTAGAACTCCAAGCCAAAGGAGATTCAACAAACTCCTTGAGAATATTGAAGCTGGGGTGTTCCAAAATACCCGTTCAAGGTTACCACAACTGGCTTCGTATTCTTCTAATTTCGACACTGGGGGTCACCAGTTTCCCGAATCAGATGCTGAAAGTATAGAGTTATTCTCTACAGAGACCTATACTAGCCCTTCAATGACATCCAAAGAAATGGGGGTCTATGCCATTGAAGATGAACACGAAAAGGCTTCCTTGTCAGGAACACATCGCTGTGCTGGAGACATCTCTGAAAGAGATACAGTCCATGATAGAAAATTTGCACCAGATGATGCTGACTCAACACACAGCTGCTATAGCTCAAGCATCGGTCCCTCCGACTCAAATACGTGTAGGGGTGGACTTACCACCATCCAACGCGAACAAGGAGCCTGGTCTAGATCAAAAATTAACAGCTCCCCCACTTCCTATCTCGGAGAATGTATTGCCTCATGTTGAGTTGCAATACAACCGATCTCTCACTACTCCACGGTCCCTCTACCTGCTGAAGATCCTATACAGGCAGTACGAGAATTGAAGGCCCAATTTGATGCCTTAAAACATAAGAATCAGCTAAAGAAATTGGGAATCAACAAGCCTTACCCAGCTATCTGGGATGAAGTCCCTTTCCCTCCTAAATACAAACCACAGACTATGGCTTTGTTTGAGGGAAAGACATCACCGAGCCAGTACATGAATTACTTCAGTATGATGACGATGTTGTTGCAAGGGAATGACGCCCTTCTCACTCGAGTGTTCAAAGGCTGTCTCTCGGGAATGGCTTATCAGTGGTACCGTAGTCTTGCGGACAATTGTATTACTTCCTTTGAGGATTTCAAGACTTTGTTCTTCGTGCGATTCTACGAAGGAGGGATGGACATGTCTATGTCCTCTCTCATAGAAGTAAAGCAGAAGGAAAAAGAGAACGTTCGCACTTTCATCGAACGTTTTCGTCAAGCCACTTTACAAATGCCTCCGGGAGTTCCAGACTCAGTATTGGTGGATATTTGTAGGAAGAATCTTCTTCCAGTGATCTCGGTATTCACAGGACCATATTAGTTCCATGATTGGCCCTCGTTCATCATCTCAGCGGTAACCGCTGAAGACAACAGTCGGAAGGCGCGTGATAATGGAATTATGATATCTACCTCGGATAGAGGCAAAAGGTCATCCTCCAACAGCGACCATCCCCGTGGTTCCAAAGGAAAAAAAGCTCTAGCGATCAATACGTCCAGGCAAAAGACTGCGACAACCACACAGACGAAACTTGGGACTTCCAGGCCCATTAAAGTGTACTCTTTTGATGACGATAATATTCCGAGCATATTCGAGTGTCTCGTCAAAACCGGCAAGATTATCCTCCCTGAGGTGAAGCAGCCTAATAAAGTCGGCAGTACCAATAACCCTAAGTACTGCATTTTCTATAAATACATACATCACCCCACAAAGGCGTATTATGTACTAAAGAGGAAAATCCAGGAGTTGATCGATGCTAAGGCCATCACTCTGTGCAACAGCGAGAAGACGGTCACAGCCAATATGATCTCTCTTCAATTTGGCAATCTGCCTCCTCAAGAAATTCTAGATGGTGTTGTACCTATTTCTCGGACAACGATGAACATCGTTAATCTTCCTCCAGCCAGGAGTCAAAATCATGACCTGGTACCCCTAACTACCCAGCGAGGCAAGATTATGTGGGTTCATCCAGATCTGGTGTCAGAGATCGAGCAAGAGACTTAAGCTGTTAAGGCTAAGTCTAAGAAGACCTCGAAGCTCAAACCATGTCATATGGTTGCGGTATCCTCGACATCAGAAGAAGAGGTTTTGGCTGCTGGAACCCGTTCAGGGAAAGCCTACCTCAAAGACTATGGAAGAAGTCAAGAAGAAGCATCGGCAGACGCTTCAGCTGCCAAGCCTTCAGAATCGGAACCTGCCATACCAGAGGCCGGTCCTTCGAAACCAACTTCGGCGGACAAGGGCAAGCAAAAAGAAGTGCGCTTTGATAAACCTTTGAAGAATATGCAAAACAAAGGTTTGGAGAAGCCATATAACTTTGACATCCTGGCCCAGTTGGCTAATACACCAGCCAAATTGTCCATATTTGAACTACTCAGGCTCTCTAAAGACACTCGTCAAGCCCTGAGTGAAGCATTAATGCAGGCGGATGCATACTTGACCCAGCTCAAGTCCCCTGATGAAGAACCTGTGGCATGTCCTCAATGCCATAGTGTGATGGAGGTGGTCCCGAATATCACTTTCACTCAAGATGACATGTTGTTGAAACACAATAAGTATGACAGACCCCTCTATTACACCGGATATGTCGGTTCAATGGAGGTTGACCAGATTCACATAGATCCGAGATCGTCGATCAGTATTATTCCTCAGAGTCTGCTCAGACCGCTGAGGATTTCTACCAGCGAATTGGCTTACACTACCACTACAATCGTGGGTTTCAACGCCAGGAAAAGTAAGCCATTGGGAAAGATTCGTTTGAGGATGCAGATTGGCGACCTTAGATCAGTGACTACATGTTATGTCATCAATTCAGAGGTGTCCTACAATATTCTGCTGGGCAAACCATTGATCCACGACCACAATATCGTGCCTTCGACTCTACATCAATGCTTTAAATATGTAGATGCCCAAGGAACAGTACAAACAGAGTTTGCTGACCTTAACCCGTTTAAAGGAGTAGAATCCTACTACTCTGATGCCATGTTGTACACCCAAGACTACATGAAGGAGGTGTCAGGCAAAATAGAGAAGGAATCCCACTGGGAACCAGAAGAACCCTCTGCTGAACAACCTCCGTCAATCAAGCTGAAAGGGCAAACTACTCGTCCGAAAGTCATGGAACCCCTGGCTATCCACCTGAACAAAACCAGGTCAGGAAACAGAGGTGATCCTCTAGTGATCACTTTGAACCAGAAGCCTCCACCTTTGGTCATCAACCTTCGGCGCAACAAGCAGCCGATTGATGTAAATACAACCAGGAACGTGGTTTCGGATGATAATAAAGATTCTCTTTTCCAGTACATTGACGCTTAAATTTCTGATCAAAAATCCTCTCCACATAACGATATAGAACCTATAGCACAAAGATTCTTGAAAGCTATAGATTCCTATCATCCGTATGTGTGGGAAGTAGCGTCACCATCTAATGTCATCACGACATATGGGCCACATAAGATTCTATCTTTATTGTCCCACCTACCCGCAGCGGTCAGCGTTCAGTAGTCTTCGGTCGCATGCGCAATAAACCGACTGTACAAGAAGATCCTCCCGATGACGATGCTGGCAAAATGCAGTTTCACAGATATAGCCCGCAAGCTTTACAGATTATACAAAGTATGGGTTATGACTTGAAGCTGGAACCAGGCCTCAACTACGGGAATGGCAGGCGAATACCGTTGCACGGTGATCCCTACTGTCAACGAACTCATTTTGGGTTAGGGTATACCACCTCCCTTGTAATTTCTGAGTCAAATGAGGATATCTTTTTCTCTTTTCAAGATGGCTCACCATCCTTCGGCTCATCAGATAATCTCGAACGAGCATTATCAGTAAATATGGTATTTATAGATTCCCTTGAAGCAGACGAACGAGAATCTGAACCATTTGAGAATGACTCTTGGGCTCAGCAAATGGATACACAATGGGAACTCCAGTTCGAGCAGAGAGAACCTCCCACTGAAGATAAAGTTATCTAAATCAACGTTGGGATAAACTTTCACCAAGGCCGATATTTATCAGTAATAATCTTTTCGAAGAAGAAAGAAAAGAAATAATCCAGCTGATAAGAGAATATATCGACGTCTTTGCGTGGAATTATGAGGATATGCCAGGTCTTGATCCAAAAGTGGCAACTCATAAACTCAACATATTACCCAATTCGAAGCCTGTGAAGCAACATCAACGCTGGTTCCGTTCGGACATGATGAACGCCATTGAAGCTAAAATCAAGAAGTTGATAGCCTGCGGCTTCATCCGGGAAGAATAATATCTCGACTGGGTCGCCAATGTTGTCCCGGTCATGAAGAAAAATAGGAAAGTACGTGTCTACATAGATTACCAAGATTTGAATGCAGCCTGCCCCAAGGATGAATTTTCTCTTCCCATCACAGACGTCATGATCGATAATACATGCGATTTTGAATGCATATCTTTTATGGATGGATTTTTATGATACAATCAAATAAAGATACATCCTGAAGACGAGAAGCATACTGCCTTTCGGACACCATTGGGGGTATATTGCTATACGGTCATGCCCTTCGGACTGAAAAATGCCGGAGCTACGTACCAACGAGATATGAGTAACATATTTCACGAGCATTTATGTAAAATAGTGGAATATTACGTAGACGATATAGCTGTCAAAAGTTGCACAAGGATAATCACATCCAAGACCTGAAGACAGTATTCGAGTTGATGCGCCAACATCAACTCAAAATGAATCCTACAATATCCTTTCTGGGTGTATCCAGTGGCAAATTCTTGGGATTTGTCATTACCGCCAAAGGCATTCACGTGGACCCCGATAAAGTCAAGGCCATCTTAGAAATGCGACCACCCTGTAATCTGAGAGAACTCAGGGGATTTCAAGGTCGTCTGGCTTATATCCGAAGATTCATATCCAATCTCTTTGGAAGATGTCAGCCTTTTTCTTATCTCATGAAGAAAGGTGTATCCTTCGTGTGGGACGAAGCCTGTCAGCAAGCGTTTAATAATATCAAACGCTATCTCACTAATCCTCCAGTTCTGGTGCCTCCCGTCATAGGAAGACCATTCTTGCTGTATGTTCGAGCAATAGATCATTCTCTGGGAGCTCTCATCGCACAGAAAAACGATGAGGGTCATGAACAGGCTATCTACTACTTAAGCAGGATGATTGTCGGAGCTGAACACCGGTACAATCTAGTAGAAAAAGAATATTTGGCCCTAATATTCGCCATTCAGAAAATGCGATACTATGTTACAGGTCTGACTTTTCATATCATCTCCAGGATCAATCCTCTTCGGGTATTGATGAACAAGCCAAGTGTTCTTAATTTCTGACTCGCGACTTGGGTAATGTTATTAACACCGTATGATATGGTGTACGTCCCTCAGAAGTCCATCAAAGGCCAAGCATTGGCTGATTTCCTAGCTGCTCATCCGATTCTGAAAACCTCCAAAATATACGAGGATATTCCCGACAAAGTTGCAGAATGTAATTCTGCGATGGAGAGTGATGCATGGCAGCTATTCTTCGATGGTGCCTCTAGGACTGGTCCCAGGGGAAACGTGGTTTCAGGAGTAGGAATTGTCCCGACTACTCCTGAGAAACTCGTCATCTATCGAGCATATTCTCTTAGCGAACCCTGCTCTAATAATGTGGCAGAATATAATGCCTTATTAATCGGGCTCCAAGTCGCTAAAGAGTTGGACGTCGAATACCTGAAAGCTTTCGGTGATTCTCTGCTGATCGTCAATCAAGTCAGAGGAATATATGAAGTCCGGAATCCAGACCCTGTCCCTTATCACCAAGCAACGATCAAAATAGCCATGTCTTTCAAAGGGTTCTTCCTAGAGCATGTGCCTCGATCTCAGAATCTGGAAGATGATGCCCTGGCCAGTCTAGCTGCAGATTTAGCTATTCCTATAAGAAGGCAGAATTCGGTGATCCTTCTTAACAGAGATTTATTCTGTATGAAAAACAACTTTCACATAGAAAGCAGCTACGCTGTGAACACAGATCTTCCAAAGAGAGACTGGAGAAGTCCCTTTATAGATTTCGTAGCATACGAAATCTTGCCGGAGGACCCTAAAGAAGCAGTATCCGTCAAAAGACGATCATTACGCTTCTATTTTGATGCGTCTTCACAATGTCTATATTGCCAGACTTATGACGGACTATTATTACGATGTCTCTCTGGTGATGAAGCACAGCGGATTATCTATGAAGCTCACGACGGCATATGCGGAGCACATCAACCCGATCCTAAGCTACATGATCGTATCAGGAGGATAGGCTATTACTGGCCTACTATGATCACAGATGCAATAAAATATGCAAGACAATGGAAAGCTTGTCAGGTTCATGTAGATTTTATACATCAACCTTCTGAACATTTACATTCTACGGTTACATCATGGCCTTTCGAAGCATGGGGTTTGGATATCATTGGTCCTATTCACCCATCTTCTTCCAGAGGTCATCGATTCATATTAGCCATCACGGATTATTTCTCCAAATGGACAGAAGTGATCCCTCTTGTTAAGGTGAAGACATCTAACGTGATCAGCTTCATTAAGCGTCACATCATTTATTGCTTTGGGATTCCCCGAAGGATAATTCATGACAACGGGCCTCAATTCATCAGCCAAGCGTTCCACCAATTTTCCGATAAAAATCGGATACAAAATATGGCCTCTACGGCATACAATCCTGCTGCTAATGGTTTGGTGGAAGTTTTCAACAAAACTATTATCAAACTCTTGAAAAAGTTTGTTTCTTCGAACAAAAGAGATTGGAATGAGAAGCTAGGAGAATGTCTCTGGGCATACCGCACAACTGTACGAGCACCGATGGGTTGTACCCTATTCTTACTGGTTTACGGGAGTGAAGCTGTTCTCCCCATCGAAATTCAAATTTCGTCACTCAGGATAGCAGTGGCTAATGAGTTGACTCAAGAAAAGAATTACCTATTAAGGCTTCAAGAGCTAGAAGGATTAGATGAAAAATGCCTTCAAGCTCAATAGCGCATCGCGTTCTACCAAGCACGCATTTCTAGAGCTTTTAATCAAAAGGTAAAGAAAAGAGTGTTCAAAGTTGGCGAGCTAGTTCTAGCCGTAAGAAGGCCAATGATCATTACTCACAAGAGTAAGGGTAAATTCCAACCCAAATGGGAAGGCTCTTATGTGATCGAAATAACGTTCTCAAACGGCGCTTACAGATTAGCTAAGCCTAATAGAGACTTGTTAATGGCTCCTATCAACGGCAAATTCCTGAAGAGGTACTATGCTTAATCTTCTTTACTCAACGGAGTATGATGAAGATCTCATTCTGACAATACTACTTTCAAAGAACTAGTTGGATCATATTCTATCATGTCCATATAACCTCTGAATAGATATGTCTAAACTAAGTTTGAACATCAAAACCTATCACGTCCATATTACTTAGTGTTTTGTGTACAAATTTTAGTTGGAGCATATTCTATCATGTCCATATAACCTCTGAATAGATATGTCCAGCTGAAGCTTACCGAAAGTATATTACGTCCATATTAACTCTGATATCACTTTCACCCTAGCCTATCGTTTATATTCCAAAATGATAGGTCCACCAAAGTCAGATAAATGCCTATTTATTATCCACAGAAAGAGCAATTACATAGAAAAGCAAAAAGTACATCATTTGGGGGGAGCAATTAAGTCGCGAATCTGCTGCGCCAGAGTAACCATTCTCTCATCCCTGGAGTTCAAAACGTCGGCACGAGCCCTCTCCAACCTTGCCGCCTCATTGTTCAAAGCAGACAGCTCGGATCGAGCATGTACAAAACCTGTGTGGATGACAACCACATGCTTTATGTTCTGCTGAGCAGTCTCCATTCGATCCTTTAATACGTCGCGAGCTGTAGATAAAGAGAGCGCCTTCTCCTTGGCCTTAGCGAGGTTATCCTTTAATTTGCGGACCCTTGCTGTCTCTTTCTTATATTCGGCCTCGCACTGAGTCAGCTGGGGAATGACATACTCCAATTCGGCACGCTCTTGATCCATCTCCTACTGTTGTTCCTGGACGGATTTGTGCAGAGATTCTATTGCCCAGCAAGTTCCGCAGTTAAGGAGTCATACCTAGCTTGAACGAGACCGTCAATGCTGCCTCGAAATAGCTGCAAATAATCGTTAATGGGTTATTCCAAACCATTAACTATCTGCTCCAGTGCATCAGCTCTCCCAGTGTCGTTGAAATCTCTGATCGGCGCTATCGCAAACTGGGAGGACCTCCTCAGAGCCTCAAAGCCTAGATTCTTCTCCAGCACCATTGATATCAGCATTTTCAAAGTGGTATAGATAATACTAGTATACTGCACAATTAGCATGGCGAGATCCGAATGGACGCAGGGAGTGGCTGCAATATCGGCGAATCCCCTTCCAGGAACGACTGCAGAGGGTTTCGTCACAATCGTCGCCTCAACAGATGGTGCGACAAAAGAAGAAGCGCCAACAATGGACGAAGTGGCCGGTGTACTCAAAGGAGGCATTGTCGTAATGACAGGCTCATCCTCCTCTCGAGATATCAGAACCATTTCGGTCGAGCCGGCACCCGAAAACGTTTCCTCTTCAAAGTCAGGCACCTCCATATCATAGACAGGAGCAGAAACAAAGCCGAAAGTTGCGTCGATGCTGCCCTCCCGTAGATATCTTCCCCTGAAAAGAAGAGAAGAGAAAGTTAATATCAATATGATGTTAATTTTTCAAAAAAAAAGAGGCATAAAGATGACATTTATCCATGGCCGATGGTATATATGTCGCGTCTGCAGCCAGTACAGCTAAATCATTTCTTAATGATGCTAAGCGAGCTGTCATACCTGGAGAAGGGGGTGTGCCAACTGACACTGGCAGGTATTCTTCCAGGTCTTCACCGAGATCCACTTGAGGCTCATTGGGTAGAATCTCGCTGGGGACACTTACAGATGAAGAAGGGGCTGAACCCATTATTGGGTTGGATAAAGATATCCTTATTTGGCTCGGCCTCGAAGGTGATCTCGTACCACTATCTAAAGCGGTAGCAGCGACAGCAGCCTCGAGCAAAGATTCTCCGGCACTGCCAGCCAGAACTATGGAGGTTCCCTTTCTAAAAGGCGAGGAACCTCTAATCAAAGGATCATCCCCAATAGGGGAAACCGCAGGCTCACTGCTAGGAGCCTCATGATTGGAAGTCCTGACAGGACCACTAACAGTCTTCTTTTTCTTGCGAGGGGAAGTCTCATTCAGAAATGGAGCCCTTCGATTACCAGAGATAACCAGAGGCTCTGCAGGCGGAGGTATTTCGCCTCTTGGTACTGCCAGCAAAGGCTTATCTGGATTGACAGAATCTTTACCCTCGTCAGAGGAAACTGATGGGATTTCGTCTCTTTCTGCGGACTTAGAAGAGGGCATCCTAAAACTTCTATGCATATCAAAATCATGATGGAAGGTATTGATGGCCACGTAAAACTGGGCGTACGAGTGGAGGATGCGCAACTCCATGGAGAGTAAAGTCGCGGGCACAATAAAAGTCGCTTCAGTACAACCCATTATGAAGTATCGCCATCCTCTCGCTCTATTAATAAGTACACCCCTGGACTTGAAGCTGGTGACGGCATTGCCCACGTGCAATTGATTATACCCAAACTGCCTGGCGAACCGACTAGGCAGGTAGGGCTCCAAGAAGCACTGGTCTTCACTTCTGTACAATAAATAGGAAGGTCTAATATAGACTAACCAATTAAAAGCTTCAGGAGAAAGAACGGTCTTTTCTTCACTTGAGTCCTGAAGCCTGCTCCCCTGTTGGTTGAGATGTACAGTGGGGACGGTACAAAAGAGCTTCCAGCTGTGAGAAAAATTTAACGCTCGCCGACAGTCTAAAACTGTGGTCACGTTCCAGGTAGAATTCTTGTAATTCAAAAAGAAATTACTCCCCAAACTACTGCCAGAGCCGGGAAACATCATCCTGGGGTTATGGAGAATTAACCATCCCATCAAATACAGGAACAGTAATTCTACCCTGGGAAAGCTGTCACACCGTATTTCATCGGCAAGCAGCCCATCAGTAATGGCCCTCAGGCCAGCTTGTATGCGGCATACCGTGGCAGGGAGCAGGCCCAGTCTTGCCCCGAATACCAGACGCACTGTAGGCCATAAGGTATTGCGGTGAATGCGATCCGAAGATGCAATGCCGGGTACTACCAGTCGACGCAGCCATATAGAGAGGAAGCCAGCCGGTTGAGCTTCCTTGGACAGAGGCCTGCGGCAATGCCTTAAATAACTGTAGGCTTTAGTGCCTGCAGGATATTTCCCTATCCCTTCGTCGAGAATTTGATCTGAAGCCCCAGCGTCTTCAATAAGGTCATCGACTACTTGAGCACTAAGCACGCTCAGAAAGCTAAAAGGCCTATCCCTGCTATCCACGAATTTGTCTGTCTTAGCAGCCCTGGCCTGATGGAAGAAGAGGTAGGATGCCCATTTGTTGGTATGAGCCAAATTTGAGGGCTCATTATAGAAGGCGGTGCATGCTAAATAGTGACACATCAGCTCCTGGTACACTGCCACTACCCGAGGGTCTGTATCCCCTAGCTCCCTGTTAGTGGGAACATACTCTTCATAAGGAGTATCCCCCATCGGCAGTCTTGAAATTTCTGCCATCTTATGGAGTGCCAATCCCAACTCCCCTAGCGGAGTGGCGAAAGTCTCGGTGAGCGAGATATACTGCTCCATCAGAGCCAGAAACAGGTTAGGGTTGAGAGGTAACCCAACACTGGTAGCACTCACAGCCGTGTACAGACCAATGCTCTCCAGCTCAGTCTGAAAATGCTTCAGGGCCCAGGCAGCTAAACGAGCCCATCAAAGATTTGTAGGGGTAACCCACCCATTGGTCCGAGGATTAACCTTGGGGTATACTCCTCCATGCTCCATGAAGTCATTACAGAAAGTCGATAATTGGACTGGTTGGAGCAGTGAAGTATCTTCACTCGGGACACTGCCCGGATACAATCCCCTGAACGGCATGACCGGGCCGGAAGGGCGGCTTACAAATGACCCTTGGTCGGATCCTTTCTGGTAAAATATCTTCCCCGGCTGGCCGTGAAGATTGGGAGTCAGGGTCCACGATATCCTCCTGGGATGCGTGGCATGGAAGAATGCCGAGATGGGGTAATCTCTCAGCATCCTAGGCAAATACAAGACCAGGCCCCCGGCAGAAAAAACCCAGTTTTCTTTCTTGGGCTTCGTTTGGGATTATTTATCGATCATATCCCTGAAGAAGAAAGCTAGTTTTATGTATTTTGCCCCGTCTATGTACGCCAGGGGCTCTCCGTTGATCATGCTCAACAGCATTCGCTCTCCTTGAGACGATATCAGGATTCTCCTTCCTTCAGGATATTGGGGTGCAGAAATAGGAAATGTCATATGGGACAAATCCTCTAGGTAATTGGAGTACATCATCCCAGCAGCAGAACCCATCACCTCAGCCAACAGAGATATATGCAAGTTAACTACAAAGTACAAAAAAAATACGTCAGTTTCTATACTAGACCTCACAATCTTGCAGCTTATGCCAAAAAGTAACAGTCTGTGCTTTTACGCCAAGACGGTAAAAACTTGAGTTTTTATGCTGGAATCTCATTCCAAGGCATAAAATTCAAGATTGACAGTATACACAAAAAATCAGACAATCTGTGTTTTACGCCAGACTGCCAAAGTTTGAGTTATTATGCCAAAATTTTCATCCAGAGCGTAATACTCAAAGTTTGTAGTATACGCCAAATTTTGACAGTCAAAGATTTTACGCCAGACTGCGAAAATATGGAGTTTTTACGCTGACACATTAGAAATATGGGCGTAAAAAGATAAAACATCTCTGTGCATCATCTTCCTCGAAGAGGCTATCAGCACAAAAGATGACCTAGCACGTTCACGTACAACGTGTGCGAAGGGTTTTCTTCGTTCTTGTCATCCCAAAAGCTTTACCTATAACGCCCGGTGCACAGCTCGTCGGTGGGACACTTCGTTCAGAGCGGGGTTCGCCCTGCCCGATGGGAGTCGCTCTTGCATGGGCAGAGGAGCGAGAAGAGGAGACAGCCTTCTTTCCCTTAGAGGAGGAGATTGGTTTTGGTGCCATTGCTAAAAACTCAGAATGCTCAGAGAAGAAACGAAGGAGAATACTCAAATAGACGAAGGTTTTCTTTTGCAAAAGACAGGTGAAGAGTCTTCTCTCTGAAAGCCTTGGGGTATTTATAGATTTCAGATGGACTCCTCGATTCACTAACCAAATCCGATATTTAATATTCGGTTATGATTGGGGAATACGTCAGCCTATTACTCAGAGAAGGTGGACAGTCATCGAATTCAAAAAGTTTTCGTGCAGAGCAGATTCGTGATTTTATGCCAAGAAGCTTTTTATGCTCGGGAAGCTACAAATCTACGGTTTTACGCTTAGAGGCTATAAGTCTATGGTTTTATGCCCGGATGCTTTTACGCTCGGTAGCTTTTACGCTCGAGAGGCTACAAACCTACGGCTTCACGCTCAGAAGCTACAAATCTATGATTTCATGGTCAGAAGCTTTTTTTGCTCAGAGATGACAAATCTATGACTTCACGCTCGGAAGTTTTCTTTTCAGAGGCTATAAATCTACAGTTATATGCCTGGATGCTCTTATGCTCAGCAGCTTTTATGCTCGAGAGGCTACAAACTTATGATTTTACGCTCATCTACACTACGGATCTATGACTTTCCGTATATCTTAAAATACGCAGGCCAGAGTATGCGTATATCTGAACAATTCTCATGACGGCAAACTACAAGGGTTCATGCAGAAGATACTCCTTGTTGGCCTCAAAATATCCTAAGTACCCAAAGTATACAGAGTTTAGCATTGAAAATGACTCTTCTTCTTGGGTCGATGGAAAGTTCATCCAAAATCTAGTCTGAATATTTTCTCTACAGTTCAAGATTGTGACTCTGTTTAGACAGCCATTTCTCGTCCTATTTTTTAAGGGATTTTTGGGAAATCATTCTTGAAGATAATGGTCTAAACAAGAATTCTTCTTATCAGAGAAGTGACAAGTTCAGAATTCTACGCAATCCCTCGTTCAAAACAGCATGACATTTCAGATATTCGACTTAAATGCTAAGCAGTTTTCTACGCGTCCTCAGTTACGCGTAAAAGACAGGACGGGACCAAATACTCTTTTTTCAGAGTAGGTGTAAAGTTATTTGGACGTGTCGAAGCTACACATATTCAGACTTCATCACAGCAAAGAATATGGCAAAATCATCAGATGCGTAAAAGAAGACGATTTTATTAATCATAATTACATAAGAGGGAAATCTAGTCTACAAAGGGTTTTTTCATATGAGGGAAATTTCGTCTACAAAGGATTTCTTATTTTTATTTAGGATCACACCAAGAGTCGGTTCTGCCAGGTTCTCCTATTGGTGGAGTCTTTTTCGTCTTCTACAGCAGTTCATCGACTTCCACAGTCGATGAACAAAAAAATGATTAATGGCGGGAGGATACACAACTGGGCCTGTATAAATTAATCAAGAGCCCATCCTCCATACGCCATGACAGATTGAGTTGAGGTATTAAACACAACTCAGTACTGGAAGACAGGGCTTGTTTGTCTGCCCTCGTCCACGAACAACGGAAGAAAATACAACTTGCAAGTTGTGTGGTCTAATGTGACCCTTCCTCTCTCCTGGATGAATCGCCATATGAAGTTGCTGATTATCCCGAGCAAAGGAAGCTATGATATCCTTCCATAATCTATCGTTGTAGAGGATATTTGCTCGAAGATGCCTTCTTTTTTGGCTTCTTACATGCTGGAAGAGCATAATCTTCTTCTTCCTTAAGTCGACCCGACGAACTCCGATAATCTTCTCTGTGTGGTGAAGGGAATGTGAGAAGAACAGGTTAACTCATCAGCCTTTATATAGGCGAAAGAGAACACACCGAATCCCAACAAATCCCCAAAAATTCGCCAAGAAATCAGCCTCGAGAAACGAGTCAGACTTGACCGTTTCATGCTTCATTCAAAGTGTTTCAAATTACGAGGAATTTGAAAACTTTGAAGGGGGTCTTGTAGAAGCATGGAAAATATATTATAGAGTTATACGCAGCATTTCAGTGCTGGGTGGCGTAAGACGTGACTTCAGAGCCATCGGCGTACAAACAGAGCTTTATCGCTAGTACAACGTAAAATATAAGCTCTAGGATAATCCGCGTAATACAATATTTCTAGGCTGCTTCAGCGTAAAAGGGTTGTTACATCGCCACTTTGGCGTAAAACCTACTCGCCTTTAATGCGGTGGAAAGTTGTACGGGGAACGCTTCGTATTCCTCGAATGAATCTGTCAGATCATGCAGTGAACATGACTCCTGACAACGAGTACTGCACAGCTATTCAGACGACGGCTGTAATGATGGTGCAGTACACAGACCCAAACCGTCGTTTAGTGACATTTCCCTGATACAAAGCGCTTTTACGCATATAAGGGAATACGCTGCCTAGTTTTATACAGGCAGATTTGAGCTTTTACGCTCAGCAGAAGACAAAACAAACTGTCACGTCAAAAGCTGCTCTTCGTACAGAGCTTGAGGCACGTCTCTGCATTTAATGCGCAGAATGGGGGCAGATCTCTGCATTTAATGCACGAGATTTGGCTATATCTCCAAAGACTGGGCAAGCCATAATTACGGCTAATACGTCCACATCATCACCTCTGCATATTACGCCATCAGACTATTTTCAATTATAGGAGCACGTTGTACGCTATCTCCTTGAAATACGCCACCGGGCTATTTTCAGCTATAAGGAGTAAGCCGTATGCTATCTCCTTGGAATACGCCAACTCAGGCTATATTTGCATTTGTGCGTGATAAAGGCTATTTAGTCCAGAATACGCTCAAGGCCCCAGTCAAGGAATGAGGATTGGCTATCTTTTACGCTAGCTACCTATCCATGCAGCATCAGGCTTCTACGCCTATAAGGCTTCTATGCCGACTCGATAACCACTTGGCTTCTACGCCAACCTGACAACTATTTGGCTTCTACGCCATGGTGACAGTTATTGGCTTCTACGCCAACCTTTTCTACGTAAGGGGCAGTTACCTACGTGGCTCGCATGCCGTGATGTTCGCAGCAGTTATACGCATTATCTCATGATGGGACATGCGTCACATGCAGATTCAGAAGATTATTTATACGTGGGTGGCAGTTATTATAACCGTCGCGTAAAAAGTGCCATACTCTCCAGTATCCGGCTTCTACGCCGACTGGACGGTTACTGTCACTAAAACTTTATAAATAGAGACCTCTATTGACAGAGGTCAGAGGTCAAAAAAAGGTCACAAATTCCAGAGTTGAAGAATTAAGGTAAAAAATTTGGAGAATAGAAGTCAGAGGGTCGAAGCACAGGCAGAGAGCAGTGATCGACAATTTTGACATCGAGCATCCACTCCTTCTTGCAATCCTTGAAGCTTCTTTGTCTTCTACAGCACTTTTTCATCATCGTGTGGTCCAAGGGACAAAGTGATCGACTGTAGATCAGACTCCTATAGCAATATTTATCCAGATTAAATTTTGTACTTAACATCCTCGCATAGGATTAATAGTACTTCTTGTTTGTAAACCTAAGAAAGGGTTTTGTATAAACCTAGTTTTATTTCTTCTGTTTATTATCAAACAATGCCAACTTAGACATGTGTTGGTGTTATAGGGGATTTAGAGTTCTAGACATGTGTTAGTGAGTTGATTGTCTTATTATGCATAGCATTTGAGGACATGACACCCGTGCATTTAGATGCATATTTGACCCTTCTAGTTGACCAGTATTACCCCTAGCATAGTCTCTGAGTTTAGTGTAATTATGTTTGTGTGTATACTAGTGTAACGACTGATGCTATGTTATTGTATTATATTATATATGTATAGGACCATTGGATCGTCCTGCAAGACTTCGGGAACTGGATATTGGTATTGCCAGCAGAGGACCACAGGCGAGTACATTATCTAACAGTTTTATTATATTGATCATCTCTATTATTCTAGTTGTATAGCGTACATGATTCTGACACTGTGGATAGACGAGTTGGCATCATCGAGACCTGTCACGAGGAGTCGTGATTGGAATCCATCGTGCTAGCTGGGGACGCAAAAATATTAGTAGATTATGTGATCATACCCAACTCTACATGAATAATAGCTCACCCCACACCTCAAGTCAGATGCAGCCTGACCATTATATACCTCATACCCTGTTATGTATGATTTGCCTAATTATTGCTCGCATCATAGCTAACTGGATGATTAGCCTGACCTTACATGAATCATATCTAATCATATGTAACAAGCATGATCAGTCCCGAGCCGATCACATGATATACAGATATTTCATACCCTTAGCTAGATATTCTAGTCATGTATTTTCAGTTTATAGTTCTAGCATTCACTTATATTCCAGTTCATTGTTCTAGCATGCACTTGTATTTTTGTTCATTGCTAGTTGTACCATTGATGATGATATATACTCCAGTATTTCTATTTCTAGTATTTTATTATCTCTAGTATTCTTATTTCCATTATTTATATCCATCTTGTATTTTTTTATACTACATTATAGTTTTTGTCAATATACATGGAACTGCTGTTAGTGCTTGTACTTTGCTCCATCCTAACTGGAAATATTTTTCCATACTGCGACTTAGAGGACTTGTTTTCGGCACACTTGGTGATTTGGATGTTATTGTTTGCAGGTTAAACTATTTTTGTTGTTTAGACTTGTATTATATTTCGTTTATGTTCTCCGGTATCTTATCGTGCTTTAGTTCTATAATTGAGTATTTATATATTATATTGTGATATCCGTGTCTCCTTATGGAGTTGGATACTCGTGTGAGATTGATTAGATATTATTATGACCTAGACAGTGTTCTACCGTCGATGCTGCGGCATGGGCTGGACGCACCCACGACTCATGCCCAAATTTTGGGTACGGGTCGTGACACCAATAATGTGGCATACTAGGCCATCTTGTGAGCGATTGTAGACGCAAACAGGGTCTATGCTTGATTTATGGATTAGGACAAAACTTGGTACTAGACTGTACAAATTTACTGAGAGAAGCACCGATGATTCACCGACCAGCTTTGCCAGTACAGAGACAAGCTCAACAGCCACCTAGCCCAGCTTATCTAGCACCAAGAGCACCATTGGCAGGAGTTGGAGGAGTCAGACCACCAACGATAGGAAAATATTAGCCGAGGCCACCTTTGGCACCCGAGGGCACCAACTCAAGGACGAGGTCAGGCTTTCGCCATGACTATTGAGAAGACAGAGACTACAAGAGAGTTCATCGCAGGTACTATATTAGTAGCTTCATTACCCACTGTAGCATTATTTGATTTCAGAATTTCGCATTCTTTCATAACTACTAGTTTCTTAGCCACTACCTTACCTCTTTCGAAAACTATTTGAATCCTTATGGGAGGCAGTATCATCTCACTTAGTGATACTTGTAGATATTGTTCGGTAGTAGTTTGTGGTCTTGAGATGTGATCTCAATTCTTGATTTTCTTCTTGCCAGATTATGATGTTTTACTTGATATGGACTGGTTGAATCAGTACCATGCAACTCTAGATTGTCGGTATAGACGTATTATCTTTAGACCGCCTGGTCATCCAAAGGTTGAGTTTCTTCGGGCAGCTAGAGAGCAAGGTGCTCAGCCAACCCTTAAGGCACTTAATGTAGAAAGGGAGCCAGAGTACCCGAAGGTTGTATCAGAATTATGGATGTAGTTTCTGATGATCTGCCCGGCTTACCATATGATCAGGAAATAGAATTCACTATAGACTTTACTCCAGGACCAGAGCCTATTACTTTATCTATTTACCGGTTAGCACCAAAGGAGTTAATGGAACTGAAGAAGCAAGTTGATAATCTACTAGCGAAGGGCTTTATTTGAGCTAGTGTTTCACCTTTGGGAGCACCTAGCTTATTTTTACTGAAGAAGGATGGGACGGTAGGCCTGTGTATAGATTACAGAGTACTAAATGTTTTAACAATCAAGAACAGGTATACTTTACCACGCATTTATGATCTGTTCGATCAGTTAAATGGTGCTTTTGTATTCTCAAAGATCGATCTCAGATCCGACTATCATCAGATTTAAGTGCGGAAGGAAGATATACCAAAGACAGCTTTTAGGACCAAGTACTACCATTATGAGTTCTTAGATATGTCATTTGGTTTAACAAATATGCCAGCTGTATTTATAAGTTTGATAAACAAGATCTTCGACTAGTACTTGGATAAGTTCACGGTTGTGTTTATTGATGACATATTGGTATACTCCAAGAACTACGAAGAACATGGGGAGCATCTTCAAAACGTGTTTGATACGCTGATCCAGGATATGTTGTACGCCAAGCTCAGCAAATATGAGTTTTGCCTAAATAAAGTACCTTCTTGGGACATATTATCTCGGGAGAAGGACTTTTAGTTGATTCAGGCAAGGCTGCTACAATTGAGACATAGCCTACAACTACAACAGTTGCAGAGGTTAGGAGTTTTCTTGGACTTGTCATATATTATTGGAGGTTCATAAAAAACTTCTTAAGGATTGCAGAGCCTATGACGCGGTTGATGCATAAGGACCAGGAGTTTATATGGTCAGAGTAATATCAAAAGGTCTTTAAAGAGTTGAAGAAATTATTGACGACAACACCGATCTTAACTCGTCCTTCAGGATCGGGAGGATTCCTGGTGTATAGTAATGCATCAGGCAGTGGATTGGGATGTGTTTTGATGCAACATAGCAAATTTATCGCTTATGCATCAAAATAATTGATGGTTCATGAGAAGAACTAATTGACACACGATCTTGATCTAGATGCAGTGATAATTACATTAAAGATATGGAGGCACTATCTTTAAGTAGAGAGAATGGAGATTTATACAGATTACAAGAGTCTGAAGTATGTCTACACGCAGAAGGAGCTCAAATTGAGGCAGAGGCATTGGTTAGAGTTGATGGTTGATTATGATATAGATTTATAGTACCATCCTGGCAAGGCTAACGTTGTAGCAGATGCACGGAAAACCCACAGATTAATTCTTGATGACGCAGCCCAGTTATTAGAGGACCTCCATGAGCTTGGGATAGAGGTTATTATACCCAGATAGAGTGGATAGTTAGCTAATCTTGACGTTCAGTCTTCACTAGTTAAGAGGATCAAGGCGGCATTATCGACATATGCTAGATTTTAGAGACTTAGAGAGAAGATGGAAACGGTATGCAGACGGAACTTTGAATCCATGAGGATGAGACGTTAAGGTATAGAGATCACCGATATTTTCCGAATGGAGAGTTGAGACGAGATTTGATAACCGAGGCATATAGCTTTATTTGCTCTATTCATCCAGGAGGTATGAAGATGTACTGAGATTTAAGAAAGTATAATTGGTGGCATAGGATGACGAGGGAGAATACGAGGTTTGTGGAAAAATATTTAATTTGTCAGCAGGTTAAGGCCGAGCATCAGAGGACCGCAGGTATGTTAAAGACACTTCACATCCCCGAGTGGAAGTGGAAACATATTACCATAGATTTTGTTACAAGATGTCCAAAGATCACCAGCAGAAAGGACATAGTTTGGGTTATTATGGATCGACTCACAAGGTCGACAAATTTCTTGCCATTCAGAGTTGGACAGTCCACCGAGATTCTAATCGACATGTATATGCAACAGATTATGAGGTTGCATGGAGTACTAGTTAGTACTATGTCAGATTGAGACTCTAGATTCATATCCCACCTTTAACGGAGTATGTAGGAGAGTCTAGGCACCCGACGTAAGTTCAGCACTGCTTACCATCTACAAACAGATGGCTAGTAAGAGTGCATGATCCAGGTTCTAGAGGATATTTTACGATCTTGTATGTTAGACTTCGGAGAGCCTTGGGAAGACCACTTGCATCTGGTATGGTTCTCCTACAATAACAGCTATCAGGTGAGCATCTAGATGGCACCCTTTGAGGTGTTGAATGGTAGAAAGTGCAGGTCTCTGATATTTTGGAGTGACGTGGACGAGCGTCAGATACTCTCTCCAGAGTTGGTGACGTAGACAGTTGAGAAGGTAAAGCAAATTCAGAGTCATCTTTGTACAACTCAAGATAGATAGAAGCATTGGACTGACACATACCGCCGATATTTGGAGTTCAAGGAAGGCAAACATGTGTTTTTAAGGATCTCACCAACTCGGGGCACTATTCAATTTGGGAGCAGAGGCAAGCTAAGCCCAAGTACATTGGACCTTTTGATATCTTGGATCATATTGGTGAGGTGGCATATTATCTTGTATTACCCCCATCTCTAGAAGGAGTGCATGATGTATTCTATGTTTCATAATTGAGGAGGTACGTGACTGATCCTAGTCACGTAGTTGATCATTCCGATATCGTGGTTGGTCCGAGCTTGACTTATAAGGAGCAGCCAGATGGGATACTGGATACTAGTTAGAAGACACTGCGGGATCAGACGATTAGACTGGTCCGGATAGATTGGAAGCATCATTCTCCAGGCGAATCCACTTAGAAGTGAGAGAATGTCATACAGAAGCTTTATCCTTACTTATTTGAGGATACAGGTATGACCTTAGAACTACCGTTAGTTATCATGTCTTTATAGAATCCTAGAGTAGCTTTATTCTTAATTTCAAGGACAAAATTTTCTATGGTGGGTAGATTGTAAGCCCCCTCATTTTGGAATAAGATTAATTTGGTAATTTTTAATTCATGATTTTAATTAATTAAATAGGTTAAAGTATTAATTTATAAAATTATTTTATATAAATATGACACTTTGCCATGGCTTAGATAATTTAAGCAATGTACGACCTTTTTTCTTTCAACCAAATTCATATTATTGACCTTGACTGTAACTAATACACTTGATATATGGATGTTGTATTAGTTTCATCTTCCCATGCTCCAGAAATATTGCCAAACATTACGAACCATTGACATTGCAAAACTACCTTTAATTGTCTAGTTGAACCCAACCTAGCCCAAACACCCTACTTGGATGCTCACACAAATTTCCATGAGGCATGTATACAACCCCACTCTTAACCCTCACTCATTAATATATACTTAAACCCTTGCACATGAACAACAACCCAATAACGCAATAATAATCCTATTTGAGATATCGAAAGTGGACCTTCTTGTGCACTTGCACTCAAACTCAACCAAGACCCAAACAACTAGACTCAAGTACACCAAAAGCCTTAATAATGGCTAAACTAAACCTCTTAGGTGTAAACCAATAAAGCCCATTACAAACCCAAACCAAGAGACCCAACAACCAATAACTATATATACCAAAGCAACCCCTTCCCAAACCCTAACACTATTCCTCTCTCTTGGCCGCCACCTCCAAGCCGACTTCCCCCTCTCCTTCCATGACCAATGTCCCTTCATCTCCCTCTCTACTTCAGATTTTAAATCTCCCCCATCCACCACACAAGCCCTTGTGGCCGAACCCTCCCCCCTCCAAGGAGATCAAGTTCGGCCCCTTTTAGGCCAAAATCTTGTTGATGTTTGCAGCAGCATTTCAGGCACCAATGCAGCCCCAAAAACCCCTCAAAAATCTAGATTTACATCTTATGTGGAGCTCTTATGATCCTCCTCATGTTTAATGGAGTTTGGAGTCCGTTTGGCGCTCCAAAAGGTCCGTGTCACAAGAAAATCCTCCGTCGTAAGCACGATCACATAAGTTTCGTAACTTTTATTTTATATTTATTTTTTCCATGTGAAAACCCTTTTATGAAACTCTAAACATGTTAAATAATAAATTATGAACACCCATGCATGAGAAACTCTAACTTTATATGCAAAACTATTCTTTGATGATATGAAAGCAATACAGGGCAATATGCTAATCATAATAACCTAGTTTTGGTAGATGTTGTTTTTTATTATTAAAATATAAATTTCCAAAAATTAAATAATAATTTTTAGAATATTACTAAATATGTTTTAAATATTAGATAGTTTTCTATGTAAGTTGGCAACCGTACATGTACAAACTAGCGTCAAGTTGCTAGAACACCAAGTCGATGTGCAACGGAACTTTGTGCATGCAACGACGACTGTTTCAATATTTTTCACTAAATAAATAATAATTCCATAATTTAATTCATTTTTAATTAAGTATTATTCGAGGTCGACATGTGTGTTTGATTGGATACCTGCATGTTCGAAGGTATAGTTATTGTTGTTGCAAGTCTTGGAACATCTTGTGAACCCCTAGAATTTTTCAGAAATTAAAAATAAATTTTCAAAAATATTTTGAGATTTTTAACTAATTAAAATAAATGTTTTCTGTTATTAAATTAATTTTAATATTTTACTTAATATTAAAATATTATAAAAATAATATTTTTGGGTGTAAAATAAATAATTAGAGTTACTGTAGTTTTTTTAGAATTTATTGGACCCCAGAACTATTTTTAATGACCTAAAAACTAAGTTTTTATTTAAACCAAAACAAACCAACCGGTTTAAACCAAATCCTGAACCGAACCGTCCTATTTGAATCGACCCAACCCTAGCGGGTCGGATTCGGATCCAAACCTGACCCGAACCCGACCCGCCAACCCGCTGTCAACAGTAAATCCCTAATCCCTAATCCCCCGCACCTGATCGCCTCCTCCGCCGGCGGTTACGCCTCCGCCCCCGCGGTCATTCTTCTCCCAGTCGCGACTCTCCAGCTGTTACTCCCCTCCCCGCGGCCGTTACGACTCTCCCCGCTCCGCCTCTCCCTCTCCTCTCGCCTATAAAAGAACCCCCGAGCCCCCCCGTTAACCCCACAGTCACCGCCAACAACCACCACGTCACGCCCCAGTCCCAAAATACGTAGGACCAGGAATACGTAATACGTCCAGCCGTATGTATATGAATTCTAGTATACGGAAAACCATATACATACGTACGCTGTAAATGAATATGCAATCCATCAGTGGTAATATACTGTCATAACAAGTCACACACCATCTATATCTCATCCACAGCACAAAATACTCAGTGGGAACAAAACTGACATAACTGGATATCAAAGTGTATAGAGTCTATAGTCTGGTGGAAACAAATCCACTACAAAATGACTATACTAAAGTAGACACAAAAATCCCTAAAACAGAGATCATAATCACAGAAACTCTGTTGGTAGGAGCTCCTCAGTCTCGTAAGTAGCATCCGGTCTAGGTCCATACTCTTGTGGAAACTCCTGATCATCCATATCTGGAAAGGGACTAGGTCCTCAGAGGGACATAACAAGATACATAGAAGCATGCCAATAAGTACTAAAATATAAATATCCATTGGGTCGCCTAACCATCTAAGTGAATGCAGTTTGAGGACAACTTTGAGTGTAAGAGAAAGTGTAGGCTAGACATATGCTGATGTAATTCACCAATCATGCCAACTGGCTAGTATATGCCACATATGCCCCCCATCCCAGGGGCGCACGGTAAACAAGATTAATAACAACATAAGAAAGTGGGTGTCCCGTACACTTATGAGTTGTCCTCCCTGTCCCATTGATCTATGAATGTTGCCTCCACCACATCATAATACCCTAAATAACTGCCAGGTCTACTAGCATACAAAGTTTCTATCAGCAGTCATTCTTAACGCACGGCCATGCGCACAGGAGGCCATCCCTGTCACGCCGTTCGTGATCTATATGAGACACACACCCGTGTAAACCACTGTGTCATGGTTAATGAACCTAATGATGCTTTTTAATACTGGGTGGTCTCATAATTAGGTCATAAATCTACAAAATATAAATCTATATAGGCAGAATAAAACATGCATGTACCAATATGAAAGGTAAATTAAATAGTATTATGGCAATATATATTTGCCAAGTAAAGTGCACGTCCAAAGTTGTTGCTGTGATAAGAGAAAGGAGTTATTGCTTTGTAATTAATTATATATAGGAATAGGGGGCGGTAGAATTTACTTAATGGTTAAGAAAACTCTTGCTGTTGTTCTCTTCTTATTGGTTTAGGTGTGCGGCTGTAGATATTTTCTAAAGGGTGGTGGAATGAGAAACTTACATGTATAAAAGAACAAAGCAAAGCAAAGTTGAGTTTTGCTTCTGATACAGATATTTCTTTCTTAATGATTTGTGGTTGGATTCTATGCAGAGGAAAGAAAAGAAGAGTTTACGTTGGGTAAATAAGCAATGGTTTAGTTACTGCTACTGCGGCAGTGGTTTATGCTGGGTAGTTTGCTATTGCTTTTGATATTTACGCATAGAGAAAATATACGCGGTATGGTGAGGAGTGTGCTATTTGACTGTATTATGCGAGGTGAATTGCTGATGTTAATTCCTTACTTTACGTACGGAATTGGTTTTGTGCGTAGAGAAAGGGATTTGGGCAGGTTGGGTTTTTATGTATGAAAGAGTTCTGTAGGGTTTTCGCTAAGTGAGGTTTACGCTGGGATGATTAACGGGTTGCGGGTTTAGTATAATAGGAATTATACTTTAATAAATAGTTTAAATAATTAATTAAATAATAACTAATACAGTTTTCAGGAATGGGGGTTTACATTCTACCCAACCTACAAAAAATTTTCCTCAAAATTAGAACTAAGCCAGGGTAGAAAGTTAAGAATGGTACAAGATATAAATTAACAAAGTAATTCATACCTTGGTCTAAAAATAGGTTCGAGAAACGTTCTCGCATGTCATCCTCGCGTTCCCAAGTAGATTCTCCTGGCGAGCCATATTTTTATGCCACGCGGACTAAGGGAATAGACTGGTTTCTCAATACCTTCTCTCGACGATCAAGGATTCTGACGGGTTGCTCTTGATATGTCAAGCTTGGTCCAACAGTGATCTCCGAGTGGTCAAGAATATGACTGCTATCTGCCACATATCGCCTGAGCTGTGATACATGGAATACATTATGCACTCCCTCAAGTGAAGGTGGTAGTGCAAGTCGATATGCCACTTCTCCTACTCTTTCTAGTACATCAAATGGTCCAATATACCTTGGACTCAATTTGCCGCGCCCTCCAAACCGGATGATGCCTCTGGTAGGTGATATCCTTAAGAAGACATGATCGCCATCTTTAAATTCTAAGGGACGACGATGAAGGTCTGCCCATTGCTTCTACCTATCTTGTGCTGCTCGCAAGTATCCTTGTATTTTCTTGACTGTCTCAATAGTATTGACTACTAATTCTGGTACCAGAAGTTGACGTTCTCCTACGTCACTCCAACATATAGGAGATCTACATTTTCTTCCATACAATGCTTCAAATGGAGCCATCTGGATGCTTGCCTGATAACTATTATTGTAAGAAAATTCCATAAGATGTAGGTGGTCCTCCCATGATCCTCCAAAGTCTAACATACAGGCCCTCAACATATCTTCCAATGTCTTAATAGTATGTTCTGACTGCCCATCTGTTTGCGGGTGATAAGACCTATTGAATTTTAGACGAGTTCCAAGACTTTCTTGCATGCTCCTCCAGAAATATGATATAAAACGTGAATCCCTGTCGGATACAATGCTGACTGGTACGCCATGAAATCTTACGATCTGCCTCAGGTATAAGTCAGCCAAAGTTTCTGTAGTTTGGCCAACTCTAAAAGGCAAGAAATGGGCTGACTTGGTGAGTCGGTCCACTATTACACATACTGTATCTCTTCCACTTAGACTTTTGGGAAAACCTGTGACGAAGTCCATAGTGATATGTTCCCACTTCTACTCTGGAATCGGGAGTGGTTGCAATAAACCTGCTGTCCTCTGGTGCTCTGCCTTTACTTGTTGACATACCAGACATTTAGCTATAAAACGAGCTATCTCTCTTTTCATTCCATGCAACCAAAAATGCTGTCGTAAATTATAATACATTTTGGTGCCTCCAGGATGAATAGAATATATCGAACTATGAGCTTCTGTCATCAGCTCCTGTCGAATCTCTCCATTGGGAACATAAAGACGATTACCACATCGTAGTGTCCCATCATCATGAATGTGCAGTCCGGTCTGTTCTCCAGCCTCTGTCCTTTCCTTTAATCTTCTGAATCTGGCGTCTGTAGGCAAAGCCGCCTTGATCCTCTCTACTAGTAATGATTGTACTTGTAAATTGGCAAGTATCCCGTCTGCTCCGGGTAATATCACTTTAATGCCAAGATTTTGCAAGTCTTCCAATAATTCTCTCTGCGTTGTTAAGAAGTAAGCTGCTGGCTTCCGGCTTAACGCGTCTGCTACGATGTTAGCCTTGCCAGGATGATAATGTAGCTCTATCTCAAAATCTTTCATCAATTCGAGCCATCGACATTGCCTCATATTTAACTCTTTTTGTGTGAATACATACTTGAGGCTTTTGTGGTCCGTATAGATTTCCACTCATTTCCCATATAAGTAATGTCTCCATGGCTTCAAAGCAAATACAACTGCTACAAGTTCCAAGTCATGAGTTGGATAATTCTTCTCATGTACTCGTAATTGCCTAGATGCATATGCAATTACGTTGCCATGCTGCATCAATACGCATCCCAAACCTTTCCCTGATGCGTCACTGTAGATCACATAGCCTCCTGATCCTGATGGAATAGCCAATATTGGTGCTGAAGTCAATCGCTTCTTTAACTCCTCAAAAGCGGCTTGACACTCGTTGGTCCATATGAACTCTTGATCTTTACAAGTCAACCGAGTCATAGGGGTTGCTATCTTTGAGAAATTCTCCACAAACCGTCGGTAATATCCCGCAAGTCCAAGAAAACTTCTCACCTCTGCTGCTGATTTAGGAACAGGCCATGTTTCGACTGTCGAGATTTCCCTGGATTAACAGAAATACCATCTTCCGTGATAACATGTCCAAGAAATGAGACTCTGTCCAAAAAGAACTCGTATTTACTGAGCTTCGCAAATAATTGCTCTCTTCTTAAAGTCTCTAGAATAATCCACAGGTGTTTCTCGTGCTCCTTGTGGTTCTTCGAATAGATAAGTATATCATCTATGAAGACAACCACGAATTGGTCCAAATACTGGTGGAAGACTCGATGCATTAAGTCCATAAAGATAGCTGGAGCATTAGTCAATCCAAATGGCATGACCAAAAACTCGTAATGCCCGTATCTTGTCCGGAATGCGGTCTTAGGAATGTCCTCCTTCCGTACGTTCACCTGGTGATATCCCGATCTCAAATCTATCTTTGAGAACACCTTGGCTCCACTAAGCTGATCAAATAGGTCATCAATGCGTGGTAATGGATATTTATTCTTTACTGTTACGGCATTCAAGGCTCTATAGTCAATGCACATACGTACTGACCCATCCTTCTTTGGTACAAACAACACTGGTGCTCCCCAGGGTGATGCACTTGGTCGGATGTAACCTTTCTTTTCTAGTTCCTTCAATTGTGTCTTTAATTCATCCATCTCCTTCTTTGCCAGTCTATAAACATGTGATGTTATAGGTGATGCTCCTGGTGTCAATTCAATTGAGAATTCTATGTCTCTATCTGGGGGTAGTCCTGGTAATTCCTTTGGAAAAATGTCTTGAAATTCTGAAATAATGGAATGATAGACAACATCATCCATTGCGAGCTGCATACCATCAAGGATTTCTATGGATCCTCGTGCAAACTCAAGTTCAGGCTGGCCTCGTACCTTGAAAAGAATGCTTCCTCCAAAGCAATCGAAGAAAGTGTGGTACTTGCTCAGCTAGTCCATCCCAAGTACAATATCAAAAGTAGGCATAGGAAAAACTAAGAGTCGGGTATTCATCTCTCTGCCACATATTACTATAGGACACAATCTACAAATTCTACTAATAGGTACTACTCCTCCTCCGGTAAGAATTCTAAGACAACTAGGTAAAGGTGTAGTGGTAATGTTGTGTTTGGCAGTAAAACTAGATGATATTAATGAGTGAGTGGCTCCCGTATCAAATAATGTCACAGCAGAAAAGGTAAAAGCAATAGTGATACCTGCTATAACATCAATTTCCTGATCCATGTCGTCTATTTCCATAGCAAAAGCTTGCCCATTCCTCTGTGGCTGTCCATGATTAGCTCTCAGGTACTGATCTTCCTGGGTAGGTAGCGGTGGCCTTTGCTGAAATCCTCCTACTGCAGGAGGTCGAGGTGCTCCTGGTCTAGCCATCTGTTGAACTGGTCTTGGTGCTAGAAGTGCTAGTCTCTGTGCTGGTGGTGGAAGTGTTGATGCTTGTTGCATAGGACAATCTTTCAAGATATGCTGTCCAGAACCATATCTCATACACTGTCCGAGGCAAGCTCGACAGTCTCTTCTGATATGTCCATGTTTGCCACAATGATAGCAAAGGGTCTTCTCTGGGATCTGGTATGGTCCCGCTCTTTGCTGGTACTGCTGTTGCTGAGCTAAAGGACGTCTGATAGGTCCTCCTTGTTGAGTCTTGACCGGTCCCTGCTGTATTCTTGCTGGTCCTTGTTGTGTTCTCAATTGTCCTCCCTTTCCTCTGCTGATAGTTTCTTGCACTCTGGCTTCGGTTAGTAGTTCAGTGTAAGAGATTCGGGACTGGGAGCTTGTATAGTGTTGGAGTTCCTGAGTTAGTCCACGAAGAAACCTCTTAGCTTTGGCTAAGTCATCTGGTATCAAAGCAACGCCATATTTGCTAAGGCGGCTAAATTCAGCATCATACTCGTCTACTGTTCGGTTTTCCTGCTCTAGATGGAGAAATTTATCGTATAATGCATCTCTGACAGTGTCCGGAAAATACTTTCTTTCAAAGCATTCCAGGAATTGCTCCCATGTCTGGTATGTACCCAGCTGGCGCTCCATGGATTCCCACCAGTGATGGGCATTATCATCTAGAAGCGTTCTTATACCCATCATCCACAGCTCTGTAGGTAGCTATGATGCTTCTAATAACTTCCGAGTGTGAATAATCCAATTGGTAGTTTCTTCTGGACTCTCAGTACCTTTGTACGTCCTTGGACTCATTTGTACAAAGTCCTTTACTGAACCAATTCTAGCTCGAGGTTCTGATGCTAGTGCTTGAGCTGGTACAGCAGCCTGAGCAGGCATCCTTTCAAGTGCTGTCAGAAATTCTTGTTGTTGCTCGGCTACCTGTTGCCTCTGTTCCTGCATCATCATCTGGAAGAATTGGAACAATTGGGCCTGGCCGTCCTGCGGTATTGATGAGACTGGAAGGGTCCCATTAGGTGAAATGGGAAAGTCAGATGGAGCTGGATTATGAGTCTGTCCATCTGATCCGGAAGGTCTAGGGTTTGTTGAAGTCCCCCCTTGAGTCTGACTATTGACTCCAGGAGTTGTGTCATTATTAGTGATAGTATATTCTTTCTGCATATCCATCTTTCTGCAGTTAATGTATACAATCGTTTAGGCAAAGTATAGGAATCAAACAGGGTATGAGTTTGTATTACGCTGGAGAGTTATCTGCGTAAAACGTAACTTCTGAACTAGCTGCGTAGGGCATGGTGTAAAGTAAAGATTTTAATTCGCTAGCGTAAAACATAGTTCAAAACTTATCTGTATAAAGGTCTATGCGTAAAAATTTGCAAATAATATGCGTAAAAGATCTGTGCATAATTATGAGCTCGAAATATGTCTGCGTGAAGTATAGCATACTTGGCAGCGTAAAGTCGTATGAAAAACTTTTCGTTTTCCTTGGATGGATTTGTCAGAAAACCTGACATCTGACAAAAGTACCGCATGATAATCGAGAGGACAGTTGTGATGATGATTTGCACAGAAACCTGAGTTTGTTGTTTATTGACATAGTCAGACGCCACGCCAAAGACTGCTACTACACATGGCTCGGAGCATATCTCTGTATTTAATGCAAAAAATTAATTTCTTAATGGCTAAGATAATGACAAATACGCTTATCCTCCTGATCAACTAGTACGCTGGGTTCATGGATCATCAGGTTTATACTGGCTATTTACCTATGTCATGGTATACGCAGATTTTTAGAAAAAACTAAGGGATCGTGGAAAAATAGTTTGTTATAACTGCAGCGTAGAGTGAACCTAACTATGGCGTATAAATAGGTAATCTCCTGGAGCATAAAATATATGCTAACAAGAGTAAAGGGTTGATGGCGTAAAATAAAATATAGGATAGGTGGATGGATGAATGAGGTTTTAGTCAAGTGTGGATGAGATCCTTAAAATCTTTTCCTATATGCAGGCTTGTTTGGCACAGTTACGTAACCAAGGCAATATATTCTAACCTGCATGGGCTACCACCAAAAACGTGTCACGCCCCAGTCCCAAAATACGTAGGACCAGGAATACGTAATACGCCCAACCGTATGTATATGAATTCCAGTATATGGAAAACCATATACATACGTATGCTGTAAATGAATATGCAATCTATTAGTGGTAATATACTGTCATAACAAGTCACACACCATCTATATCTCATCCACAGCACAAAATACTCAGTGGGAACAAAACTGACATAACTGGATATCAAAGTGTATAGAGTCTATAGTCTGGTGGAAACAAATCCACTACAAAACGACTATACTAAAGTAGACACAAAAATCCCTAAAACAGAGATCATAATTACAGAAACTCTGTTGGTAGGAGCTCCTCAGTCTCGTAAGTAGCATCCGGTCCAGGTCCGTACTCTTGTGGAAACTCCTGATCATCCATATCTAGAAAGGGACCAGGTCCTCAGAGGGACATAACAAGATACATAGAACATGCCAATAAGTACTGAAATATAAATATCCATCGGGTCGCCTAACCATCTAAGTGAATGCAGTTTGAGGACAACTTTGAGTGTAAGAGAAAGTGTAGGCTAGACATATGCTGACGTATTTCACCAATCGTGACAACTGGCTAGTATATGCCACATATGCCGCCCATCCCAGGTGCGCACGGTAAACAAGATTAATAACTACATAAGAAAGTGGGTGTCCCGTACACTTATGAGTTGTCCTCCCTGTCCCAATGATCTATGCATGTTGCCTCGACCATATTCTAATACCCTAAATAACTGCCAGGTCTACTAGCATACAAAGTTTCTATCAGCAGTCATTCTTAATGCACGGCCATGCGTACCGGAGGCCATCCCTGTCACGCCGTCCGTGATCTATATGAGATATACACCCGTGTAAACCACTGTGTCATGGTTAATGAACCTAATGATGCTTTTTAATACTGGGTGGTCTCATAATTAGGTCATAAATATACAAAATATACATCTATATAGGCAGAATAAAACATGCATGTACCAATATGAAAGGTAAAATAACAGTATTATGGCAAGGTATACTTGCCAAGTAAAGTGCACGTCCAAAGTTGTTGCTGTGATCAGAGGAAGGAGTTATTGCTTTGTAATTAATTATATATAGGAATAGGGGGCGGTGGAATTTACTTAATGGTTAAGAAAACACTTGATGTTGTTCTCTTCTTATTGGTTTAGGTGTGCGGCTGTAGATATTTTCTAAAGGGTGGTGTAATGAGAAACTTACACGTATAAAAGAACAAAGCAAAGCAAAGTTGAGTTTTGCTTCTGATACAGATATTTCTTTCTTAATGATTTATGGTTGGATTCTATGCAGAGGAAAGAAAAGAAGAGTTTACGCTTGGTAAATAAGCGATGGTTTAGTTACTGCTGCTGCGACAGTTGTTTATGCTGGGTAGTTTGCTATTGCTTTTGATATTTACGCAGAGAGAAAATATAAGCGGTATGGTGAGGAATTTGCTATTTGACTGTTTTATGCGAGGTGAACTGCTGATGTTAATTCCTTACTTTACGTGCAGAATTGGTTATGTGCGTAGAGAAAGGGATTTGGGCAGGTTGGGTTTTTATGTATGAAAGAGTTCTGTAGGGTTTTCGCTAAGTGAGGTTTACGCTGGGATGATTAACGGGTTGCGGGTTTAGTATAATAAAAATTATAATTTAATAAATAGTTTAAATAATTAATTAACTAATAACTAATACGGTTTTCAGGAATGGGTGTTTACACACCAGCACCTTCTCTGCCTCTCCGTTGACTTTCCACAGCCGACAACCCGGGCCATCCGCCACCCGAGCTCTCCTGCCTCCGCCACCGTCTCCCTTGTAAACTCCCTCACCCAAAATAGGTATTTTTGTATATTTTATATTATTATATTTATTATAGATGTTGAATTTATTTAGAGTATTCTCTTAGTTAATTAGAAAATAAATTTTTTTAGTATATTTACTTATATAAATATTTATTTAGAATTATTTTTAAGCTATTTTATATTATTGGGATTTTTCCATAATTTTTAGTTAATTAAAAACTAGTAACACTAATTTTCTAGGACTTTGAAGAATTTATTTTATAGTCAAACTTTATTAAAAATATTCTAAACTTTTATTTTAGGTTCTAAATAATAAAATATATTTTCTAGAATTTTTTGAAATTTTTTTGATTATTTTAAGGATTTATTTTGAGTTAATTATGAAAAAACTGAATTAAAAACTAATTTCTGAAAAAGAAAACCCAAAAAGTAATTAATTCTACCCAGTCAGCAAACAGTGGGCCCACCTGTCAGCCTCCCGTAGCGAACAGTGCCGGCCCGCCTGTCAGTGACCGCAGGGTGGGTGCGAGCCGAGCCGACCTCGAGCCGAGTCGAGTCAGAGTTCGACTCGGACTCAGCTGAGCCGAGCCGGGTCAAACCATGATCGTCCGATTTGGGCAGGGCTGCACGGATGGCTGACACGTGTCAACTCCAAGCCACGGCTGCACTCTCTCTCTCTTCTATATATATAATAGTTTAAGTTATTTTCTAGGATTTTTCTTGAGCCAATTTTTGGAGAATTGCCATATAGGGTTCCTTCATCTTCCAGAAGCCATTGCGCATAGCTCCGGACTCCAAACGAGGCCTAGTTTTTTGTGTTAGAATGATATTGAGGTTAGATTTCTGATTATATAAATTTTTTTACGAAATTATGAGTATTAAATTCTAGAAAATTCGTAGAGCACAGTATGTCAGAAAATAAATGTGTTTTGATGTTTTCGCGATTTTGGGAGAACCAGGAATCACAATCATGAACCGTTTGAAATTTCGGAAAGCTAATGTGTAGATAATTGACATATGTTTTCCCAGAATTTAATTCGAAGTATTTATATACTGTTAATTCTGTAGAACTTCTAGGTTAGAATTTAACCATCGGTGCACAATACAAAATTTGTATGTGCCATAATTCCCAAACAAAATTGAATTCGGACGAGCAGTAAATTCCAACATGTTTTTGAATCTGAAATCTACAGGAAATCATGCATGAAAGTTGAGTTTGTGTCGGTTGACTTTTCTGTCAACAGATCACCTCGATTTGCGTGCCATGAGTCTCGAGTTGATAAAATTTAGTTTCTTTGGACAAAATTTAGGAATCAACATAAAAATCAGAATAATAAGATTAAAATAGAATTTTAGAGTAAATATTCCAGAATTAAATAAATTAAAATAAATTATCTTTTGACGTGATAAATTTTTAATACATAGGCTATTTGGACTGTGACTTGGACTCTGATTCATACCAACAGCAGGACCCCAGGCGAGTACATTCTCTGATAGTGTTCCAGTAGGACATTAGTATTTAGCCACCATGGTTAGTTTACATCAGACCCTGAGTCGGAGAACCCAACGCGCATTCGTACATTTACATGTACGCAAATATTATTCAGTTTGGTATATATTTATGTACTTAATTACTATATGTATTCCAATAGTTATGAAAATAAATTAATGGTTATATTATTATATAGTTATATAAATATATAACTAAGTAAATGCTAATTGATAATTATGACTAAATATTCAAACTATACGACCCTAGGGCACCGTGGACTATCCCATACTTACCTTGACTATGTTGACCCTAAGAACTTGTGAATTTGTCTGCCTTGCGTAACGTACTGGCATAGAGACCTGTCAGTTGACTGACTGATTTCATACAGTACTTGAAGATGCGAGACCCGCATAATTCAACGCATAATTGACCGTGTTAGATGACTAGTGTTACCCCTAGTATACCCCCTGAGCCCAGTGTAAATATGGTTGGGTATGTGCTAGTGTAAAGACTAATGATTCTATTGTATTATATTTATGTGTACATAGGATGTTGGATTTATTCTGCACGACTTTTGGAGCTGGTTATTGGTACATTGCAGCTTTCTTGCCAGGCAAGTATACCTTGCCATTGTACTGTCATTTATATTCCATATATTGCATGCATCTTTATTTTCTGTCTTTAGTTCATATATTTTAACTGTTATATAAAATGCGCGCGGCGGTGTCGTCGCGATATGTTTTATTTATGCATTTGCATTAACCTTGTTCATGAGACTACCCCATTATCATGTAGCATCATTAGGTTCATTGGCCGTGACACAGTTGTTACACGAGTGTTAGCCTCATGTATATCACGGACTGCGTGACAAGTCTGGCCTCCTGTATGTATGGGCCGTGCATTAGGAATAACTGCTGTTAGAAACTTTGCATGCTAGTAGACTTGGCAGTTATTAGAGGTGTTATTGTGTCATGGATGTGACATGCTTAGAGCATGGGGTGGGGAGAATAACAAGTACCGCATTTGAGCTCCTTTGCACTTTTTCTATTGTGCGCCCGGATTCTCTACTGGAGATACGGGTGGTGATGACCACTATATATTATATTATTATCAGGCGGGCCTCTAGCGTTCGAAAGTCGTCGTGCCTTTCTAGGCCCCTGGATCTCCAATAGAGAACCATGCCAAATCCCAGGTTTTCAGCCAGATAGTTCACTTGTGGGGAAAGTTGTTCTTAACTGCATTCACTTTAGACGGTTAGGCGACCAATTGGATACTTATTTCAGTACTTTATTGGCATGTGTTTAAGTATCTTGTTATGTTTCTCTGAGGACCTGGTCCCATGCCAGGTGTATCTGTTCTTGAGTATTCGCAGGAGCACAGATTCGGATGGTTACATGGAATTCGAAGATGTCTTCTCTTCAAGTCGTGATTGATAGCTGGTATCTTATATTGTGTTTGTTGTGTTGTACTTATATTGTATTTACTTTTCCATTCGAGTTGGTAGTGGATTTATTTCCACCCAACTATCATCCTTCGATACTTATATTGAGATCTAGTTTTATAGATACTGGTTATTTATTTATATTTGATTTTGTGGATGAGATTTAGATTATACCCTGTGACTTGTGATAGATTTATACCACATGTGGATTGATATTCATATTACAGCGTACGTATGGATTTGGTTTCCATATATTGGAGTTACCATATCCATGGGCTGGCATGCTTACGTGTCCTAGTCCTACGTATTTTTGGGACTGGGGCGTGACATCCCTCCCACGACTCTATTACAACCCCACCACCACTCTCCCCGACGAACCCCCAGCCGACCCTCGACCTGAGCCGCACTCCGACCCCACTACAGCCACCGCTGTCGATCACCGCCCTTCGCCTCTCCAGCTCCGGCGATCTCCATCCTGCAGGCCGCCTAGCTCCGGCGATGCCTCCGCCGTCACCTCCATAAACAAACGATGGTCCAGCGCTGCCACGATGACCGAGCACAGCTGTTGCACCACCCCGCGTTCGCAAAGAATAGCCGATTTCGATCCCATGTTCAGGTGAGTGTTTCTCTATTCGTCTCGTTTTTTGTTCTGTCGAATCGTGCGCGTACCCTATGTGACCCTCTGGAACCCCGTATAAGTCGTTCGGGGTATCGGGTACTGTGTCAGTCGCAAACCGCAACGCAAAATCAGGAAAATAAACCCCCAATTTCTGAAAATCAGAAATTGTCCCGAACTCCCCAGTTCACGACCGTTTTGTGACCAACCTGTTAAATATTTTCAAAATTCACCTGAACAGTAATTTAGACCATATAACCTAGTTTTTAGTGTAATTTATGGTGTTGTAGATTATAATTTTACGAGGGTGGAAATGACAAAAATGTTGGTGATTTAAAATCCTAATTTTCCCTGAATTGGGAGTGTCCTACTAAATGAGGCGACTTAGTCTTGTGCAAACTACACTGAAAGGTGCACACTATCAATACGGTCGTATGGGATTTCACGGAAGTTGATTTGGATGTGCGTGCACACCGGAATCAATGCGTATCTGTCAACAACATCCCGCATCGGCCCTATTATGAAACTCGTTGTACCTTTGTATACGCTTGTCGTTTCAAAATAAAACTTAAGCCATCGGACTCGTAGCAATACGCTGGTCCTGTGACCCAAGTTTGGTTCAATTTTGAGAACGTTGACAAAATCTCGTATCGTAGGCCCCACGGCTCAACTTGACGGGCAATTTTGTGATCGGCTCATCGAAATCCAATTCTGGATATTCTGTTGGATTCGTATCGTCGTTCTGGACTTGTAGACACTAAGTTTGACGAAATTGACAAATATTGTCTCTGGCACATCTTTCGGTGCGAAGTGGGCCACAAGTGGACCCTACTTTGACCAGAAACTGTCACTTTTGCCCCTGTGTCTAAATTGTACTTATGGACAGGCAATTCTAGCTATTTAATATCTTCTGAATATGATGGTAATGTCTATTTCAACAACCAGAGGAGTATCTCCAGATCCCGCTGATACCAGAGCAGTAGTTAGAAACCAAACCCCAGGCAAGTGTACCTTGCCATACTTGCAGCACTTGTTTTCTATTATTCCCTTTATTTAATTATATGATACAAATGTTCAACCCAGGGCTGTGTGACATTACTTAACGTCTGAACCAGATTTGGGTATCAATGCCGCACGCGGAGTTGTGTAACGTCACCTACAGATTGATTATAATATATCAAAGGCTGATTATATTATATATAAATATTATTACTGGAGGTGCCATAGACTCTGACACAGAGATTTGGCATATTTACTGGCCCTTCGAGAAAATGCTGCTATGGGTTTCCCTGACACAGAGCCTATAGTAGTCTCAGCCTGAGTATGATTAATGCTCTCATTTGCATATCACATAGCTGGTTACATATTATGCCCTATTAATTCTTTTATTACTGTACTGCATTTATTTGGCTTGAGTTATTCTTGTACCTTGCTATGTCCCCTGAGGACCTGGAATCCGAATTATGTCCCCAGGTTTAGCAAAGAAGATCTACCCCAAGGTGTACGGTACAGGAGTAGACGTTGGAGAAGTACCATTACCTGAGGACGAGGTGATCGCTGAGGTTTACTCCTGAGTATTTGCTTTATCTATACTCAGTCCTTATTATTGTTATACTCTTTATTTCTTGTCTATTGACTGTTGTACCAGACTTATTATCAGGTTGTTCCCCAAGATAAATTTTATTGAGACTTGATGTTGCTTATTATTTTCTATTAATTGTATTTATTTTTGTGGATGAGATTAGTTCATTGTCCATATTGTTGTTTTACAGCTTAAGTACAACCGGATGGGTCCATTAAATTGGGTTTTCCCATTGTTGTGTGTTGTTGGCCATTGCCAATTGTCTAGTCCCTCGGTATTTTGGGACTGGGGCGTGACATGGTTTTTGTGGTGGCCCATGCAGGTCAACGACTAAATTGTTCGATTTCAACTATGGAATCGAGCAAGCCTGCAACAAAGATAGGATAAGTTATAGGATCTTATCCACTTGCTTGAATCGTTCTTGATCTCTATATCGGATTCGAATTAATCCATTGACTTGATTCCTCTAATTGCAACATCCTCAGCGCCTTTTATAATTTATTTTGGATGTAGAGTAATAGAATCACAAGTAAGCAACGAGACTCCTGTAGGAATACCATAAGGTGTTGTGGTCACCTACGAAGATGAAGTGACACCAGAAGATAGAGGTCAATTAACTCAATAAGGTAATCAAGCAGATCAGCTCGCCTCGAGCATACAACAAGACGATATTCTACTACCGCCACAGTTTACTCACCGATGCCTACATTTCCACCAGGACAGCTTATGGACGGACATCAGATATTTTAAATATTCTACGCGACGATGCAAGCTCAACAGAAGGTTCATCAAGAAGCCCAGCAAAGCCAAGCGAAGTTTTTTGACGGACTTAGCTCTGAGCAACAGAAGTTAATCAGCTCTGTTGCAACTACTTTAGACACGAAAGTCCTTGCTACAGCCCGACACATGGAGCATCTCACCAGGAGAGAGTCCAGCCAGAAGCGGCCGCATGCATTAGCACCAGACCAAGCACGGCAGGAAAGAGCTACAAAAGGGACCCCAGAAGAATCTACCACAGGGAGAAGCACCAAGAGCCTTATTCCTGCCGACATGTCAATATTGTGGCAAATGAGGCCATTATGAGAGCAAATGTAGACGCAAGTTGGGATTATGCTTGATTTACAGATCCAGCCAACATTTAGCCAAAGACTGCACAATGCATCAAGGAGAAACACCGATGGTTCACCAACGAGCACCAATGGTTAAACAACAAGCTTTACTAGCACCAGGAGGGTATCAGCCGAGGCCACCTTTGACATCCCAGGCTGTACTCTTCCAACAGACCCAGCAGCAGCAGAGGAATCCACCACAAGGACGCGTTCAAGCTTTTACGATGACCATGGAGGACGCGCAGACTCGTGGAGTAATAAATACGAGTAAGATTTAAGTTATTCATTAATATCTATTCCTAGCATTGCTTTAGCACATGCCTATTAGTTCATGACCTTATCCTTAAAAACCTAGTATTTTGAACTTGTTAATAATTGATAACCTAGTTTTCTTAAGCTACAGTTTTCTTTGCTCTAACCAGATTTCTTTACCCTTGAATTACCTATCTCTCATTGTCTAGGGAAATACTTTATTCCTTCCCTATGTGTTTTGTTTAACCCTAATCCTTCGAATTCTCCTTGATCTTGATTCTTTGATGGTATCGTAATTTGAACATTTCTTGCAACCGTATCGTCTCTTCTGACTGGTTATGTTTTGTTATTCTTTGATTGTGATGACACAATCCTCTTAAGGGGGTAGATTGTGAACCCCCGGAATTTTTTAGAAATTAAAAATAAATTTTCGAAAAATATTGAGATTTTAACTAATTAAAATAAATGTTTTATGATATTAAATTAATTTTGTGATTTTATTAAATATTAAAATATTATGAAAATAATATTTTTGGGTGTAAAATAAATAATTAGACTTACTGTAATTTTTTTGAAATTTATTGGACCCCAGAACTATTTTTAATAACCTAAAAACTAAGTTTTTATTTAAACCAAAATAAACCAACCGGTTTAAACCAAATCCTGAACCGAACCGGCCTATTCAGATCCAAACACGACCCGAACCCGACCCGCCAACCCGCTGTCAATAGTAAATCCCTAATCCCTAATCCCCCGCACCCGATCGCCTCCTCTGCAGGCGGTTACGCCTCCGCCCCCGCGGCCGTTCTTCTCCCAGCCGTGACTCTTCGACCGTTACTCCCCTCCCCGTGGTCGTTACAACTCTCCCCGCTCTGTCTCTCCCTCTCCCCTCGCCTATAAAAGAACCCCCGAGCCCCCCCCGTCAACCCCACAGCCACCACCAACCACCACCAGTACCTTCTCCACCTCTCTGTCGACTTTCCACAGCCGACAACCCCGGTCATTCGCCACCCGAGCTCCCCTGCCTCCGCCACCGTCTTTCTCCCATGACTCTATTACAAACCCACCACCACTCTCCCCGACGAACCCCCGGCCGACCCTCCACCCGAGCCGCACCCCGATACCACCACAGCCACCGCTGTCGATCACCGCCCTCCGCCTCTCCAGCTCCGGCAATCTCCAGCCTGTAGGCCACCTAGCTCCGGCGACGCCTCCGTCGTCTCCTCCAGCAACCAACGACGGTCAAGCGCCGCCACGACGACCGAGCACAGCGGCCGTGCCACCCCGCGTTCGCGAAGAATAACCGATTTTGATCCCATATTCAGGTGAGTGTTTCTCTCTCCTCTCCGTCTCATTTTTCGTTCTGTCGAATCGTTCATGTACCCTACGTGACCTTCTCGAACCCCGTGCAACTCGTTCGGGGTATCGCATCTTGTGTCAGTCACAAACCGTAACTCAAAATCAAGAAAATAAACCCCCAATTTCTAAAAATCAGAAATTGTCCCGAACTCCCCAGTTCACGACCGTTTTGCGACCAACCTGTTAAATGTTTTCAAAATTCACCTGAACAGTAATTTAGACCATATAACCTAGTTTTTAGTGTAATTTATGGTGTTGTAGATTGCAATATTTTTGAGGGTAAAAATGACTAAAATATTGGTGATTTAAAACCCTGATTTTCCTGGAACTGGGTGCGCCCCTGTCACGACCCGCACCCGGTTTAGGGGCACGAGTACGTGGGTACGTCCAGCCTACGCCGCAGCATCGGCGGTAGAAAGATGTCAAGGTCTTGATACTATCTAGCCAATCTCACACAAGCATCCAATCTCCATAAGGAGGCACGGATGACACAAATAAAATGAGCACATACTCAATCACAGGATTACAGTACGATAAGATATTAAATAGAATTAACTACAACACAAGTCAAAAAGTAATAACTTAACTCAACAGTATCCAAGTCTCAAAACGCCGGAGACAAATCCGGTACCAAATAGTCTACTGAAAAGAACTAACTAGAAGATTTGTGATTCTGGCTAGACCTTCCGGAATCACAACTAAACTATCAAGTCTGCAGCTACTCACCATATGGTCCATAAAGTGTCGGACACCGGTCCTCTAAGGCATAGTCTGGAAAAAATGTTTCCAGTTAGGAAGGAGCAAAGTACAAATCTCAAATAACAGTTCCATTTAATTGATAAGGACTATAAACAATAAACATGTAATGCTAGCTACTGAGAAGATAGTGAAATAAATGCAATGACAATTAAAGAGAGACAGGCAATGTAAAGAGACAGGCAATAGGCAATATGATACAGTCAGTGCATGTATGAAAATGAAAAGAACAAGGAACAGTATCACATACGGGTGATGTAGTATATGATTTAAGTAGGGAACTGTAATCTATTCTAAGTGTTTGAAATAGTAGTTTAAAAATGTGATCGGCTTGGGAACATGTACGATAGCTACAGGGCCTGGCTAATCATGGGTGAAGAGCATGATTAACACTTACATTTTTCTATACTACAATAAGAGGTTATGATCACATTTCTTACTAACTACTTCCCCGCCCCCAACTAGTACTGTGGATCCAACCATGACACGTCACGATACACGAGCAAGTCCAGTCTATCATGTACGATGTCTAATATACAAGTCGTGTACAATGTCAATACGATAATCAAGGTAACAACTCATGACTGCAGATCCAAGCTATACCAGTCCGTGTAACACAGTGTCAAGGATTCAGATGTAACATTTCATGATTATTTAATTTATAGAAATTATCAAGGAATTGGAAATTATCAGAGAATGTACTTGCCTTGGTCCTTAGCTGGTAATTATGGATGTCCTGTTCCAGAGTATCCCCTGGGTGAAGCAACAGTCCTAAAAACACATCACAATAACACTTGTATCAGGTGCTACCCTAACACACAGTCTATAAACACTGGCCTCAGGCCATGCCAGGCAGGGCACTAGTCAACTAGGGTCGTCCAGTAGGGATACATAAATAAATACACATTTACACTCAGAGTACATACCAATAAATACGTATATAATACATATATATAAGCCTATCAGTAATTTGTACAAAATACATATATAATATATACACTAAATAGATGTACATAAATATATATATATATATATACCAAAATATGTCTTGTATCTATACCAATCAAATATATATTTATAATTATACCAAATCGTACTTATACTATATACAGGTAAATATACCAATTAAAAATATATAACATTAAATACGAAAACATACATTAACACATATTATACCAATTTAAATTAAAACATACACATACTAAAATACGTATTTATATATATACCAAGTAGATTAGATATTTACATATACAATGCATTAATTAAATAATTACTAGTATACACTTTACTAAATACATACATATATATGTTTGTACATTTTCCAAATAGTACGTATACTATATACAAATAGAGAAAATACATTATATTTTTATAGATATATAGATGTACACATATACACACACAAATACACGTATACGTATTTATATACATATATCAATATCATATATACTAGAATCACATTAAATATATATATACACATACATATACTGTTAAACATTAATTTAAATGCATATGTTAATATATACATATACGTATACACATTATATTAAAATACACATATTATATTATACTAAGGTATATAAATATATATACTATACTAGTACATGTCTTAAACATTAATTAAATAAATACTATACATATATGTATATAGTATTAACTAAATAATACTATACATATACATATTTTAACATAAATTAAATAAATAACATACATTCACATTATTAAATTATACATTACCGATGTATTTATATACTATACATATTCATGTATTTACATTAATTAAATACATACTTAATTAAACAATTTAATAAAAATAAATAATATACATATTCATATGCATAATTATACTTACATACATACCTACATACATTATATATATATACATATATATATATATATATATATATATATATAAAGAAGGAGGGAGAGGGGAGAAGAAGAACTTACAGAGAGTTGGCCGGAGTCTCGCCGGAGCTCGACCGGAGGGCTACGGGGTGGTGATGGTTGATGTCAGCGAGGGGGTGAAGGGGAGCAGGCCGGCGGGAGTGGCTGAGCAGTGGTGGTCGGTGGTTGTTGATGCTCGCCTGACCGGAGGGGGAGACAGCGTCGGACCGGTGGGAAGAACAATGGAGGATGGGAGGAGCCGCGGCTTCAGGCGGAGCGGGGTGGCGGTACTCGGCGGCAGCAGCCGAGCAGCAGCGGCCGGAGGGGATCACAGGGAGTTGGGGACGACGGCCGGTCGGGGGAGTTGCGGTGTCGGGCTGAACAGGCCGGGGTCGACAGAGGGCCACCGGGCGCGTCGAGACAGCGCCGGCCGGGTGCAGTGGGGATCGAGCAGCACGCAGCGGCCGGACTTGGCCGCCGGAGCGCAGTGAGGGCTGCCGGGTTCAGGAACTGATGGTCGGGTGAACAGTACACATTGTTTTCCCCCCTTTTCTTATTTGAATTCGAATGAATAAGAAATCAAAGAAGAAGGAGAAGGAAAGAGGAGAAAAAGAAGAAGAAAGGAAAGAGAAGGAGAAAGAAAAAAGAAGAAGAAAGGAAGAAATTTTTCTTCCTACGGTTGAGGATGAGGATGGAGGCTTGGTTGGGGAAACCTTGGTTTCTAGGGATTAGGGTTGATGTTGATAGGACATTAAATAGGATGAGGGTGTGGGTAAATCAAAGGTGAGGATGCAACCAATTAAATGGGTGGTCCAGATTGTTCATGAAGGAAATTTCATGTGGGGAAAAATGCAATTTGGTCCACAATTAAATAACCTTTCCATTTGGTCTTGGACAATGGGGTGATGACACCTACAATTGAATAATTGCAACTTAGTCCCTTAAATTCGGGAAATTGCACAAACACATAAAATGATGAAAATTTGGCGGGCGATTCGGTGTCCGGTGTTTTGTACGGTCAGGGGGCGCTGTAAAATCGGTATGGGCTCAATTTGTAGGGCACTGGAATTAAATTGGGATTTCAGAATTGGTTAAAATAGTATCCTAGATTTAATTAGAATAAAATATAAGTTGTGTTCTAAAATTAATTAGAAGTACATGGGGCCAAAATCAAGTCAGGTCATCAATACCAATAATGAAGAAGACTCAGAATAGAATATTACCCTAATTTGGGTTGCACGAAAAATAGGTCAAGATTGTCTCCAATTTAAATTCGAACGCACAACGATACAAAATAGGAATTTATTAAATAACGTCCGCGATGATTTTTGTGCGGCTAAAATTAATGCACAGAGAGCATAATTATGAGTTGCAAAAATAGCAGAATAGAAGACGGGCATGTCTAGGGCAAGATTGTGAAATTTATTGGAAGACAAAAGCTAGGGTAGTGCTCCAAATATCGAAGCAAAGGCAATGCGCAAAAATATTAAATAAAATACGGTAATTAATTACAATCTCCAAATATTAAATTCTAGATAAAATAATAAAATCTAGAATTCTATAATTCGGACAGGTGGTCATCTACTGGGCTTCTAGGTCAAGTCTACTAGCTTAAAAATAAATAAATACTGCATATAATACTATATTTAATTACACATCACTCATAATTATTTAAAACCAAATATACTATCATGCAATTTATTAATTGTAACTACCATAATATTAAATATTATAAAAAGTCGAAAATACCCCTGTTTCCGGAATGTGGTAGTGACAAGTCTACCCTCCTTAAAAGAATTTCGTCCTCGAAATTCAAAATCCTCAAAGTAGCGTTTATTCATACACATTATCATTTCTCTCAAATTTAAATTCATCATCCATGAGATTAGGTAATTATCCACAATGTCCTTTCACAATTTTCAAATTTTTTTTGAAATTATTGCATTCCTGAAAAATCCTCGGAATAAAATCAAAGTCTATTTTTATCAAAATTTTCCCCAAAATTTTTAGTTATTATTTCAAATACTCGGAATTTAATATTCACTCCTCTAATTTGATTTTAATCAATGCACATATAAAATTTAAATCTCGTCCCAAATTTGAATATTAATCCATCAAAAATTTTATTCCTCGATTTCCTCTTTCCTCAAAATACTTAGCAATGTGATACTTAAGGATTCTCTAATTGCAACATCCAATTATAAAATTCATAACTTGCAATCAAATAACTATATTGATAATCTCCCAAATTTCCAAATTTTACAACCAATTTAATCATGTCATAATCTTTCTGGAATTAATAAATCATAAATTCTGCCATGTTAAATTCTTGGCCCTTTATTTAAATCGATGTTTATCCTCGAAATTTTTTTATTTTTTTTTAATCATCTTGTTAATCATCTTGTCTCTCCTGTCAAGTCATAACTCCTTTATGAATCTTCGTCATGGTCAAACCCCAATAGTCATAGTCTAAGAAAACCTTCCTATATTTATACAACATGCAATCTAAGGGGAATATGTACGGTCATGGTGTCTTTTGTCATGGTATTGCAGTCTCTGTATTAGGGTGTACTACTAACTACATTCTAACAAGAATTTTTTTTTTTTGATACAAGCTATGGTACTAAGGAATCAATCAATCAAACAAACAGATGAAAAAGGAATATGAGGAAACAACAGAACATAGCCTTCTAACACAACCATAGGTTTAATGATGCATCCAAAGTTTGATACCCTTATCCTTTTAGGAACCACTATTTCTACTACCAGCACGTCCACTGCTAGCTCTCTTACCTACTACAATTGCTGATACTGGTTATCCTTGTCACTCAAGTGCATATCAAATGCAACACACCATACTAAGTACTGCACTCTCTAATACAACCCTAGATGAACACACAAGTCAGTTTGCAGTGAAATCGCAATCATGCTCAAGCCAACAAATCCTTACATATGCACCTTATCTACTATTTACTAATATATCTCTCTCACTATACGATTTTATCCTCCAAACAAGGTCCTCGGAACTAACTCGAAAAATTTAAAGTATAATGCACATACCTTCCTCAAAGTCAATTATTTAAATACTGAAATGAAACTTAATCACTTAAAAATCCTTACAGCTTGTCTAGGTTCATTGAATCGAATCTAAATCCTCGAAAAGTTTTAATGACAATATCTTAACTTCTCAAAATTTAAAAATTCAACATTGAAATAAAATTTTAATCACTTCCAAAAATCTTCATAGCTTTGACTATGGTTATTGAATTAAATTTTAATCCTCAAAAACTTTAATAACATAAAATCTTAACTCCTCAAAAACTTTAAAAATTGAAATTTATTTCTACTCTTCAAATTATAAATTTAAATCCACAAGTATACATATAATACTTACAGTCTCTAATACTAAAGGTGCACTCAAATACACCCAGTATCAATCATCAAATTGAACATCATGCTCCATTAATCTTTAACACAATTCCTTGATACTTAATTAGTTATATAGATCATCCAATTACATAATCTAATGACTATCCAGGACTGGCATATTGATTCTGATACTTACTCTTAGAACCCTCACTGACATCTTACTCCTCTTTATATAATACCAATACTAATTATAATAACACCTATCGTAGAACTATTGCTACAAGGTACTATGCTATGGGTATCTCTAGATTAGTGCCTACTGCTCACATGTCCAACTAAGAACACTTACAAACTCACAAGTCACACTTAGTCAAACTAATACAAGATACAACCAAAATTGTAAGTCACTAATTATCATACTAACAAGGAATGCTCAAAGAAAATAAGCTCAAAAAGGAACTGGATCAAGGACTGAAGGTATCTTTACTGCTAGTGAAGAAAAGAAGCGATGGAACAAAGTCCTGGAATAACATAAATAGATAAGTCTTGAGATGATACTTTAAGAACCAATTTAAGATACAACCTGATAATCATACACGTCTATCAGAAATTATGACACTCAGAATCCTCGCCACGCCAGTAAGCATAGATGCGATAAACGACAGGTTCCGTAACTAAGGTATGCCACTCTATAATCATGTCATCTAGAATCTTCGCCACGCCAACCGGTATGGCTGCAAGAAATTCTAAATTTCATAACTAAAGTATGTACATCTAAGTCAGGTTCCTACGTTCTCGTCATGACAGCTAATATGGCTGCAAAAAACTCTAGGTTCCATAACCAAAGTAGACGTTTTACCTTTCTCACTCTCCTCATCAACATATGTCATCAGATAATACCGTAAAGTTCAGTCCGTAAAATTCATCTCGATATGAAATCAAAACTCAACAACGATACCAAGAATTAAATTTAACAACTGGTCAACAAGAATCAAACTCAATATCAACAAGTGAGAACGGACAAAAACAAGGGGAAGGATTTAAATTGGAATTTATAATGAGATTCTCAAGGGTCATCCCAGGAATCTCTCAAGGAATTGTGATTGAGTATTCGCCCTCGTCCTAGTATCCTATGTCCTAGATCCTATCGCAGGCACGCAATAGTGTAACAAAGATGCCACACTACTACGACATCGCACAACTCGCGAAGTCTGACCTGCATGGGCCACCACTAAAAACGTGTCATGACCCGCACCCGGTTTAGGGGCACGAGTACGTGGGTACGTCCAGCCTACGCCGCAGCATCGGCGGTAGAACGCTGTCAAGGTCTTGATACTATCTAGCCAATCTCACACAAGCATCCAATCTCCATAAGGAGGCACGGATGACACAAATAAAATGAGCACATACTCAATCACAGGATTACAGCACGATAAGATATCAAACAGAATTAACTACAACACAAGTCAAAAAGTAATAACTTAACTCAACAGTATCCAAGTCTCAAAACGCCGGAGACAAATCCGGTACCAAATAGTCTACTGAAAAGAACTAACTAGAAGATTTGTGATTCCGGCTAGACCTCCCGGAATCATAACTAAACTATCAAGTCTGCAGCTACTCACCATATGGTCCATAAAGTGTCGGACACCGGTCCTCTAAGGCATAGTCTGGAAAAAATGTTTTCAGTCAGGAAGGAGCAAAGTACAAATCTCAAATAACAGTTCCATTTAATTGATAAGGACTATAAACAATAAACATGTAATGCTAGCTACTGAGAAGATAGTGAAATAAATGCAATGACAATTAAAGAGAGACAGGGAATATAAAGAGACAGGCAATAGGCAATATGATACAGTCAGTGCATGTATGAAAATAAAAAGAACAAGGAACAGTATCACATACGGGTGATGTAGTATATGATTTAAGTAGGGAACTGTAATCTATTCTAAGTGTTTGAAATAGTAGTTTAAAAATATGATCGGCTTGGGAACATGTACGATAGCTACAGGGCCTGGCTAATCATGGGTGAAAAGCATGATTAACACTTACATTGTTCTACACTGCAATAAGAGGTTATGATCACATTTCTTACTAACTACTTCTCCGCCCCAAACTAGTACTATGGATCCAACCATGACACGTCACGATACACGAGCAAGTCCAGTCTATCATGTACGATGTCTAATATACATGTCGTATACAATGTCAATACGATAATCAAGGTAACATCTCATGACTGCATATCCAAGCTATACCAGTCCGTTTAACACAGTGTCAAGGATTCAGATGTAACATTTCATGATTATTTAATTTATAGAAATTATCAAGGAATTGGAAATTATCAGAGAATGTACTTGCCTTGGTCCTTAGCTGGTAATTATGGTTGTCCTGTTCCAGAGTATCCCCAGGGTGAAGCAACAGTCCTAAAAACACATCACAATAACACTTGTATCAGGTACTACCCAAACACACAGTCTATAAACACTGGCCTCAGGCCATGCTAGGCAGGGCACTAGTCAACTAGGGTCGTCCAGTAGGGATACATAAATAAATACACATTTACACTCAGAGTACATACCAATAAATACGTATATAATACATATATATAAGCCTTTCAGTAATTTGTACAAAATACATATATAATATATACACTAAATAGATGTACATAAATATATATATATATACCAAAATATGTCTTGTATCTATACCAATCAAATATATATTTATAATTATACCAAATCGTACTTATACTATATACAGGTAAATATACCAATTAAAAATATATAACATTAAATACGAAAACATACATTAACACATATTATACCAATTTAAATTAAAACATACACATACTAAAATACGTATTTATATATATACCAAGTAGATTAGATATTTACATATACAATGCATTAATTAAATAATTACTAGTATACACTTTACAAAATACATACATATATATGTTTGTACATTTTCCAAATAGTACGTATACTATATACAAATAGGAAAAATACTCTATATTTTTATAGATATATAGATGTACACATATACACACACAAATACACGTATACGTATTTATATACATATATCAATATCATATATACTAGAATCACATTAAATATATATATACACATACATATACTGTTAAACATTAATTTAAATGCATATGTTAATATATACATATACGTATACACATTATATTAAAATACACATATTACATTATACTAAGGTATATAAATATATATACTATACTAGTACATGTCTTAAACATTAATTAAATAAATACTATACATATGTGTATATAGTATTAACTAAATAATACTATACATATACATATTTTAACATAAATTAAATAAATAACATACATTCACATTATTAAATTATACATTACCGATGTATTTATATACTATACATATTCATGTATTTACATTAATTAAATACATACTTAATTATACAATTTAATAAAAATAAATAATATACATATTCATATGCATAATTATACTTACATACATACCTACATACATTATATATATATATATATAAAGAAGGAGGGAGAGGGGAGAAGAAGAACTTACATAGGGTTGGCCGGAGTCTCGCCGGAGCTCGACCGGAGGGCTACGGGGTGGTGATGGTTGATGTCAGCGAGGGGGTGAAGGGGAGCAGGCCGGCGGGAGTGGCTGAGCAGTGGTGGTCGGTGGTTATTGATGCTCGTCGGACCGGAGGGGGAGACAGCGCCGGACCGGTGGGAAGAACAATGGAGGATGGGAGGAGCCGCGGCTTCAGGCGGAGCGGGGTGGCGGTACTCGGCGACAGCAGTCGAGCAGCAGCGGCCTGAGGGGATCACAGGGAGTTGGGGACGACGGCCGGTCGGGGGGAGTTGCGGTGTCGGGCTGAACAGGCCGGGGTCGACAGAGGGCCACCGGGCGCGTCGAGACAGCGCCGGCCGGGTGCAGTGGGGATCGAGCAGCAGGCAGCGGCCGGACTTGGCCGCCGGAGCGCAGTGAGGGCCGCCGGGTTCAGGAACTGATGGTCGGGTGAACAGTACACATTATTTCCCCCCCTTTTCTTATTTGAATTCGAATGAATAAGAAATCAAAGAAGAAGGAGAAGGAAAGAGGAGAAAAAGAAGAAGAAAGGAAAGAGAAGGAAAAAGAAAAGAGAAGAAGAAAGGAAGAAATTTTTCTTCCTACGGTTGAGGATGAGGATGGAGGCTTGGTTGGGGAAACCTAGGTTTCTAGGGATTAGGGTTGATGTAGATAGGACATTAAATAGGATGAGGGTGTGGGTAAATCAAAGGTGAGGATGCAACCAATTAAATGGGTGGTCCAGATTGTTCATGAAGGAAATTTTATGTGGGGAAAAATGTAATTTGGTCCACAATTAAATAACCTTTCCATTTGGTCTTGGACAATGGGGTGATGACACCTACAATTGAATAATTGCAACTTAGCCCCTTAAATTCGGGAAATTGCACAAACACATAAAATGATGAAAATTTGGCTGGCGATTCGGTGTCCGGTATTTTGTAGGGTCAGGGGACGCTGTAAAATCGGTATGGGCTCAATTTGCAGGGCACTGGAATTAAATTGGGATTTCAGAATTGGTTAAAATAGTATCCTAAATTTAATTAGAATAAAATATAAGTTGTGTTCTAAAATTAATTAGAAGTACATGGGGCCAAAATCAAGTCAGGTCATCAATACCAATAATGAAGAAGACTCAGAACAGAATATTACCCTAATTTGGGTCGCACGAAAAATAGGTCAAGATTGTCTCCAATTTAAATTGGAACGCACAACGATACAAAATAGGGATTTATTAAATAACGTCCGCGACGATTTTTTTGCGGCTAAAATTAATGCACAGAGAGCATAATTATGAGTTACAAAAATAGCAGAATGGAAGACGGGCATGTCTAGGGCAAGATTGTGAAATTTGTTGGAAGACAAAAGCTAGGGTAGTGCTCCAAATATCGAAGCAAAGGCAATGCGCAAGAATATTAAATAAAATATGGTAATTAATTACAATCTCCAAATATTAAATTCTAGATAAAATAATAAAATCCAGAATTCTATAATTCGGACAGGTGGTCATCTACTGGGCTTCTAGGTCAAGTCTACTAGCTTAAAAATAAATAAATACTGCATATAATACTATATTTAATTACACATCACTCATAATTATTTAAAACCAAATATACTATCATGTAATTTATTAATTGTAACTACCATAATATTAAATATTATAAAAAGTCAAAAATACCCCTGTTTTCGGAATGTGGTAGTGACAACCCCGCTAAACGAGGCGACTTGGTCATGTGCGAACTACATTGAAAGGTGCGCACTGTTAATATGGACATGTGGGATTTCACAGAAGTTGATTTGGATGTGCGTGCACTCCGAAATTAATGCGTATCCGTCAACAACACCCCGTATCGGCCCTGTTCTGAAACTCATTATAACTTCGTGTATGCTCGTCGTTTATAAATCAAACTTGCGCCGTAAGAATCGTAGCAATACGCTGGTCATGTGACCCAAGTTTGGTTCAATTCTGAGAACGTTAACAAAATCCCGTATCGTGGGCCCCACGGCTCCACTTGACGGACAATTTTGTGATCGGCTCATCGGAATCCAGTTCTGGACATTCCGTTGGATTCGTATCATCGTTTTGGACTTGTAAACACTAAGTTTGACAAATTCGGAGAATATTGTCTCTGGCACGTCTTTCGATGCGAAGTGGGCTACATGTGGACCCCGCTTTGACAAAAAACTGTCACTTTTGCCCCTTATCTAAACTGGACTTTTGGACAGGCAATTCTAGCTATTTAATATCTTCTGAATATGATGGTAATATCTATTTCAGCAACCGGAGGAGTACCTACAGATCCCGCTGATACCAGAGCAGCAGTTGGAAACCAAACCCCAGGCAAGTGTACCTTGCCATACTTGCAGCACTTGTTTTCTATTATTCCCTTGATTTAATTATATGATATAAATATTCAACCCAGGACCGTGTGACATGACTTAACGTCCGAACAAGATTCGGGTGTCAACGCCTCACGCGGAGTCGTGTAACGTCACCTAGAGATTGATATCGCGACCCTATATATCTTCGTGCTTGATTTATCAAGTACGTCATACCATAGGACACTTGACACTGTTTATGAGACAAAATCTTTCTGAGATATTTATGGTAATTCTGTATAGGTTACAGGATTTGTGACATAGACTTTATTCATATGCTTAGCTATCTTTATGACTCGCTGCATCAGTTAGAGGTCATGATCTTGCGTGACATGGACATGAGACATCGTGGACATGAGACGTGTGATTATATTGGATGGGGAGAGTATTACCATATCAAAGGCTGATTATATTATATATATATATATTGTTACTGGAGGTGCCTTAGGCAATAACACAGAGCTTTGGCACATTTACTGGCCCTTCGAGAAAATGCTGCTATGGGTTTCCCCGACACAGAGCCTATAGTAGTCTCAGCCTGAGTATGATTAATGCTCTCATTTGCATATCACATTGCTGGTTACATATTATGCCCTATTGATTCATTTATTACTGTACTGCATTTATTTGGCTTGAGTTATTCTTGTACCTTGCTATGTCCCCTAAGGACCTGGAATCCGAATTATGTCCCCAGGTTTAGCAGAGGAGACCTACCCCGAGGTGTATAAAACAGGAGCAGACGTTAGAATAGTACCATTACGCGAGGACGAGGTGATCGCTGAGGATTTCTTCTGAGTATTTGCTTTATCTATACTCGGTCCTTGCTATTGTTATACTCTTTATTTCTTGTCTATTGACTGATGTACCAAAGTTATTATCGGGTTGTTCCCCGAGATATATTTTATTGCGACTTGATGTTGCTTATTATTTCTTATTGATTGTATTTATTTCTGTGGATGAGATTAGTACCATTGCCCATATTGTTGTTTTACAGCTTAAGTACACCCGGATGGGTCCATTAAATTGGATTTGCCTATCGGTGTGTGCTGCTGGCCATTGCCACGTGTCTAGTCCCTTGGTATTTTGGGACTGGGGCACAACACATCTTGTCGTATCTACGTACGTATAGGACTACACGTATCTAAACTCATACAATTGTCTAAATGTACGTATGATAACCCGATGTCCGAGACCCACACGACATAAGAGACAATAGCATGGTACATGATTGTTGGTACACTATCCTATACGATATGACTGCTCGATTGTTAGCACGAACGTCACGATAATAGTTGACGTTGTGCAACATTCGTACTTCTCTATATTAATTAGGTTAGGTTGTGGGTTTTGATTAGAATATGTTATAATAGAGCAACTTGGATCCGTTACACCTCCGATTGAGGAAACCAATCAGACAGTACTGCTACAACAGGCAGCAGGCAAATGTACCTTGCCTTTGTTCCAGTATTCTTTGCTTTATGACTTTACTAGTTCATGATTTTATTTCTATTTCCATGCATGTACTTTTTTAAGACCCTATGATCGTATATGATACTTAGCGTCCGAATTATATTTGGTTGCCTACTTCCGTAAGCATAATCGGGTATTATTAGATTGCATTGTCATCGTATTCCCTTGTTCATGCTGACTCTTGCACGAATTACCTAGGACACTATATACGACTTCATGTATAGAAGCCTTACTTGAGACATTCGAGGTTTCAGCTTCTGTGTAGAATAGGAGCCTAGATATGTGATAGTGGACATGTTTATATCTATACCTTGACTTGAGACATAGTTAGAGATTATATTGCGTGTTGTGGACATGAGACATGAGATATATAGGGATTGGAGAGAACACACCCGTATCATTTGGGTACCACTTATGTCTTACTACCGTTGCATGCGCTTCGGTCCTTCTTAGTGCTGCGGGTACCTGTAATGGGGCATGTACACTCCCTCCACATTTCTTAGTTACGGCCATGTCTATTGAGAGAAACCTTCATTGGTGGTTTAGCGGACGAGGATGTACTCAGATGATTCACTTAGTTGGTTATGCTAGATACCCCTGAGCACACTGATTATTATTCACTGTTACTTTGGCTTGATTTATTTTGTACCTTACTATATCCCCTGAGGACTTGGATCCGGATTAAGTCCTCAGGTATAGACTAGGAGAGTTACCCCGAGGTTTAAGGGTTAGGAGCTAATATTGGAGCCGTACATGCATCAAAGGATGCGGTTATTCCAGAGGGCCTCATGAGCTCGTAGCTATTTTCTCTATTCATTATGCTTAGTGATTTTTAGACAATTTGACATGGTTTAGGGAATACTGGATATTCGTTCTTGGGTATTTCTTTTCTATTATTTTGATGACAAATTATTCCCTGCGGCATTACTTTTACTGCTATGTGATGGACAGTTTCATTTATTATTATTGTGATTGGCTATCCCTTTATGATATGATTCTTATTTGTAGATGAGATTAGATATATAAATGGTGATAGGTGTTTTAGACCTTTATTTATTTATATTACAGCTTAAGTGCACTCTAACGGGTCTACTAAATAAGGATTGTCCATTAGAGTTGTGTTGCTAGCCATTAGCATGTGGCTAGTCCCTTGATATTTTGGAACTGAAATGTGACATAGGTACTATCTCTTTTTGTTAGAGATATAGCTCTTCAATCTGTCCAATTCGATAAATTTCAAACCATAAGAATTTTTCAATAAGTTCTCTATTTGCAACATTCGATAAGGGTCAAGCATCAATTCTATGAACGAGTTCAATAAAAATTTAATATTTCAAGTAGTATAGTTCTTTTATCATGCAACAAGTAAACCAGCAGTTCTATATTCCAAGCAAATGATTTTTATCTCTCTTTTTAGCTTATCTTGTTAATGAGATATCATTGAACTTAGGGACATGCAATAGAGTGGACAAGAGATTCTTTTATTAAGGCATGCAGACAAAAGAATTTATCGAATGGCCAAAGCCACCCACCGATTGAATCAACTCGAGAGAATGGGGAAGCCTAATGCAGCAATCACTCATTGGTTATGCGTCCTGAAATTCTAGCAAAAACTGATTAGCATCATTCGATATCTTTCTTTTACGATTCAAAATGAATGTACAAGCGAGGAAAATAAACTACAAAAAAAAAATTATCAAAATCAACACGAAAAAACAAATAAACACAAAACCAAGCAGCAAACCATCTAATAAAAACTCTTGGACTCATTTCAATATAAGTCAATCCATCAGTTGGAAAGGTTTATTGCATTTCATCCGTAATCGATTAGGTCATATGGTTTTCCCGATACTCCATTTTCAATCGAGTCAAAGCCGAAGGTATTACGTTAGTGAAACGATAAAAGCGGGATACTACATTTGTGTCCTTGTTTGGTATTACTTTAGTCAAGAGATTCTTTTAACAAGAGGATGTGCTCTATCTCAATATGGTACATCACTTCTTTTCCTTGTTTGGTGTAGGAGTGTCATATTGCCTTGAAGATGGTGTATACGCCTATGGTTCTTGGTTCATTTATTATATATATTTATTGATTGGGTTTTTGTTTGTTCATTAGTGCTTCCTTGTGGTACTTTTTATTTAGGGTCTAATCCCACTAGTTTTTTATGACCAAGTTTAGAGAAAGAGCCCGAGGATCAAGCCTATCTTCCCTTGATTGATGGCGCGCACTAGACGGATAGCCACTGTGGGACAATAATGGATTTCTTCTCCACCACTCGTATTGTACATTATTCTATTTTTGGACATTTAGACACCGGTACCTATTAGCCGGCATGTCATGATATTAGTTCCTTTACATGATTGTACTAAATCAGATTACAGCTGATTTCAGTTATGTACTCTTGTTACTCTACTAGCCTATCATTTTGTACGACTTTTTGATAAAGCGTCTAGGATACCATACTACTTTATCTTACATGCTTTATGATTACTTCTTCTTGTTTGAATGATTGAGACATAGATGTTCAGTATAACCCTAAGCGACTTGATTTTAGTATGCACCCCCTGTCTATTTTACAACATTGATCCTCTGAGCTAGAGAACGTGGAGAAGTAACTGCCCTCCTCGGAGAGGATAAAGTAGCTGACCTCGATGAAAATGAGCAGAGTGTTGGGATCGGGTCTTCGACAGCATCCTGAAGATAGATTCAAAATAAGGGGATCAATTTTGCAAAATATATGATAGCATCAAGAAAGGACAATATTATTTCAAAGAAGCAATTATTCATAATGATAAAAATAATAAATTTAATCGGTTGGAAATATTCCTAGTTGTGATTGAGTATCCTCTCACCCTATATCCTATACCAGGATTGTAGTATTACTCTAAGTCTGAGTACTACTACCTTGACCTGTATAGGCCACCATAAAAATATTTTATGACCCACACCCAGTGTAAGGGTTTGAGAACGTGGATACGTCCAGTCTACGTCGTAGCATCGACGGTAGAACGTTGCCTAAGTCAACAATACTATCTAACATCTCACACAATATAAATATACATGTCAAGATATCTGAACTCCAAATGGATAAAAAAATAAACAATACTCAACAACAATAAAACTAGAGGAAGATGTAGCACGATATGGACTAAAAGAAAGAAAAAATTAAATCACAGTCATAATACAACTCATAATCAAGTCTAAAAGACTAGCACAATAGTCTCAAATATAATATATGTCAAAATGTCTAAACTGAGAAATAACCAATACAAGAGTTGAAACATCTGTAACTAGCTGATAATCTCCCGGTATCGGCTCCTCCTGAACCACCGTCTCTAACTCTACACCCATTTTGTCCTGAGGTCCATAGTGTGTAGGATATTAGTTATCTAAATTATCTGAAAAATATATCTAGTCAAGATTAGAGTGAAGCATACCTCTAACTGAAGTTCCAAATAAATGATAAAGACTATATAACATTAAATAGATGAAATAAACAAGATAAATAGAGTATGAACATAAAATATACAGAATATAGAAATATTATAAATAGTACAAGAAAGATGAGCATTATATACAAGAGTCCAAAAATATAACTAACTAAGTGAGTGAGTAATAGCTTCGACATGTGATTGGTTAATCATACGTGAAGTGTATGATTAACACTAATAGGGTACTTGTACCGGAATACTTGTACAGGGTGGTATGACTACATATCTAACTAACACTCCCGAACCCACGATTGGTATAGTGGATCCAACCATGGCATGTTGTGATACGGGATTCTCCAAGAAGGAAGCAAGTCTCCCCATGAATCAGTGTCCATTCAAGTACAAGAGCAACAGGACATGTACAGGATACGCTAGGAACTACCGGGAATAACATCTCATGAAGGGATCCAAAAAATACCAATCCGTGTAACCATGTGTCAAGAAGTCAAGGATATTTATACAAAATACAAGAAACATAGAATATATCATAAATAAAAAACTGTCAGAGAATGTACTCGCTTGAGGTCCTGAGCTGACAATACCAATCTGTGTCTGGACTAGTGTCACACTGACCTATATATGAAATATCATGTTATTGGGTGTAAGGAAGGTGATAAATGAATTAAAAGCACTAAGTATAATTACTAGGTCATTACTAGGTCAACTCTAAGTCAAAGTAGTCAAACTAGATTGTATGAACCTATAACCAAGTTATTGGGTCCATACCTTGCTTATCTAGGCTATACTAGCTATTACAAGATACTGGAGTATCATAATACTAAATATCAAATAGATAACACTTATACATAAGTAACACTAGTTAGTCATTAGCTAATACTAACTTAATATTGGTTACCTTGGCTTTGAGCCATGCTTGGTATCAATATCTAACTACCCTCTTGGTATCCAATACCAATGATACCTCATACCCAATATTACCTTGGTTCCATCTCAAGGTAATACTAAACCTATTATCAACCCATACGAACCAACACTAATATATACTAACTAACATGTATCTATTACCAACTTAACTTACATAACTGATATAATTAACTAACATGTATAACTAATATCATATATATACTAACCCATCTAACCAACTGATACCTAATTGATAGCATATGCTCAACTGATATTATACTAATAACTGATACTAACTCTAATACTTGATACCAACTCAAATACCCAGGATACCAACATCAGAGACCAATGCCCCACACAATATTACCTACTCCCACTTAGGCAGTTGCCAACTGCTCGTGCACTCCATTCTTCCCATGACTGCTGCACAGTGAACTCCCCCATGCTCCTGATCTAAACCCAACACCCATTAACGCATTAAATGTAACGCCCTGCTCCGCACCGGCGTTATGTATCAAGGTGAGTGGGCAGAACTTCGTTCTCTGATTCTTGCACGCCTTAATAATAACCTGAGTTTTTGCTTGCAATGTTTTCTTAAGAGAATGATAGAACCTGCCTTGCATGTTAATGAACGAACTCACCTAGCTTGTCTTTGAATCAATGCCTGCTTAACGAGAATCCTGAACGCTTGCTTAGAGTGCATGAACATGTTCACTATCGTCTATGCTTCGAGAGAACCATACTGTGCCTGAACGTGTCCAAGTGATAAGTCGGATTGCCCCGCAACAATGAGTGTATTCTGATGGTTCATCTCGTTTGCATACTAGAGTTTATTTGATAGTATTCCATGCAATCGCACGCGGTCGGACAATGGCTTTTGGTGGAGAGCTGAACTGCATGCGTCATCCACCATAGGTCACAGCTGCCATTAGCATCAGAGAATGAGTCATTGGTATGCTGTTCCACCAGCTACCGATCCTGAGATACTCGGGGACCGCCCTGCATATAGCTATGTCATTGTGTTGGCTTGGATAGTGACTGCCCCTAAGATTGTGCATTGTGTGTCTAGCTTGCATCTGACCCTGGAGTCGCATGAGACGCGCTGCGCACCCCCTGATACATGAACGGTTTGCTTGCTTGCATATTCTATATGAAACTCTGTTTCCAAACATGTTTCCAAACAAGTAAATCGACCCTGCTAGAACTGCATGAAACGAACCTAGGTAAAACTAGAAAGATCACTAGTAATGTAATGTTTTATAACATGATTACTTAGTGCTCGTTTGAGTGAATGCTTGTTTCTGTTCAGTTGATTTATCTCACCAGTACTTGTATAAAGTACTGAGCCACCAACAGTTTACTTGCTTGCAGGTACTGGATCGTCCGAGGGAGCGATAGGCGTGCCACAGTCCCCAAGACCAGGAATCCTGGTTTCGATTGTTGCCCCGAGAATGCTATCGTATAAGGGGGCATAATATATGGAACGAACGTGTGCCTTTGCTAAAGGAAACCCAAGTTGCGTCGATTGTCCCGAACACTCAGTTGGCTAATGCATTGCATTGCAACAAGTCCCTTTCCGCTGCTTACTCGATTGATGCAATGATAGCCAACTATCAACTTAAACGATTGGCCTTGCACGGGCGTAACCCCAGGCCCGTGCGGCATCATGTCCCCCGAAAGCTCGAACGGGCCATTCGCTTAGCTCCCTTCCTCCCTCGCACCCGCGGGACGGGCGCGGTGATTCACGTCCGGCGCTCCGAGGCATGGTGATTCGTGCCTGGTTCGTTAATCCCGGCCGTATGGGGCGGGGCAGGGTGGAGCGGCGGCCCGGGCGGGTCCAGGGCGTGACAGAATGGTATCAGAGCGGAATCGATTCTCTGGCCCAAACCGTTGCTTTGACTCTGAGATATTATCGATATGGTTTTGCAAAGAGCATTCCATACAATAAGTCCATAGATATTCTCAAAGTGCAAAATGTTTCCTGAACTTGAATTGCTTGATTATTTCGATTGAGTACGACGAGGGACGGCACTATCGCTGCTCGGAATATCGAGAAGTTATCCTTAAAGTTTCGAGGATGAAACTTTTTATTGGTTGGTAAGTATGTAACGCCCCGCTCCGTGCCGGCTTTATGTATCAAGGTGAGTGGGCAGAACTTAGTTCTCTGATTCTTGCACGCCTTAATAATAACCTGAGTTTTTGCTTGCAATGTTTTCTTAAGAGAATGATAGAACCTGCCTTGCATGTTAATGAACGAACTCACCTAGCTTATCTTTGAATCAATGTCTGCTTAACGAGAATCCTGAACGCTTGCTTAGAGTGCATGAACATATTCACTATCGTCTATGCTTCGAGAGAACCATACTGTGCCTGAACGTGTTCAAGTGATAAGTCGGATTGCCCCGCAACAACGAGTGTATTCTGATGGTTCGTCTCGTCTACATACTAGAGTTTATTTGATAGTGTTCCATGCATTCGCACGCGGTCGGACAATGGCTTTTGGTGGAGAGCTGAACTGCATGCGTCATCCACCATGGGTCACAGCTGCCATTAGCATCAGAGAATGAGTCATTGGTATGCTGTTCCACCAGCTACCGATCCTGAGATACTCGAGGACCGCCCTGCATATAGCTAAGTCATTATGTTGGCTTGGATAGTGACTGTCCCTAAGATTGTGCATTGTGTGTCTAGCTTGCATCTGACAATGGAGTCGCACGAGACGCGCTGCACACCCCGTGATACATGAACGGTTTGCTTGCTTGCATATTCTATATGAAACTCTGTTTCCAAACATGTTTCCAAACAAGTAAATCGACTCTGCTAGAACTGCATAAAACGAACCTAGGTAAAACTAGAAAGATCACTAGTAATGTAATATTTTATAACATGATTACTTAGTGCTCGTTTGAGTGAATGCTTGTTTCTGTTTAGTTGATTTATCTCACCAGTACTTGTATAAAGTGCTGACCCACCAACAGTTTACTTGCTTGCAGGTACTGGATCGTCCGAGGGAGCGATAGGCGTGCCACAGTCCCCAAGACCCGGAATTCTGGTTTCGATTGTTGCCCCGAATGCTATCGTATAAGGGGGCATAATGTATGGAACGAACGTGTGCCTTTGCTAAAGGAAACCCAAGTTGCCTCAATTGTCCCGAACACTCAGTTGGCGAATGCATTGCATTGCAACAAGTCCCTTTCCGCTGCTTACTCGATTGATGCGATGATAGCCAACTATCAACTTAAACGATTGGCCTTGCACGGGCGCAACCCCAGGCCCGTACGGCATCACGTCCCCCGAAAGCTCGAACGGGCCATTCGCTTAGCTCCCTTCCTCCCTCACACCCGCGGGACGGGCGCGGTGATTCGCATCCGGCACTCCGAGGCATGGTGATTCGTGCCCGGTTTGTTAATCCCGGCCGTATGGGGCGGGGCAGGGCGGAACGGCGGCCCGGACAGGTCCGGGGCGTGACATTAAATACTTACCTTCCCAACTCTCCTACATAACAACCATTGATACTAAGTATCAGTCACTGCTTATCCTTCCCAGACCGGTCACACAGCAGGAATATGTTATTATGTTGCTGCCAAGGATCCCAATATTGTCATCAACCCGACTGTCCCTCCATAGCTGTTGTGGTTTCCTTAACACTCGATCCCCCCTCTCTTACTTACTGTTTCTACTAACTGCTATGTTTAATGCTTCCTTCAGCTCTCCAACCCGAGCCCTCTAATTTTGCACCTACACATCAACTCCCAACTGCACATAGGAACCCCTTCAGTCCATCAGTGCATACTGTACTGCAGTGCACTCATGTGCAACTACTGTTGTTGTATTAGTGCACAATAGTGCATTGATGGCACGGCTGCTATATTTTCCAAACTCGACACACTCCCTCTTAGCAATTGGTTGCTATATAGCTCTACACCACTCTTCATCTCAATTAAATCTGAAACCAACTTCCCCAAGTCCAATAGCTACCTATATCATCATCACACAGGTAAATCCCCCACACACACCCATCAAACTATACATATACATATGTAATCATATACATATATCTATATAATCTACTGTAAACATTTAAGCAAACACTTAGAGTGTGAAATATGGAATACTCATGATACTCCACAAGTAGAATGCCAAAACTTTCAATTCTCCATAATAACCATGTATATATCTCAATTACATATAATAATAACTAATATAACTAGTTACAATAGAAATTAAAGGAAATTCACACAAATCACCCAAAATGAATCCCATATCGCAAAATATCATATCGTATCGTTATACGGTCTATTCATATCCAATTATGGACACGTAGCTAGTCCTCCAACATTGATCTAAGTCTAATTAGATCGAATTGGTCTCATGACATACACTTGATGCATCAATCTCGAAATTTTCCTAAATGGAACACAAAAACCTATGTAGAAGCCACAATACAAGTCATATGAATCTAAATCATGCTTCTATGTATAGCCCTAAGCCAAGAGAAATTTTTTAATGGTTAAATGCATGAATTAGAGTCTAATTATGGAGGAAATTCAGAATTTACTAATTGAAAGATAGATTTCCTATGAATTACTTAAATGGACACGATTCAGATACATGCTCATTGCCAATTCCTCCTTCTCCAAGTGCTTCTAGCATTCCAAGCTTCAATGCTTCTTAATTGATGAAAATTGAGTGAGAAAGAGAGTGAATTGAGTAAATTTGGTGGAGGGATGAAGTAATTTGGAAAAGAACTAAATTGGGGATCTAAAATTTAAAATAAATTAATGAAGGAAGATAGAGAGACCTCCCCCTCATATGGCCGGTCCCCTCTTGCCCCTTCTCCAAGTAATTTATAATGGCAACAATGCCCCCAATATTAATTATGAGGTTTAGTTAGGAGGGCTATATTAGGAAGCTTCTAATTCTTCATGAACTAATCTAATATCCTTAATTAATTAAGAAAAATGTCTAATTGGGCCTAGTCCAAATGTTGGGAACAATGTATCATGACAAACTAATGGGTCCACTAGTGATAAGTCCAAATAAAATAGGCTAGCCTACTATCTAATATATAAATAGCACAACACATAATAAAAAATTAGTAGCACAATATATAAATATTAAATCACAAAATAATAATTATACTATTGATAAAAATATCCTTATATAGAAATATGGTAATGACAAATATGCAATTTTAATCTAGTATAAAATTTATGCAACCTAGATGTCACGACCTGCACCCGGGATAAGGGTACAAGTCGGAAACAACGCCAAGCCTACGCCGCAGAATCGGCGGTAGAACGCTGTCTAGAAAGTCTATCTAATATAATGAACCACCAAAAGATAGTGTACTCAATCACAGAACTAAGATAGAATGAACACGGATCAGATAAGAATAGAATAGTCATCAACTCATGAGTTTAAAATAATACATCAATGAGTCTGAAGAGTAACAAAAATAAGCTGGAGACAAATCCAGTACAAAAGAATACTATCATACTACAAGCTACACTCCAGGGTCAACTGTCTCAGTTGGGATAAGTCCCTCTTGAGCCAGGGTCTCCGAATCTAAACCCACAACATCCTGGGGTCCATAATAGGTAGGGTACTCCTCAGTGTCATCTGGAAAAATATATCCAGTCAGGAAAGGAGCAGAGTACATCTCTAACAGCAGTTCTAATCCATGATAAAAACTATGTAACAGTAAATAGCTGTGGATAAACAAGATGCACAAAATAGATACAAGAGATATATAGACAATAAGAAAATACTGGAAAGAAATACAATAATGAACAATATGCCAATGAAACAATAATACTAATGACTAAGTGTGTGAGTACTAGCTTAACATGTGATCGGCTTGGGCAAGATACAATGCGGCCTGGCTAATCATACGTGCGGTGCATGATCAACACTATTCTCTTACCAATACTTTATTCAATAGGGATTTGATCACATAACTATACTAATACTCCCCACCCCCGACTGGTATAATAGATTCAACCACGGTATGCTATGGCACTAGATTCCCCAAGAAGATAGCTAGTCTCTCCGAGAATCGGTGTCTGTACATGTACAAGATAACCAATGAAACAATACTTGCACCATATACACCATATACCAAGGAATAACATCTCATGACGAGATCCGGATATACCAATCCGTGTAACCATAGTGTCGAGAGAAATATGTAAATCTACACTAGATACAACGAACATAGAAGATATCATAAATGAGAAACTATCAGAGAATGTACTCGCCTGAAGTCCAATGAATAGTCTCACAGATGTCTGACTCGGTGCCTCGAAAACCTAGATATGGAATACCACATTAATACAAGGTCCCAGAAAGAGAACAAGTCAAACTAGTCAACTTCTAGGTCAATAAAACAATTCTAAGTTAAAAGTCAACTATGGTCAACTCTAAAGTCAACTAAAGTCAAACATGGTCAAACCAAGGTCAATCTCACAAGACATCTATATAAATAATATAGAATAGAAAATACAACAATTAGGAATCAAGGTTTGATCCCCATTGGTACCCCCACAAAGTATACTCAAGATACAATATTATACACTCTAATATAATGTATATACAAACCAATATTTATACAAATAAAATAATATATTACTACTAGTATTATACCTCACAAAAGCACATATATAGATACATATAAACTTACACAATTAAATACCAATAGTTACATAACACATGCACATATTAATGTACGTATTTTACATGGCTAGAAGCAAACATAAAAATACATTCATTAATATAAATAATTATATAATAATTATAAATAATATAATTACACATAATTATATTTTACAAAACCTTTATGTATAAATTAATTATTAACATAAGTATATATATAATTGCATGCAAGAAAGCTACATATATATATTTATACATCACATTAGAACACATAGAAATATATAGATCTATGCTACAATAAATACCATAATAAATACACTAAAATAAATATATAATATCTATATATATTTACTAGTTATAAATGAAGAATTTAAAGCATAATTAATTAGATCTACACATAAACACACCAAATTGGAGAGTATCACACCGTATCCCACTAGATCTAGGATACGCATGTGACACGAGTCTAACACACAACCAATTGCACCCCGAAGGAAACAAACAAGTCACAAATAATATTTATGAATAAATCAAAGTGTCAAAAGTAGATCTATGTGTCCGTGTCAAAATACGACATGTACAAAGCCCCGTGTCGGAGGGAAACCCCCAAAATGACACGTATCACCAAATAGTTGGGATACGAACCACAAGTACCAAATATGGACACGACACAAGCCCCAAACACATAAGCACATGCCCAATTGATCTATAGGATCAATTGACACACACAACAAAATGTAAATTCGGAATTCCATCAAAATTGACACAAAAAGTACCATAACTTTCTCCATGGGTCTCCTATGAACAAAAAACAAAGTCCTATGGGTAGTACATACATATAGGTTGATTTTACATGATTAAATCTCAGATTTAGAAGCTATTTTAATGGGAAAAACTGAATTATACCTATTGGGAGATGGATTCCCAATGAAACCTCCAATTGAGATAACTTGCTTCCAAATTGTAGATCCTTGCTCCTCTTTGTAGATCCTTGCTTCCTTCTTCTAGATCCTAGCTTCTCAACTTTCTAATGGTGAATTGGAAAAAATTTGGAATGAATTTGGTAGGGAATTGGAATGGGAATGAAAGGAATTTGAGAGTGGAAAATTTTAGATCTAGATTTGGAATGAGAATGAGAGGAGAGAGAAATTTCCCCCCTCTTTTAATAGGCCGGCCTTGCCCCTCTCCCAAGCAATTATAAAATGTCCAATGTACCCCTTGGGGCCTCTCATGAAGAAATAATTAAGGAAGGAAGCTTCTAGTCTAATCACTTAATTAATTTAATCCATCTCCTTAACTATGAGCTTTCTAAATGGGCCAAATCTAACTATTTAATTCATGTTGGTCTATGGGTCCAAACTACACTAGTTGGGTCCACTAAAATAAGTCCAAAATAATTAAATAACATCCAACAACAATTAAATAATACAACAAAAATTATTTACCATGCACAATATTTATTTAAATAGGAAATTACTAAAATACCCTTTTTCCTAAAATGTGGTAGTGACAAGTCTACCCTCCTTAAAATAATTTTGTCCTCGAAATTCAAAGGCGAAAACTACCCCAGAAAAATACAGAACAGAACTAAAGAATCACAACTAACTAATGAACATAACTAGAAATAACATACCTAAAGGTACAAACAAATATGGATAACGCTCTCGCATGTCATCCTCTCTCTCCCAGGTAGACTCCCCCGGAGAGTGATGCCTCCATGCGACGCGCACCAAAAGAATAGTCTGGTTCCTCAGCACCTTCTCTCTCCGATCCAGAATCTCAACTGGCTGCTCTGGATAGCTAAGAGTAGGGCCCACCTCTATCTCCGAGTGATCCAATACATGACTAGGATCTGCCACATATCATCTCAACTGTGACACATGAAATACGTTGTGCACTCCCTCCAATGCAGGTGGCAAGTCTAGTCTATAAGCAACTGCACCGACCCTCTCTAGAACAGTGAAAGGTCCGATGAATCGCGGACTAAGCTTTCCGCCTCCACCAAAGCGAATCGTGCCTCGTGTCAGAGAAATCCTCAGAAACACCAAACCATCCACCTAGAACAAAACACCATCTTAAGAACTTAATCTATAACAAACAAGAACAAGCACAAACAAAATCTAAACTATACCTCAAACTCCAAAGGTCTCCGATGGCTATCGGCCCAATGCCGCTGTCTGTCCTGCGCCACTCGAAGTTTGTCTCTGATCAACTGAACCTTCTCTGCTGCATCCACAACCATCTCTGGCCCAAGCAAAACTCTCTCTCCAACATCGTCCCAAGACAAAGGAGTACAACACCTCCGACCATATAGAGCTTCAAAAGGTGACATCCCTATACTGGCCAGGTAACTGTTGTTGTAAGCAAACTCTACCAAATGGAGATGGTTCTCCCAAGAACCCCCGAAATATAGTACACAAGTGCGCAACATATCCTCGAGAGTCTGGATAGTCCTCTCTGACTGCCCATCTGTTTGGGGATGATATGCAGTACTAAACTTGAGCTGAGTGCCCAAACTCTCCTGCAAACTCCTCCAAAAATGAGAAGTGAAACGACTATCTCGATCTGAGACTATGCTGACGGGAACTCTGTGTATCCTAACGATCTGCCTCACATACATCTCTGCCAGCTTCTCCGTAGACAAACCCACTTTGAAAGGCAAAAAGTGGGCCAACTTGGTCAATCTATTAACAATGACCCAAATCGCGTCTTTCCTTCCTGGAGATCGTGGAAGTCCGGACACAAAATCCATAGTAATGTGTTCCCACTTCCACTCTGGAATGGGTAATGGCTGAAGTAACCCTCCTGGCCTCTGCCTCTCGGCTTTCACCTGCTGGCACACTAAGCATCTGGATACAAACTGTGCCACTTCCCTCTTCATGCCATACCACCACACACTCTTTCGCATATCCCGATACATCTTGTTAGCACCTGGATGTATGAAATACTGAGAGCGATGCGCTTCCTGTAATACCTCCTCGTGCAACTCCCCACTAGGCACACACAATCTAACTTCATGCCTCAAGGATCCATCCTCTACAATAGTGAAATCATCCTCCAATCCTGCTCTCACCTGAGCTCTGATACTCCTCAAAGATACATCATCATACTGTGCTGCCTTGATCCTGTCTATCAAATCTGAGTGTATCTGCAATCCCCACATCTGCATAGCACACCCAGGAACAATCACCTCAATGCCCAAGCTCTCTAAGTCCTCCAACAGATATCGATCCTGCGTCAAGAACATAGCTACCGGATACCTGCTCAAAGCATTGGCAACTACATTGGCTTTCCCAGGATGATATTACAAAGAGATATCAAAATCCTTCATCAATTTCAACCATCGACGCTGCCTCATGTTCAACTCCTTCTGCGTGAAAACGTACTTCAAGCTTTTGTGGTCTGTGAAGATCTCCACACGCTCTCCATACAAATAATGTTTCCACAACTTCAGGGCGAATATGACAGCTGCCAACTCCAAATCATGGGTAGGATAGTTCTTTTCATGAGGACGCAATTGCCTGGATGCATAGGCAATCACTTTCCCATGTTGCTGAAGAACACAACCTAAACCCTTCCCCGATGCATCACTATAAATAGTGAAACCTCCGGACCCTGATGGCAACGTCAAAATAGGAGCAGACGTCAACCTCTTCTTCAACTCTTCAAAAGCAACCTGGCAATCCTTCGTCCAAACAAACTCCACATCCTTCCTTGTGAGTCTGGTCATCGGCTCGGCAATCCTCGAAAAATCTTGCACAAACTTCCTGTAATAGCCTGCCAATCCCAAGAAACTCCTGATCTCTGCTACTGAACTCGGAGTCTTCCAAGATTCCACTGCTGAAATCTTCTTCGTATCCACTGAAATACCATCACCAGTCACAACATGCCCCAAGAATTCTACTTTGTCTAAGAAAACCTCACATTTGGACAACTTCCCATACAGCTTCTCCTTCCTCAGCACATCCAACACAATCCTCAAATGCTCCTCATGCTCCTCCGGTGTCCTCGAGTATATGAGTATGTCGTCGATGAACACCACCACGAACTCGTCAAGGTACTGGTTGAACACCTTGTTCATCAAGTTCATAAATACCGCCGGTGCATTAGTCAAACCAAACGGCATCACCATAAACTCGTACTGACCATACCGAGTTCTAAAAGCAGTCTTCGGTATGTCCTCCGGCTTCACCTTCACTTGATGGTAGCCTGATCTCAAATCTATCTTAGAAAACACCTTCGCACCACTCAACTGATCAAACAGATCATCAATCCGTGGCAAAGGATACTTATTCTTGATAGTGAGATTATTCAAAGTCCTGTAATCAATGCACATGCGCACCGATCCATCCTTCTTCGGTACAAACAATACCGGGGCTCCCCATGGTGAAGAACTCGATCTGATAAATCCCTTATCCTGCAATTCGTCCACCTGCTTCTTCAACTCGACCATCTCGCTGTTGTTTACTCTATAGACATGTTGCGAAATTGGTTCTGCACCTGGCACCAAGTCTATAGAAAATTCAACATCTCGATCTGGTGGCAATCCTGGCAATTCCTCAGGAAACACATCCAAGAATTCTGCTATCAACGGATGTGGCAACTCCTTGTCTTCTACCATAGCTCCACAAATAATGCCTTCTTCCTGCTCCGCAGCTCCTCTAGCAAACTCGAACTCTGGCTCTCCTGGCAAACCAAACAAAACTCTACCTCCTCTACAGTCTATGCTAGTACAGTGCCTACTCAACCAATCCATCCCAAGTATAATGTCATAGCTTGGAAGTGGCATTACAAGTAGATACGCACTCAACTCCCAGCCTCCCAGAGTAACTCTCCGATCCTTACAAATATTATTAACCAGGATAATGCCTCCCCCGGTCATGATCTTGCAAGTCCTAAGCAAAGACTCAGCTACCAAACCATGCTTCAGAGCAAAAGAAACAGATACAAAACTATGGGAAGCACCACTATCAAACAAAGCTAAGGCTGGAATAGAATCAAGAAGAATAGAACCTGCGATGACATCTCCTATGGGTTCCTCCTCTTCGACGGTCATAGCAAACGCTCGTCCCTGCCGAGCACCTCCCTGCTGTTGATGCTGGACAAAACGCTGCTGCTGTGTCGGAAGCGGTCCCCTCGGCTGTGCTGCAGGTGGTCTCGTCTGTGTCCTCGGAGCTGGAGCTGCTCCTTGAACTGCATGACGAGGACACTCCCTCGATTGATGCCCTTCAGTACCATAATACAAACAAACTCCTAGCCTCCTCCTGCAAACTTCCCAGATGTGGCCGGGCTTCTTGCAGAAGTTGCATGGAGCCTGCTATAACTGTCTCTGCTGCTGAGGTGCCTGGTGAAAAGGCACTCTAGCTGGAGTCTGGTTCTGCTGTGGCTGCTGGAAAGGTCTGGACTGGAAATGAGGACGTTTGGCAGATACTGCACTGCCGTTGGCCCCCAGAAAAGAATCACGGTCTCTCTTGGTCTTCAAACCCAGATCCCGCTCAACCTTGCGTGCCTCCGCAAGTATCTCCGAGTATGTCTCATAAAAAGAAGGAATGAGAATCTTCACCTCCCAGTTTAGACCCTCTCGGAAACGAATAGCTCGAACCTCCGGCTCCCTCACCAAGTACTCTGCAAATCGGCTCAACCTACCGAACTCCGTCGCGTATTCCTCCACAGACATGCTTCCCTGAATGAGACTCTCAAATTGTCTCCCCAAGTCAAGCCTGTCTATCCGAGCGAAAAACTTTTTCTTGAAAAGGTCCTTGAATACCTCCCAAGATTGTCCTGCGTCAACTAGAACCGGCTCATTCCTGAACCAAGTGCGAGCGACGTCGAACAGTTGAAGTCCTACCGCCTCAACCTTCAGATCTTCAGAAAGACGGGACACCCTCATAAGACGCTCAATGTCCTCGAGCCAATCATCAGCATAGACGATGCCCTCCGTCCCTTTGAAAACCCTAGGCTCCAGTTTCTTGAAGTCCTGAATGTTGCCTGGCCGAAGCTGAGCAACTTGAGGAACAACCTGCTGCTGGATCGGAACTCCTCTCTCAACTACAGTACGAGCAAGCTGATGATCACTCTCGATGCCCTACCGTAAAACGTCAGTCTGCCTCTGATGTGCCTCTGACTGAGCCCTCTGTGCCTCGAGCATCTCACAAAACAGTGTAAACATCTGTGACGCCTCTGCTGGCACAGGAGGTGGAGGTGGAAGCCCCTCAGATACAGCTGGCACAGTCCTATGAGTAGGTGGTGGACCTCCGAAAGCAGCTGACACTCTAATCACCGGAGAAGTGACTGGTGCAGGCCCTCGGGATGTCGCAGACCTCTCAGAAGCTGCTCTCCCCTGCTGTAATCTAGTCTTAGGCGGCATCCTGAGACAAAGCGAAAGAAAGAATCAATATGGCACAAGATGTAAGACATCAAGGAAAGGACAGTTTAAGAGATCAAGTATCAATATCAAAGGAGAATAGTTGAATCAAAAGAATTTTCCTAGATGTGATTGAGTATCTCAGCCTATATCCTATATTCTATTGCAGGCTCGCAGTAGTACAACTAAGTTGTCGCACTACCACGACATCACATACTTGTGAAGCTAGACCTGCATGGGCCACCACCAAAAATGTGTCACGACCCGCACCCGGGGTAAGGGTACTAGTCGGAAACAACGCCCAGCCTACGCCACAGAATCGGCGGTAGAACGCTGTCTAGAAAGTCTATCTAATATAATAAACCACCAAAAGATAGTGTACTCAATCACAGAACTAAGATAGAATGAACACGGATCAGATAAGAATAGAATAGTCATCAACTCATGAGTTTAAAATAATACATCAATAAGTCTGAAGAGTAACAAAAATAAGCTGGAGACAAATCCAGTACAAAAGAATACTATCAGACTACAAGCTACACTCCAGGGTCAACTGTCTCAGTTGGGATAAGTCCCTCTTGAGCCAGGGTCTCCGAATCTAAACCCACAACATCCTGGGGTCCATAATAGGAAGGGTACTCCTCAGTGTCATCTGGAAAAATATATCCAGTCAGGAAAGGAGCAGAGTACATCTCTAACAGCAGTTCTAATCTATGATAAAAACTATGTAACAGTAAATAGCTGTGGATAAATAAGATGCACAAAATAGATACAAGAGATATATAGACAATAAGAAAATACTGGAAAGAAATACAATAATAAACAATATGCCAATGAAACAATAATACTAATGACTAAGTGTGTGAGTACTAGCTTAACATGTGATCGGCTTGGGCAAGATACAATGCGGCCTGGCTAATCATACGTGCGGTGCATGATCAACACTATTCGCTTACCAATACTTTATTCAATAGGGATTTGATCACATATCTATACTAATACTCTCCACCCCCGACTGGTATAATAGATCCAACCACGGTATGCTATGGCACTAGATTCCCCAAGAAGATAGCTAGTCTCCCCGAGAATTGGTGTTTGTACATGTACAAGATAACCAATGAAACAATACTTGCACCATATACACCATATACCAAGGAATAACATCTCATGACGAGATCTGGATATACCAATCCGTGTAACCATAGTGTCGAGAGAAACATGTAAATCTATACTAGATACAACGAACATAGAGGATATCATAAATAAGAAACTATCAGAGAATGTACTCGCCTGAAGTCCAATGAATAGTCTCACAGATGTCTGACTCGGTGCCTTGAAAACCTAGATATAGAATACCACATTAATACAAGGTCCCGAAAAGAGAACAAGTCAAACTAGTCAACTTCTAGGTCAATAAATCAATTCTAAGTTAAAAGTCAACTATGGTCAACTCTAAAGTCAACTAAAGTCAAACATGGTCAAACCAAGGTCAACCTCACAAGACATCTATATAAATAATATAGAATAGAAAATACAACAATTAGGAATCAAGTTTTGATCCCCATTGGTACCCCACAAAGTATACTCAAGATATAATATTATACACTCTAATATAATGTACATACAAACCAATATTTATACAAATAAAATAATATATTACTACTAGTATTATACCTCACAAAAGCACATATATATATACATATAAACTTATACAATTAAATACCAATAGTTACATAACACATGCACATATTAATGTACGTATTTTACAAGGCTAGAAGCACACATAAAAATACATTCATTAATATAAATAATTATATAATAATTATAAATAATATAATTACACATAATTATATTTTACAAAATCTTTATGTATAAATTAATTATTAACAAAGGTACATATATAATTATATGCAAGAAAGCTACATATATATATTTATACATCACATTAGAACACATAGAAATATATAGATCTATGCTACAATAAATACCATAATAAATACACTAAAATAAATATATAATATCTATATATATTTACTAGTTATAAATGAAGAATTTAAAGCATAATTAATTAGATCTACACATAAACACACCAAATTGGAGAGTATCACACCGTATCCCACTAGATCTAGGATACGCATGTGACACGAGTCCAACACACAACCAATTGCACCCCGAAGGACACAAACAAGTCACAAATAATATTTATGAATAAATCAAAGTGTCAAAAGTAGATCTATGTGTCCGTGTCAAAATACGACATGTACAAAGCCCCGTGTCGGAGGAAAACCCCCAAAATGACACGTATCACCAAATAGTTGGGATACGAACCACTAGTACCAAATATGGACACGACACTGGCCCCAAACACATAAGCACATGCCCAATTGATCTATAGGATCAATTAACACACACAACAAAATATAAATTCGGAATTCTATCAAAATTGACACAAAAAGCACCATAACTTTCTCCATGGGTCTCCTATGAACACAAAACAAAGTCCTATGGGTAGTACATATATATAGGTTGATTTTACATGATTAAATCTCAGATTTAGAAGCTATTTTAATGGGAAAAACTGAATTATATCTATTGAGAGATGGATTTCCAATGAAACCTTCAATTGAGATAAACTTGCTTCCAAATTATAGATCCTTGCTCCTCTTTGTAGATCCTTGCTTCCTTCTTCTAGATCCTTGCTTCTCAACTTTCTAATGGTGAATTGGAAAGAATTTGGAATGAATTTGGTAGGGAATTGGAATGGAAATGAAAGAAATTTGGGAGTGGAAAATTCTAGATCTAGATTTGGAATGAGAATGAGAGGAGAGAGAAATTTCCCCCCTTTTTTAATAGGCCGGCCTTGCCCCTCTCCCAAGCAATTATAAAATGTCCAATGTACCCCTTGGGGCCTCTCATGAAGAAATAATTAAGGAAGGAAGCTTCTAGTCTAATCACTTAATTAATTTAATCCATCTCCTTAACTATGGGCTTTCTAAATGGGCCAAATCTAACTATTTAATTCATGTTGGTCCATGGGTCCAAACTACACTAGTTGGGTCCACTAAAATAAGTCCAAAATAATTAAATAACATCCAACAACAATTAAATAATACAACAAAAATTATTTACCATGCACAATATTTATTTAAATAGGAAATTACTAAAATACCCTTTTTCCTAAAATATGGTAGTGACACTAGATGTAATCAGGGAACCGATGAATCTGTCATCTGAGCGCCATATTGGCCATAACTTTTACCAACTTGTGAGTTTGTGAAACCATCGGTTACAGCATTCAAGTAGTACTGAAATCGACAGGAATCTATACAAAAATTTAGATTTTATGTCGGTTGACTTTTGATCAACAAAATGTCTAGATTGGCATGTCACGAATCGCAGGTTGATAAATAATTGGGTTCTTTGGACAAAAATTGAGATTTAATCTAAAATTCAGAATAATAGGATTAAAATAATATATTAGACTACTTAATTCAGAAATAAAGTAAAATATCTTTTGACGTGGTAATTCATACTATATAGGTAATTTGGACTCTGATTTAGGACCTGATTCATACCACAACTAAGGATAACAGGCGAGTACATTTTCGTGATTAGTTTCATTACTTAATAGTCTCTATAATGCATGCATAGTATTAATTATTGATTCTTGACACTCGTTACACGGATTAGTAAATGGTGGATTCTTGTATGAGATATATGACTCTCTGTATTATTATTATTATCTTTTTATGTTTTGTTCAGAATCCATATCGTATTGTCAGAGAATGTAGTCGCATATGGTCCTGAGTAATGTATGGAAAGCAATGTCTAAACCAGGTTCACCACAACCTAATTATTAAATATCAACATTAAATGGTGTTTGAAGATGATAAACATGATTAACTAGTTAAAATTAGGTTTCTAGGCCATTTCTTGGTCAAATAGTCAAATATAGGTAAAAACCTTGGTTATAGTCCCTAACTACCTATAACGTAGGCTTATAAAGTCATATTAGTGATATCATGTTCCTACTAGGATATCTCTAGGTATTTTAGTTAATACTCTATGAATATTAGCTATACAAGTCAATACATGTATATATATATCATACATATATAATAGTACTAAGTGGTATCATAACCTATCCCCAATGCTTTAGCTAACACCCCAATATATAATAATACCTTGGTGTCACAATACCTTGGTATTCTTGATACCAGGATAACCATAACATATATATTTACCTCATATATATAACACTAGGTATCTCTAACACTTAGCTACTAACAAATTCCATTACTTTACCTACATTCTAACATTACCTATACTAACTTAGTATGATATAAACCTCGTTCTACTAGATATCAGTCAACCCATATCTCAAGGCTAAATAATAATATCCCCCAACTGTCTCATTACTTTGACTGCAACCTATAAACTCAATATCTAGTATTATCATAATCAGCCTACAACTTTCCTACCTTACTTACAATGTAAATACTTGACACACAACTTCTCTATCCTAAATCATATACCTATTCAATGTTCAACATCCTAACACTAATGTCTTTTACCTACTGATACTTACTTTACTGAATACACCCCTTTATTTTATGCAATCTATAATTTTAATACCTCTGGATACATTCCCAATGCACTCACAACTGAGAAAAAACCAAACTCAAGCCTCTATTATGCAGTGTACTCACAAAAGTGCACTTCCTGCCTTCAGTTGTACTACCCGAGCTCTGTCCCCCCCCCCCAATGTGTACTGATGTCAAATACAAAGTTTGCACTGTCAAGTGCAGTACATGCACTTAATCTTCAACACAGATATAACTTTTCCCACCTGGATGCAACTACCATCTGTACCTGAAACTCTCTATCACTTCTGCACTCACACATGTTTGTGCTCTAAATTTCTAAGTACAGCAGCTCAATGCCACTGCACCCATTCACAATAATACTTGCACACAGCACCCCCCTTGCACCACACTAAATACAGTCTACTCGACCTTGTGTTTGATAAATAAACGAAAGAAATAGAAACGAGGTTTATACGAAACCCGCTCTTAGGTTCACAAACAAGAAGTACAATTAATCCTATACGAGGATGTTAAGTATAATTTTTTAATTTGGGTAAATATTGCTATAGGAGTCTGATCTACAGTAGATCACTTTGTCCCTTGGACCACACGATGATGAAAAAGTGCAGTAGAAGACAAAAAGCAGCTTCGAAGGTTGCTGAAGAGAGTGGATGCTCGATGCCAAAGTCGTCGATCACTACTCTTTGCCTGAGCTCTGGATTCTTCTCTCTCAAAGACTCTTCGATTCTGATCTTCAAATCTTCAACCATTTTCCCTCCAATTTTTTGACCTTCCAATCTTTCGTTTTTCGACCTTGGACCTCTGTCAATAGAGGTCTCCATTTATAGAGTTTTAGTGACAGTGACCACTCAGTCGGCATAGAAACCGAGTAGTAGAAAGTACAGCACCCTTTTACACGATGGTTACAATAACCGTTGCCCACGTATAGATGACCTTTTGAATGAGCGTGTGACGCGTGTCCAATTAAGAGACAATGCGTATAACTGCTGCGAAGATCGCGACATAAAAGCCACGTAGGTAGTTATCCTTCGCGTAGAAGAGGTTGGCGTAGAAGCCAATAACTGTCACCATGGCGTAGAAGCCAAGTAGGCATAGAAGCCGAGTAGGCGTAGAAGCCGAGTGGGCGTAGAAGATAGCTGATCCTCCTCCCCTAACTGAGGCCTTGAGCGAATTCTGGACAGAATAGCCTTAATACGCACTAATGCAAATATGGCCTGAGTTGGCGTATTCCAAGGAGATAGCGTACAGCGTGCTCCCATAGCTGAGAATAGCCCGACGGCGTAATGTACCAAAGTGATGATCATCCGTGCTCCCATAGCTGAGAATAGCTGAGAATAAATCTACTTCGTCAGGAATGTCCTCGTACAGTTTGGAGGTCTCCGGGATCGGGTGAGCAGCTAGGAAATCCGCCAACGCTTGGCCTTTGATGGACTTCTGAGGGACGTACACCATGTCATACGGTGTTAATAACATCGCCCAAGTCGCGAGTCGGGAATTAAGAACACTTGGCTTGTTCATCAATACCCGAAGAGGATTGATCTTGGAAATGATGTGGATGGTTTGGCCTGTGACATGGTGCCGCATTTTCTGGATAGCGAACATCAGAGCCAAGCATTCTTTTTCCACTGGATTGTACCGGTGTTCGGCTCCGACCATTATCCTGCTGAGGTAGTAGATAACCTGTTCGTGACCCATATCATTCTTCTGTGCGAGAAGAGCTCCCAAAAAATGTTCCATCGCTCGAACATACAGCACGAATGGTCTTCTTATGACGGGAGGCACCAGAACCGGCGGATTAGTGAGGTTGCGTTTGATATCATTAAACGCTTGCTGACAGGCTTTGTCCCGTACGAAGGATACACCTTTCTTCATGAGACGAGAAAAAGGCTGACATCTCCCAGAGAGGTTGAATATGAATCTCCGGATATAAGCCAAACGACCTTGAAATCTCCTGAGTTCTCTCAGATTACGGGGCGGTCACATTTCTAAGACGGCCTTGACTTTATCAGGGTCCACTTGAATGCCTTTGACGGTAATGACAAATCCCAGGAATTTGCCACTAGATACACCCAGAAAGGACTTTTTAGGATTCATTTTGAGTTGATGTTGGCGCATTAACTCAAATACTGTCTTCAAGTCTTGGATGTGATTATCCTTGAGGCGGCTTTTGACAGCTATATCGTCCACGTAACACTCCACGATCTTTTGTAAATGCTCATGGAATATGTTACTCATAGCCCGTTGGTACGTAGCCCCGACATTCTTTAATCCGAAGGGCATGACTGTATAGCAATATACCCCCAATGGTGTCCGGAAGGCAGTATGCATCTCGTCTTCAGGATGCATCTTGATTTGATTATATCCTGAAAATCCGTCCATGAAAGATATGCGTTCAAAACCGCATGTATTGTCAATCATGACGTCTGTGATAGGAAGAGAAAACTTATTCTTGGGGCAGGCTGCATTCAGATCTCGGTAATCGATGCAGACACGTACTTTCCCATTTTTTCATAACCGGGACAACATTGGCGACCCAGTCGGGATGTTGTTCTTCCAGGATGAAACCGCAGGCTATCAACTTCTTGATTTCAGCTTCGATGGCGTCCATCATATCCGGGCAAAACCGACGTTGGTGCTGCTTCACAGGCTTTGAATCGGGCAATATATTGAGTTTATGAGTAGCCACCTTCGGATCAAGACCTGGTATGTCCTCATAATTCCATGCAAAGACATCGATATACTCTTTTATCAGCTGGATAACTTCTTCCCTTTCTTCTTCGGAAAGATTGTTACTGATAAATATCGGCTTTGGCGAAAGTTTATACGTCAATCTGGATAACTTTATCTTTAGTGGGAGGTTCTCTCTGCTCGAAGCAGAATTCCTATTGTGTATCCATTTGTTGAGCCCAAGCATCATTCTCAAATGGTTCAGATTCTTGTTCGTTTGTTTCGAAAGAATCTGCCACTACCATATTTACTAATAATGTTCGTTCGAGAACATCAGATGAATCGGAGGGCGACGAGTCATTTTGAGAAGAGAAAAAGATATCCTCGTTTGACTCAGGAGTTACAAGGGAGGTGGTATACCCTAACCCGAAGCTGGTTCGTTGATAGTAGGGATCGCCGTACAGCGGTATTCATCTGTCTTTCCCATAGTTGAGACCTGGTTTCAGCTTCAAGTTATAACCCATACTTTACATGATCTTCAAAGCTTGCGGGTTGTATCTGTGAACCTGCATTTTACCAACATCGTCATCGAAAGAATCTTCTTGTACAGTCGGTTTGTTGCGCATGCGGCCGAAGACCATTGAATGCTGACTGCTGCAAGTAGGCAGGACAATGAAGATAGAATCCTCATATGGTCCATATGTCGTGATGATATTGGATGATGATGCTACTTCCCATATATACGGATGATAGGAGTCTATAGCTTCCAAGAATTTTTTTGCTATAGGTTCTATATCGTCATGGGGAGAGGATTCCTGATTTGGAATTTGAGCGTCAATATACTGGAAAAGAGGATCTTTATTATCATCTAAAACTGCATTACTGGTCGCATTTACATCAATCGAATGCCTGTTGCGCCGAAGGTTGATGACCAAGGGTGGAGGCTTCTGGTTCAGAGTGATCACTAGAGGATCGCCTCATTTTCTTGACCTGGTTTTGTTCAGGTGGACAGCCATAGGCTGCATGGCTTTTGGATGAGTAGTTCGCCCTTTCACCTTGATTGACAGAGGTTGTTCGGCAGAGGGTTCTTCAGGCTCCCGATGGGATTCCTTCTCTGCTTCGCTTGACACCTCTTCCATGTAGACTTGAGAGTACAACACGGCATCAGAGTAGTATGATTCTACTCCTTTAAATGGGTTCAGGTCAGCAAACTCCGTTTGTACTGTTCCTTGGACATTTATATATTTAAAGCATTGATGTAGAGTCGAAGGAACGATGTTGTGGTCATGGATCCAAGGTCTACCTAGCAGAATGTTGTAGGATACCTCTGAATCAATGATATAACACGTAGCCACTGATCTGAGGTCGCCAATCTGGATCCTCAGGCGAATTTTCCCCAACGGCTTACTTTTCCTGGCGTTGAAATCCACGATTGTAGTGGTGGTATAAGCCAATTCGCTGGTAGGAATCCTCAGCGGTCTAAGCAGACTATGAGGAATGATGTTGATTGATGATCTCGGATCTATGTGAATCCGGTCGACCTCCATGGAACCGACGCACCCGGTGTAATAGAGGGGTCTGTCATGCCTGTTATGTTTTAACAGAATATCATCTTGAGTGAAAGTGATATTCGGGACCACCTCCATCACACTGTGGCATTGAGGACATGCCACGGGTTCTTCGTCAGGGGACTTGAGCTGGGTCAAGTATGCCTCCGCCTGCATCAATACTTCACTCAGGGCTTGACGAGTGTCTTGAGAGAGCCTGAGTAGTTCAAAGATGGACAACCTGGCTGGTGTATTAGCCAATTGGGCCAGGATGTCGAAGTTGTACGGCTTCTCTAAACCTTTATTTCGAGTATTTTTCACAGGTTTATCGAAACGCACTTCTTTTTGCTTCCCTTTGTCCGCCGAAGTTGGTCTCGAAGGACCGGCCTCTGGTATGGCGGGTTCTTGCTCTGAAGGCTTGGTAGCTGAAGCGTCTGCCGGTGCATCTTCCTGACTTGCTCCATAGTCCTGGAGGTAAGCTTTCCCTGAACGGGTTCCAGTAGCCAAGACCTCGTCTTCTGATGTCGAGTGTACCGTTACCTTGTAACATGGTTTACGTTTCGAGTTTTTCTTAGACGTAGCCTTAGCAGCTTGAGTCTCTTTCTCGATCTCTGATACTAGATCTGGATGAACCCATATGATCTTGCCCCGCTGGGTAGTTAGGGGTAGCAGGTCAAGATTTTGACCCCTAGCTGGAGGGAGATTAACGATGTTCATCGTCGTTCGGGAAATAGGTGTAACACCGTCCGGGACTTCTTGGAGAGGCAGATTGCCAAACTGCAGAGAGATCATGTTGGCTGTGACCGTTTTCTCGCTATTGCACAGAGTGATGGCCTTAGCATCGATCAGCTCATGGATCTTCCTTTTCAGTACATAATACGCCTTTGTAGGGTGGTGTATGTATCTATGGAAGATGCAGTACTTGGGGTTATTAGTACTGCCGACTTTTTTAGGCCGCTTCTCCTCAGGAAAGGTAATCTTGCCGCTTTTGATGAGACACACGAATATACTCGGAATATTGTCATCGTCGAAAGAGTATACTTCAATGGGCCTGGAAGTCCCAGGTTTCGTCTGTGTGGTTGCCGCAGTCTTTTGTCTGGACGTATTGATTGCCAGAGCTTCTTTTCCTTTGGAACCGCGGGGATGGTCGCTGTTGGGGGATGACCTTTTTCCTCTATCGGAGGCAGAGATCATGATGCCATTATCACGCGCCTTCCGACTGTTGTCCTCGGCGGCTACCGCTGAGATGATGAACGAGGGCCAATCATGGAACAAATATGGTCCTATGAACACCGAGATTACGGGAAGAAGGTTCTTCCTGCAAATGTCGACCAAGGCCGAGTCTGGAACTCCGGGAGGCATTTGCAAAGTGGCTTGACGAAAATGTTCGATGAAGGTGCGAACGTCCTCTTTTTCCTTCTGCTTCACTTCGATGAGAGAGGACATCGACATGTCCATCCCTCCCTCGTAGAATTTTGTGAAGAATAAGGCTTTGAAGTCGTCGAAGGAAGTAATGCAGTTATCCGCCAGGCTGCGGTACCACTGGTAAGCCACGCCCGAGAGACAGCCCTTGAACACCCGAGTGACGAGGGCATCATTCCCCTATAGTAACACCATCATCATACTGAAGTAGTTCATGTACTGACTCGGTGATGTTTTTCCCTCGAACAGAGCCATGGTCTGTGGTTTGTATTTAGGAGGGAAAGGGGCCTCTTCCTAGATAGCTGGGTAAGGCTGGTTGATCCCTAATTTCTTGAACTGATCTTTATGCTTCAAGGCATCAAATTGGGCTTTTAACTCCCGTACTGCCTGCATCGGATTTTTTGACGGTAGCGGGACCACGGAGTGGTGAGGACTCGGTTGTATCGCGACTCCAACGGAAGGTAATACATTCTCCGAGTGAGGAAGCGGAGGAACTGCTGACTCCTGATCTAGAGCAGGCTCTTGGATTGCGTTGGATGGTGGTAAGTCCACTCCCACATGTATCTGAGTTGGAGGGGCCGATGCTTGAGCCATTGCAGCCGTGCGTTAAGTCAGCATCATCTGGTGCATGTTCTCCATCATGGATTGCATCTCTTTCAGAGACGTCTCTAGTACAGTAATGCGTTGCTCAGCGCTCCCCGACGGGAAAGCTTCCTCGCGTTCATCTCCAATGGCATAAACTTCCATCTCCCTGGGTGTCATTGAAAGATTAGTATAGGTCTCTGTAGAAGTTGACTCTATACTTTCGGCATCTGATTCGGGAGACTGGCGACCCCCAGCATTGGAATCAGAAGAGTACGAAGTCGGTTGTCGTAACCTCGAACGGGTGTTTTGAAACACCCCAGCTTTAGTGTTCCTAAGGAGCTTGTTGAATCTCCTTCGGCTCGGAGTTCTAGAGGGATAATATCTTGAACTCGAATTTCCTCTAGATATGTGTGAAGCCATATTTACTGATGCAAGTGTGGGTTCTTCTTCCTAGAAAGACGGAGAGTAGCTCAACAGGTCAAAAACTGACCGTTTTGCTTCAGAACAGCAACAATTAATTACAATCCTATGACTATTACAATAGTGCTCGTTAGGAGGCGTAATAGACATGCCGGAAGATCCCCTATCCTTGCGTTTCTAGATCAGATACTCACGCAGGTCAGGAGGATTTACAGAAGAAGTAGAAGATGGCTTGTTCCTTCTGTTCACATCAGTGGGCATGCGGATGTTGGGAACCATAGTTTTTTCCTGTACCACCTATATACAGCAGGTTGGCCATCTGGGTAGCAGATAATCCCCGAGGAGGGTATCTTTCTGTAAATTGAGCCTTCTTTACGTTGAGGGGCTTCCCCTGGCGTAATTTGGAGCTCCGCTCAGGTTGGCGTAAAGCTGAGGATTTCTTTAGTCGGCCGTCAGCCTCTCGCGTAATCCGGAGGGCAGGCAGATTCTTCCCTTGCTGGCGTAAAGGCCGAGAAGTTGAGCAGTCCGTCGCTTGCTTTCCCTTGCGTAGATTGCAGGGATCGTCTGCTTTTCCGCGGAGGGCAGATGCATTTCTATGCACGGAGCGTGTTTGGAATTTCTGATTTGGCGCTAAGGCATTGTCAGAAATTCTGTCTGCCACGTCATCGGTGGGAGACTGAATTTTACGTACAGAGCACGGAGCAGGCCTCTGTACTAGCGCTGAGGCATTGTCCGAAGTTTTGTCTATTCCGTCAGGGACGGGAAACAGAGTTTTACGCGCAGAGCGCGATGTAAACTTCTGGATTAGCACTGAGGCATTGCCAGAAGTTTTGTCTATTCCGTCAGTGACGAGAGACTAAATTTTACACGCAAAGCGCGGAGGGAGCGATGCTACAACCTCGTTGGTCGGAGAGATCGAAGAGTCGGCAGGAATGGTATGGGATGTCTTGGGCATCCAGACCTTACGTAGCTTCCTGTTGCCTTGGACAGAGAGAGTGTGAGAGTTAACCCCTATTGGAAGCATGTCTTCGTAGGCAGACTAGTAGAACTGGACGACCAGTGTCTTCTTCACAGATCCTACAGATACCGCATTGTGTTGAGCAATTGCTTCCTCATCAGAAGAGAAAGATCTCCCCAGCAGAGTCTCCATCTTGTGTTTGATAAATAAATGAAAGAAATGGAAATGAGGTTTATACGAAACCCGCTCTTAGGTTCACAAACAAGAAGTACAATTAATCCTATACGAGGATTTTAAGTATAATTTTTTAATCTGGGTAAATATTGCTATAGGAGTCTGATCTGCAGTCGATCACTTTGTCCCTTGGACCACACGATGATGAAGAAGTGTCATAGAAGATAAAAAGCAGCTTCGAAGGTTGCTGAAGAGAGTGGATACTCGATGCCAAAGTCATCGATCACTACTCTTTGCCAGAGCTCTGGATTCTCCTCTCTCAAAGACTCTTCGGTTCTGATCTTCAAATCTTCGACCGTTTTCCCTCTAATTTTTTGACCTTCCAATCTTCTGTTTTTTGACCTTGGACCTCTGTCAATAGAGGTCTCTATTTATTGAGTTTTAGTGACAATAACCACTCAGTCGGCGTAGAAACCGAGTAGTGGAAAGTATAGCACCCTTTTATACGATGGTTAGAATAATCGTTGCCCGCGTATAGATGACCTTTTGAATGAGCATGTGACGCATATCCAATTAAGAGACAATACATATAACTACTGCGAAGATTATGTCATAAAAGCCACGTAGGTAGTTATCCTTCGCGTAGAAGAGGTTGGCGTAGAAGCCAATAACAGTCACCATGGCATAGAAGCCAAGTAGGCATAGAAGCCGAGTAGGCGTAGAAGCCTAGTGGGCGTAGAAGATAGCTGATCCTCCTCCCCTGACTGAGGTCTTGAGCGAATTCTGGACCGAATAGCCTTAATACGCACCAATGCAAATATGACCTGAGTTGGCGTATTCCAAGGAGATAGTGTACAGCGTTCTCCCATAGCTGAGAATAGCCCGATGGCGTAATATGCCAAAGTGATGATGTAATCAAATCTCTTGCATTAAATGCAGAGATTTGCCCCCATCCTGCGCATTAAATGCAGAGGCGTGTCTTCGAAGATTTTCCATCATTATGCGCATTAAATACAGATACGCGTCTCGAACCCTTTACGAAGAGCAACTGATGATGTAGCAGTCTGTTTGTCTTCTACGGAACGTAAGAAGCTCATGTCTACCTTTATAAAACTAGGCAGCGTATTCCAGAGGCGTGTCTCTAAGATCTGCCATTATTCTGCGCATAAAATACAGAGGCGTATCTCAAACTCTGCCATCACTCTGTGCATTAAATGCAGAGACGTGCCTCGAGCTCTGCCATCACTCTGCGCATTAAATGCAGAGACGTGCCTCGAGCTCTGCCATCACTCTGAGCATTAAATGCAGAGACGTGCCTCGAGCCCTGTACGAAGAGCAGCTTTTGACGTGGGAGTCTGTTTGTCTTCTGCGGAGCGTAAGAAGCTTACGTCTGCTTGTGAAAAACTAGGCAGCGTATTCCCTTGTACGCGTAAAACCAGTTTACGCCAAGGAAATGGTACTAAACGACAGCCTGGGTTGCTGTGCCGCGCCATCATTATAGCCGTCGTCTGGGTAGTCGTGCAGTACTCTTTGTCAGGAGTCAGAGGTCAGGTTCACTGCATGATTTGATAGGTTCATTTCGGGGAATACGAAGCGTTCCTCGTATACTTCAATGTTGTATTTAAGCGAATGAGTTTTACGCCATAAAGGCGATGTAGCACCCTTTTTATGCTGAAGCAGCCTGGACATACTACATTATACGGATAGTCCTTGAGCTTATATTTTGCGCTATGCTCAGAGGAAAAGCTCTGTTGCACGCTGATGGCTCTGAAGTCATCTTTTTACGCTGCCCAACATCAACATGCTGCGTATAGCTATCCAGCATATTTTTTATGCTTCTACAGACCTCACTGTCAATCACAAACACTCCCCCACATATACAGACTTGCAGGCCTTGGTCTAGACTAAAAATCCCTCCCCCCTTACTTACCACCTGACTGCATCCAAACCTGAGCCCTCCTAAGTATATTAGTAGCACCAGACACTCCTTCCAAACATTCACACCCATACATACAATATATACACTATACATTTAGATGTATAAATAGATATACACTAAACCATACATATATATATATACATATATATATATATATATATACATATATATATATATCTATATATATATATATATATATATTATATATATATATATATACACACACTGTCACGCCCCAGTCCCAAAATACATAGGACTAGGACACGTAAGCATGCCAGCCGCATGTAAATGTCAACTCCAATGAATGGAACCATAACACATGCGTATGTTGTATAATGAATAATAATTCACAAGTGGTAAAATATATCACAAGTCACAGGGTATAATCTAAATCTCATCCACGAAAATCAAATATAAATAAATACCAATCTCTATGAAGCTAGATCTCAATATAAAGTATCTAATGCTGGTAGTCGGATGGAAACAAATCTGCTATCGAACTAGAATATAGAATAAACAAGGTAAATACAATATAAGAATATCAACTACCAATCACGGGCTCGTAAAGAAGACTCCTCGGAATGTACGCAACCAGTCCGGATCTGTGCTCCTGCGAATACTCAAGAATAATACACCTGAAAAGGGCCAGGTCCTCAGAGGTACATAACAAGATACATAAAAGCATACCATAAAGTAAATACTGTAAAAACTCAAGGGTGACCTAACCATCTAAGTGAAATACAACTTTAGGACAACTTGAGTGTATGGGAAAGTATAGGATAGACATATGCTGACGTAATTCACCAATCGTGACAACTGGCTAGTATATGCCACATATGCCCCCATACTAGGGCGCTGTAATATAATAACGTCCATACCGCTCCAAAGAACGGGGAATTTGCATATTATAACGTCCACACCGCTCCGAAGAACAGTGAATCTACATAGTATCCACAACACGCTGTAGCTACTACGCCGAGGCATCGTAACTCTGGCTCATAGTCTATTGTTAGAACAATAGCCCAACCTTACAACCAAACAAGGACAAGGATTGGACCTTCGTACTACAATAGTCTATGCTCCGACTACTAATAACTGCTAAGTCTTCTAACATGCATTTCTAATAGCAGTTATTCCCTATCCGTCGGTCGACCTACACGTACAGGTGGCCAACCACATACGCAAGTCCGTGCCCTATATGAGACTCACAACACGTGTAAAAAATGTGTCAAGTCCTGGGAAGTCATACCGATAACTCCACAACTTTAGGTGGGTCTACTAGACACTAGGTCAAACACAAGTCCTAACGTCAACGCCTTCGTTGACTACACTCGAGTCTCTCTTGGACGCGCACAGTTATATAATCTAAAACAATAAACATGCAACTAACAATATAACTGAATTTAAATAGTACAACAAGGCAAGGTATACTTGCCTAGAACTCTGGTGTGCACAAGCAATGCTCCAGAACCAGCAGTCAAGGTAGCACCATCTCGGATGCCTATGAACAATTAACAATAATTATTACTCACTACATTACACTATGCTTAAATACTTATGCTAACATAGTACATGTATACATATCTATCATATTTACATATATCTATATTAAATAAATTAATAGACATATATACATATATATACAATCATTCATATAGACATATGTACATACCCATTCATAAATACATATATACATAAGTACATAAGTGCATGTATACATATATACATATAATATCTTACATATATACATAATTATCATGTATTCACATATATACATATATATATTAAATAAATTAATAACATATTTATATATATACATTATACATACATATATATATATACATAATATAATACATATCATATATACAAATATACATTATATGTATACATATAAATATACACCATACATATATATACATAAATGCATATATATACATATACATTATACATTATATATACATAAATACATACAATACATATTCATACATAAATATATATATATATATATATATATATATATATATATATATATATATATATTTATATATATATATATATATACACATAACATAATTACTTAATACATATATACATATATATATATATATATATATATATATATATATATTCAACTCACATATACATATATTCATATAAATATACTTTATATATTAATACAAAATACGCGTATACGACGCACGTACCTATACGTCGATCGTGCCCGGGGGGTGTCCGTCGCACGTGACGGACGATCTCCGGTGAGGGGGCCGAGCTCCGGCGGGCACGGTGAAACAGCAGCAGCAGCAGTAGTCACAGCAACGGCAGCAGCAGCCTTGGCAGCTTGGTTTGGCGGTTATAAGCCATTGGATACGGTGGTCAGGGTGTGAGGAAGGCAGCGGTCAGCTGGGCAGTAGTGGTTGGCGGTGGTCAGGCGGGTTGGGGTGTTCGGGTTAGTTGAGGGTGGTGTGGATGCTGGCGATGTTGATGCGGGTGGTGCGCGTGGTGGTTGAGGGCGATGTAGGGGTTGGTTGCTGGTGACGTTGGGATGGTGTAGACGGTGGTCAGGCCGGTGGCGCAGGCGGTGGTAGTCAGGCGGTGGAGTTGGGTGAGGGAAGTCGGAAAGGGGGGTCGGGTGTGATGGTATTGTTGATGGTAAAGATGGTGGTTAATGGCGGTGGCAGTTTGTGCAGGCGGCCTGGGGAGGGTGGTCCGACGTCGACGACAAGGGTAGGCGGAGGAGGTGGTGGTTGAGGCGGTTGAGGTGGTGGTGGAGCTATCCTGTCGGGGAAGGAAGAAGGTGGGTGCTCGGGTTGGGAGGGGTTCGGCTCGATGTTTAGGTATTGAGTTTTGCAATGTGAAAAAAATTAGGAAGACGGGATTATTTATACATGTAGATTTTTAGGTTTTTGTTGACCTAGGAAGTTTGGGCTTGGTCAACACCTCTTAGGATTGGGCCTTGGGCTCACATGAGGATGTTTGGAGGGCCATAATTGCATTGTTTAAATGCAAGGATAGGTTTAAAATAAAGGGGCGATGTTTGCGTGTTGCACATTCCAAAAATTATGAAAAAAATCATGTGAAGGGAAAAACAAGTTTTCTTCGTGTATTGTCCAATGATGTGGACACCTAAATGCACTTTTTCATAAAAGTGCCCAAAAATTGGAAAATTGCACAAAGACGAAAATTAGATTTAAATTAATTAAAATTAGTGCGCATGACGTTCTAAAATTAATTGGAAGTACATGGGGATATAATTAGGTGGGACGCAAGTGTTATGGACATAGTGGACTCAGAGTAGAATTTTATCATAAATTAGGTTGCACGAAATGGGTCAAGATTGTGTCTCCAATTTCGATTGGAACGCGCAAGGGTACAAAGTCATATTTATATAGAATTAAATACAACCGTCCGCGACGAATGTGGTGCGACTAAAATGTAGCACAAGAGAGCATAATTATAAGCTACACAAAGGTCAGAATAGTAAGCGGACATGTCTAGGACAAGATTGTGAAATTTATAGGAAGGCAATGGCTAGTGTAGTGCTCTAATTATAGAAGCAACGGTAAGGTGCACTAAGTGATATAATTATTGAAAAAATTAAATAACATGCTACATTCTAATTATAATTGGATTCTAATAAGCCCTAATCTCTCTATCTAAGCCAAGTAGGCCTAATTTTGGGTGAGGGGATTTACAATCTACCCAACTTAAAATAATTTTGTCCTCGAAATTAAAATAAGGCATAATTTTGTTTAAATCCTTCACATGCGTACGTAAGGCAAGTCTATTGCAATCTTCTCCCAAAAATTTTAAACATATTTAATTCCATTACAATCACTTTCAAATTAAATTAACCATTGTTTAGATCAAACTTCAACACATCGCACTATCTTCTCGATTTTAAAATTAAATAATCCACATCCAATCTAATTCAAATCTATATGACATCCCACATTAAAATTTATATCGCAATCTCCAATTATCATAATCTCCTCTAGAAAATAATTATAATCACATATTATTTCTATTTTCAACTTGTAAATTCCGTACTCTTCGAATTTAAATTTAATTTGCATCTTTAATATTTTACATAGGTAATCCCACAATCAACCTTTAACTTTTAATTTAAGGCCTCAAATGGTTCAAGTCTAGATTTTTATATTTATCTTCAAAGTTTAAATCGGTGATTCAACCTTCAATACTCCAAATTTAAATCAAGTGCTCAAAGTATAAATATTTGGTTCATCATATCCTATTTTTTTGAAATTCTTTGATCCTCATCATATTAATCATTCTTCTAAAATTCTCAAATTAAATGACTTGAACCCCTCAATCTTATTTTACTCGATCACAATCTAAAAGAAATTCCTCTCAAGTTGATAATGCAACTGCTACCCAACTTAGAGTTTTCCTATCTATCACATAAGGCTCTTACATTTAGAAAATTTATTCCTCAAATTTACTTAATCATGTTACTCAATACTCAAAAATTTAACACCAGATATATCAGATATGATATACCCTTAATCAGTTATAAAAGACAGTCATCTAGTAATGAGATTGGCCTATAGGTATATCTATTACTCTCTGTATATCATACCTATACTAAGCACGAGATTTTGTCTTTCCGAAATAAGAAAGGACGAAAAACAATAATAAAGAGCTCAAGGGGGAGGTAATAGATTAGAAGTATGGGGATCACGAAATTTGAAGAATTCAAATGGGAATTGTCAAGGCAGTTGTGGATTAAAATCCTATTTTGGCAATTCCTATTCGCATGCTCGTATCAGTAGAGTTATGTAACTTATACGATATGCTCAAGAAGATCTAGAGGGCAAGTACATTCATCTACTAATCACTACATATCTCAATCCACGTAAAGTAGTCATGCAAAGAGCGAACCAAATGCATCAAGGTTGATCAGACCATACACTTGATTCTGATTAGACAATGTATTAGTGTAGCACTCCAATAATACATATGTCATGAACAAGCTTGATAAAGAATAAGCTTATAAAACTAGGCTATAATAGCAGCATAAGTCAAGGTAGTACAGCGAATATAAGTACGCTAGATTATGATGAGAGAAATTATAAAACAATTCAAGTTCACAAAAAGATAAGACTCCACAATCTCTACAGTTGTCACACTAACTCCTTGTCTAAGTCGCTAGTCGACCAAATTGGGACATGGACCTCTAAGTGTTACAGTCGGGATAAACACTATCATCTTATGCAAGCATATAACTAATGTCATTCAATTATATTTCATCAATGGGTCAAGAGGACTATATGATACTATGTTGTGAGGCATACTACCCAACTTAAAATAATAAACTAAAACTGCAACTGCCTTAAAGGAGATTCTACAAAATTACTTGGTCTTTGTAAAGGAAGTAGAAACTACTATTAGGGTATACGAGGGAAAGATCTTGGTACTGATGAGGGTATCCTATTGCCTTATATATGTAATGGTCATCTTAAGTCTTAATCATAGTGTTCATTGAATACCAGTATTAATACTAAGAATGGAGAGTTATTGGCCTTCAAAGGAGAAGGGAAATATAACTCGTATTGAGGTATGGTACAAGTTACACGATTCAAAACTAAGGGATAATCGTCATATCACAATCTACAGGAATAACTCAAAACTATCAAGTTCTAATTACCAAGCACAAAAATTTAAATTTCCAGATTAACAAACTATAATCCTAGCAATCTATATTTCTATCATTAAAGAATACACTTGGCCTTCAATCAAAAGTGTTAGGTGGCACGTCTTGAAAGATGAAGAATAGAAGAACATAATTAGTCGTCGCACAATTATAGCGAGCGCTAAGTTTACAGAGGAATAAAATATAAAACTAAATAGAAAGACTCTAGATAATTTTACGGTTTCCTAATATCTGTGTTCGAGGTTTCATTAAGGAAAATATTATATTCGTTCCTCCTGGCTTCCTAAAGTATGGTCTTCTAGTATCAGGACAAGAACCTAACTTTACAGTCCTATAATACTATCTCACTATAAAAGTTAAGTTTTGGTCCTAATATTCAACCTTGGATTTCTATTGGTCCCTCAATGCTAGGGTCAACTATATGGTTAAATTTATAACTCACTCTAGTTGTGTCTATACTGCTCTCAAGTCATCCCTAATTATCTAGAGATAATGGTCAATCATTCTACGAGTAAGGGTTACTAGGGTTCATTAAGTATTCTAACTCAGTGATGTGTCATTATCCTAGTTGTACTCTTAATAGAAAGGTTACCCGACATATTATCTAATAACAGGGACTTCTATATTCTAGGAGAAGGCTATACACAAGGAACTATTAGGGAAGCACATGATCAGGCAGGACGGAGTTACTCAAATAGAACAGATTGGAAGGAAGATAAGTTATAGTCAATTGTGGATGAGATCCTATACTCGAATCCTAGGTGCAGGCTTGCTCGGTACAGTAACGTAACTGAGACAATATGCTCTTGACCTGCATGGGCCACCACTAAAAATATGTCACGCCCCAGTTCCAAAATACGTAGGACTAGGACACGTAAGCATGCCAGCCGCATGTAAATGGCAACACCAATGAATAGAACCATAACACATGCGTACGCTGTATAATGAATAATAATTCACAAGTGGTAAAATATATCATAAGTCACGGGGTCTAATCTAAATCTCATCCACAAAAATCAAATATAAATAAATACCAATCTCTATGAAGCTAGATCTCAATATAAAGTATCTAATACTGGTAGTCGGATGGAAATAAATCCACTACTGAACTAGAATATAGAATAAACAAGGTAAATACAATATAAGAATATCAACTACCAATCACGGGCTCAAAGAGAAGACTCCTCAGAACGTACACAACCAGTCCGGATCTGTGCTCCTACGAATACTCATGAACAATACACCTGGAAAAGGCCAGGTCTTCAGAGGGACATAACAAGATACATAAAAGTATGCCATAAAGTAAATACTGTAAAAACTCAAGGGTGACCTAACCATCTAAGTAAAATGCAACTTGATGACAACTTGAGTGTATAGAAAAGTGTAGGCTAGACATATGCTGACATAATTTACCAATCGTGACAACTGGCTAGTATATGCCACATATGCCCCCATACTAGGGTATTGTAATATAATAACGTCCATACCGCTCCGAAGAATGGGGAATCTGCATATTATAACATCCATACCGCTCCAAAGAATGGGAAATCTGCATAGTATAACGTCCATATCGCTCCGAAGAACGGGAAATCTGCATAGTATAACGTCCATACCGTTCCGTCGAACGGGGAATATGAATAAAGAAAGTGGGTATCCCATACGCCTACTAGTCGTCCTCCCCGCCCAATGATCTATACATGTTATATCCACAACATGCTGTAGCTACTACGTTGAGGCGTCGTAACTCTGGTTCATAGTCTATCGTTAGAACAATGGCCCAACCTTACAACCAAACAAGGACAATGATTGGACCTTCGTACTACAATAGTCTATGTTCCGACTACTAATAACTGCGTGCAGGTGGCCAACCGCATACGCAAGTCCGGGCCCTATATGAGACTAACAACACGTGTAAGAAATGTGTCAAGGCCTGGGGAGTCATACCGATAACTCCACAACTTTAGGTGGGTCTACTAGACACTAGGTCAGACACAAGTCCTAACGTCAATGCCTTCGTTGACTGTACCCGAGTCTCTCTCGGACGCACACAGTTATATAATCTAAAACAATAAACATGCAACTAATAATATAACTGAATTTAAATAGTACAACAAGGCAAGATATACTTGCCTGGAACTCTGGTGTGCACAAGCAATACTCCGGAACCAGCAGTCAAGGTAGCACCGTCTCGGATGCCTATGAACAATTAACAATAATTATTACTCACTACATTACACTATGCTTAAATACTTATGCTAACATAGTACATGTATACATACCTATCATATTTACATATATCTATATTAAATAAATTAATAGACATATATACATATATATACAATCATTCATATAGACATATATACATACCCATTCATAAATACATATATACATAAGTACATAAGTACATATATACATATATATATTAAATAAATTAATAACATATTTACATATATACATTATACATATATATATATATATATACATGAATAACCATAAATATATATATATATATATATATATATATATATATATATATATACATATAAAATATAATACATATCATATATACAAATATACACTATATGTATACATATAAATATACAACATACATATATATACATAAATGCATATATATACATATACATTATACATTATATATACATAAATACATAAAATACATATTTATACATAAATATATATAAATAACATAATTATGTAATACATATATATATATATATATATATATATATATATATATATATATTCATCTCACATATACATATATTCATATAAATATACTTTATATATTAATACAAAATACGCGTATACGACGCACATACCTATACGTCGATCGTGCCCGGGGTGGTGTCCGCTGCACGTGACGGACGGTCTCTGGAGAGGGGGCGGAGCTCCGGCGGGCACGGTGAAACAACAGCATCAGCAGTAGTCACAGCAACGGCAGCAGGAGCCTTGGCAGCGTGGTTTGGCGGTTGCAGGCGATTTGAGACGGTGGTCAGGGTCGTGGGGAAGGCGGCGAACAGCCGGACAGTAGTTGTTGGCGGTGGTCAGGCGGATTGGGGTGTTCGGGTTGGTTAAGGATGGTGTGGATGCTGGCGATGTTGATGTGGGTGGTGCGTGTCACGCCTCGATCTCCCGCAGGCTATTTCGGCCGTTCCCGCTAGGCGGGAATCACCCTCGCCAGCGCTCCCGTGGAACGATCGCTTGACCCATCCGGGCGTGATGCCACGCCCGTGCAAGGCCATGGTTCATTGGCTGGCGGCAAGAGTTCTAAGCCACAGAGTCGCATAGATTGTCCGAGTGTAGCGGAGTCATGAACGCATGGCGATCGGTAACAGGTTCACTGAGTCGACAAAATAGCGGAAGCATTGAAACACAAGTTGAAGTAAAGCAAGCTCTTTATTGATATAAATATGTGTTACAGGCAGCGTATAGCCGAGATTACAAGTCGCTCAAGCCTCTCTCTCTGAAACAGTAAAAATGTGCCAAGTGGCTACAACTGTGGAATGAATGTACTGGCGATGGTCAGGCGACGCTCCAACATTATGTCTTGTATATGTGCTTCAGTCCCGGACGCACCGTTGCAAGGCTTCAGAGGAAGCTCCTGGCCTTAGCACGCACGTTGGAGGCATCCGCACCGAACGAGGTTCTCCCGAACCCTGCATACAAACTGGTGGATTATCAGTACATTAAATGCACTGGTGGGAAAGCTACTTGCCCGCTCGACAAATCCAAACACGTAATACAGGTTTCGTGCACAACTATTAAGTTGTCTTTCTAGTTGCCTTAGGATCAGTTTTATGCAAATATCGAATAGCCTAATGTGTCGGGCAGTGCGCCGTGCGATGTTAGAGGAAACACGGCGAGACTTACCAACTTACCATCTCCTTCCCTGTCCAAGGTAAACATTGTTAATTCAAGCACGGCAAGTGTCACGACCCGCACCCAGAATTGGGGCACGAGTACGCGGGTACGTCCAGCCTACGCCGCAGCATCGGCGGTAGAACGCTGTCAAGGTCTTGATACTATCTAGCAAATCTCACACAAGCATCCAATCTCCATAAGGAGGCACGGATGACACAATTAAAATGAACGCATACACAATCACAGGACTACAGCACGATAAGATATCGAACAAATAAAAATTAAATACAACACAAGTCAAAAAGTAATAATCTAACTCAACAATTATCCAAATCTCATCAAAAATGCCGGAGACAAATCCGGTACCAAATAGTCTGCTAAAAGAACTAACTAGAAGATTAATGATTCCGGCTAGACCTCCCAGAATCACAACTAACTACCAAGCCCAAGTTGCAGCTACTCACCATATGATCCATAAAGTGTCGGACAGCGGTCCTCTAAGGCATAGTCTGGAAAAATGTTTCCAGTCAGGAAGGAGCAAAGTATAAATCTCAAATAACAGTTCCATTAAATTGATAAGGACTATAAAGCAATAAACATGTGATGCTAGCTACTGAGAAGACAGTGAAATAAATGCAATAGCAATTAAAAAGAGACAGGCAATGTAAAGAGACAGGCAATAGGCAATATGATACAGTCAGTGCATGTATGAAAATAAAAAGAACAATGAGCAGTATCATATACGGGTGATGTAGTGTATGATTTAAATAGAGAACTGTAATCTGTTCTAAGTGTTTGAAATAGTAGTTTCAAAATGTGATCGGCTTGGGAACATGTACGATAGCTATAGGGCCTGGCTAATCATGAGTGAAGAGCATGATTAACACTTACATTGTTCTATACTGTATAAAGGGTATGATCACATTTCTTACTAACTACTTCCCCGCCCCCAACTAGTAATGTGGATCCAACCATGACACGTCACGATACACGAGCAAGTCCAATCTATCATGTACGATGTCTAATATACATGTCGTGTACAATGTCAATACGATAATTAATGTAATATCTCATGACTGCAGATCCAAGCTAAACTAGTCCGTGTAGCACAGTGTCAAGGATTCAGATGTAATATTTTATGATTATTGAACTTATAGAAATTATCAAGGAATTGAAAATTATCAGAGAATGTACTTGCCTTGGGTCTTTAGCTGGTAATTATTGAGGTCCTGCTCCAGAGTATCCCCTGGGTGAACCAACAGTCCTATAGACATAACACAATACAACATTTGCATCAGATGCTACACTAACACACAGTCAAAAATACTGGCCTTAGGGCCATGCCAGGCAGGGCACTAGTCAACTAGGGTCATCTGGTAGGGATATACATAAATATATATCGCATTAACTAATCATATATATATAATTTCTATCAATTACAATAATAGATATATGTAAAAATATATACTTTAAAATAAATAATACTTGTATATATATAAAAACATAATAAATAATACTTGTATGTATATATATAAACATAACTCATGGAAAGGAATACAATACGTATATATTGGTATACATACTAAAAAGAATTTAACATAATATATATATATATCTAAAATATATACCAATATAAATTATAATTGCTATAGTTGTATATTTACCAAAATACGTACATATATATATATATATTAATATATATCAAAATACGTTCATATACATATATATGTGTATACCAATACACTATTTAACATATGATATTAAATATGTATATGCAAATTATATATATACGTTTGCCTACATATACATATAAATAGAGAAAATATGTATATATATATATATATATATATATATATATATATATATATATATATATATATATACAATTTACACTCAAATACGTATACAACATACGTACGCACACACAATACCCATACATACGTATTTATATTCAGATACGTATATAAACATATACACATTCATACATGTATATATTTGAATTCACATATACGCATTTATATATATATATATATATATATATATATAAAGAAGGAGGGAGAGGGGAAGATACTTACTGCGGTGGTCGGGGCTTGCTGGCCGGAAGATGGCCGGAGGGAAGAAGAGCAGAGGCGGAGGAGGTGATGGTCGGGGGCAGTGGGGAGTTGGAGCTTGGCCGGGGTTCAGCTGATGGTTGGCCGCCGGAGTATGGACGGAAGGGGAGTAGTAGTGATGATGATGGTAGTTGATGATTGTGGAGATGGTGATAATGGTTGTGGTGTTGGGAGGTTGCAGCCGGAGTGGGGAGTTGTCCGGCGGGAGAGGAAGAGCAGAGGGAGGGCTGGTGGAGTAGTGAAGGGGAGCAGCCAGCGGGTTGGCCGCCGGGGCTGAGCAACGGCAGGAAGTCGGGTTAGGGGACTCGTGAGGGGGCCGCCGGAGTGCAGGGGTGAGGGGCTTGTCCGGACAGGCCGGGGAGGATGAGCAGGCTGGGTTATCGAGCAGCAGGGGGGCCGGAGCACTGGCTGACCGGAGCAGCAGGGTGGGGCTGCGGGGCTCGGTACTCGGCCGGACTGATGGTGGTGGTGATGTAGGCCGGAGTAGGGGAGCTGTCCGGCGGAGGGAGGAAGGGCAGAGGGAGAGGGAGCCGTCGGGTTGGCCGCCGGGGCTGAGCAGCGGCCACCGGAGGGAGAAAGGGCCGCCGGGTGAACAGAAGGGAGGAGGATGAACAGTGTTCCCCCCCCTTTTTTGAATTTAAATGAAGAAAACAAGAAAGAAGAAGGAGAAAGGAAGAAAAGAAGAAGAAGAAGAAGAAGAAGAAGAGAAAAGAGAAGGAGAAGGGAAGAAGCTACGGTTTGGTGTTGAGGGAGATGGGGGCTTATGAGATGAGGCCTACCTAGGTTTTCTAGGGATTAGGGTTTGATGGGACATGACATTAAATAGGGAGAGAGGGTGTGTGAAATCAAGGGTTAGGATTGGCCCATTAAATGTGTGGTACAGATTGGTCATGAGGTTTCTTCATGTGGGGATGACGGTGATGATTAAAAATATTAGGGATTCCTCATTGGTTTAAACAAATTGGTGTTGACACAAAAATGCAAATTTGCAAATTAGCCCCCTTAAATTTGGGTATTTACACAATCTCATAAAATGACGAAAATTTGTCGGGCGATTTGGTGTCCGGTGTTTTGTAGGGTCAGGGGGCGCTGTAAGTTTGGTACGGGCTCAATTAGCAGGGCGCTGGAATTAAATTGGGATTTCAGAATTGGTTAAATAGTATCCTCAATTTAATTAGAAATAAATGCAAGTTGTGTTCTAAAATTAATTAGGAGTACATGGGGCCAAAATCAGGTCAGGTCATCAATACCAATAGTGAAGAAGACTCAGAACAGAATATTATCCTAATTTGGGCCGCACAAAAAAAATAGGTCAAGATTGCCTCCAATTTTAATTGGAACGCACAACGATACAAAATAGGAATTTATTAAATAAACGTCCGCGACGATTTTTGTGCGGTTAGAAATAATGTACAGAGAGCATAATTATGAGTTGCAAAATAGCAGAATGGAAGGCGGGCATGTCTAGGGCAAGATTGTGAAATTTGTTGGAAGACAAAAGCTAGGGTCGCGCTCCAAATATTGAAGCAAAGGCAATGCACAATAATTAATTTAAAATACGGTAATTAATTAAAATCTCCAATCAATAAATTCTAGATAAAACAATTAAATACAGAATTCCACAATGTGGACAGGTGTTCATCTACTGGGCTTCTAGGTCAAGTCTAATAGCTCAAATAAAAGAAACTGTATATAATATTATATTTAATTACACATCACATAATTATTTAAATTAAATATACCATCATGCAATTTCTTAATTGTAACTACAATAATATTAAATATTATAAAAAGTCAAAAATACCCCTATTTTCGGAACGTGGTAGTGACAAGTCTACCCTCCTTAAAAGAATTTCGTCCTCGAAATTTAAAATCCTCAAAGTAGCGTTTATTCATACACATTATTATTTTTCATCAAAGTTTAAATTCATCAACCACGAAATCAGGTAATAATCCACAATGCCTTTTCACAATTTTTAAAAATTCTGAAGTTATTGCATTCCTGAAAATTTCTCGAAATAAAATCAAAGTCCATTTTTTATCAAAAAAATTCCCCGAAATTTTTTAGTTAATAATTCAATACTCGGAATTTAATATCCACTCCTCTAATTTGATTTTTATCAATGCACATATATAAAAATGTAATCTTGTCCCAAAAAGTTTGAATTCAAACATTAATCCATCAAAAATTTTATTTCTCGATTTCCTCTTTTCTCAAAATACTCAACAATGCGATACTTAAGGATTCTCCAAATGCAACATCCAAATATAACATTTTAAAAAATTCATAACTTGCAATCCAATAATTTAATGACAATCTCCTTAATTTCCTCAAATTCTAATGATAACCTTAATCATATCCTATCCTTCCTGGAATTAATACATCACAAATTCTGCCATGTTAAATTCTTGGCCCTTTATTTAAATCGATGGTTATCCTCGAATTTTAATCATCTTATCTCTCTCTTGTCAAGTCATAACCCCTTCAGGAATCTTCGTCATGGTCAAACCCCAATAATCATGGTCTAAGAAAATCCTTCCTACAACCATACAACATGCAACCTAAGGGGAATATGTACGGTCATAGTGTCTTTTGTCATGGTATTGCAGTCTCTGTATCAGGGTGTACTACTAACTACATTCTAACAAGAAAATCATGCATACAACTATTGTACTAAGGAATCAATCAATCAATCAAATAGAGAGGCACAGAAGGAAGGAAAGAACAGAACATAGCCTTCTAACACAACCATAGGTTTAATAATGCATCCAAAGTTTGATACCCTTATCCTTTTAGGGACCACTATTTCTACTACAAGCACATCCACTGCTAGCTCTCTTACCTACTACAATTGTTCATACTAGTTGTTCTTATCACCCAAGTGCACGCCAAGTGCAACACAGTACACTAAGTATTGCTCCTTCAAATACAACTCTAAATGGACACCCAAGTCTGTTTGCAGTGCCATCTCAAGCATGCACAGCCAACAGATCCTTATATATGCACTTCATTCACTCATATACTAGTATATATTTCTTATCCACCATAAAATTTTATCCTCAAAATAAAATTATCAAAATTTATTTTTCGAATGATTTAAAATAAAATGCGTATACTTTCCTCAAAAGTCAAATATTCAACATTGAAATAAAATTTTAATCACTTCCAAAAATCTTCATAGCTTTGACTATGTTTATTGATTTGAATTTTAATCCTCAAAAACTTTAATAACATAAAATCTTAACTCCTCAAAAACTTTAAAAAATTGAAATTCATTTCCACTCTTCAAATTATAAATTTAAATCCACAAGTATACATATAATACTCATAGTCTCTAATACTCAAGGTGCACACAATATACCAATGGTCTACAATTCTCAACTTTGTTCTTAAATTTGTACTGTCCGGATTACTTGCAATATTACTTCCAATAATCAAAGTTATCATCACACATATTTTCTCCAATGACTTTCTATCTATATTAACTGGTACACCATTCTAATTATCATCACACAAAGTTCTTACTGTCATTAGCACCTTGCTCAACAAATCTTTGATATAGAATCACTAGCACTATTGGTATGGTACCACTAGCTTCATCATTAGATTATCTCATCAAACTTATTAGAACTCACAATTATTCGTACCTTTTATAATACACCTGTTTCTCTTTACTCTCATGGGCAAGTATATGGCTCCTCATCTCGATTGATGTATATGTATTTTCCTTTTAATTTTTACAGACTGTTACACTAATCTGTGATACACTTCATACCTTTCATGATTAATCTTGATATTCCTCTACCCATGGCACACTCATTAATACCCTTTATGTATATACATTTCTTTACCCTTGACACACCCAAGTAATCAATCATCAAATTGAACATCATGCTCCATTAATCTTTAATACAATTCTTTGATACTTAATTGTTTACATAGATTATCCAATTACATAATTTATGACTATCCAAGACTGGCATGCTGATTTTGATACTTACTCTTGGAACCTTCACTGATACTCTTACTCCTCTTTCTATAATACCAATACTAATTATAATAACATCTATCATAGAACTATTGCTACAAGGTACTATACTATGGGTATCTCTAGATTAAGGCCTACTGCTCCCATGTCCAACTAAAAAACACTTACAAACTCATAAGTCACACTCAGTCAACACTAATACAACACACAAACAAAATTACAAGTCACTAATTATCATACTAACAAGGAATCCTCAAAGAAGCTAAAAAAGGAACGGGATTAAGGATTGAAGGTATCTTTACTGCTAGTAAAGAAAAGAAGCGATGGAACAGAGTCATGGAATAACATAAATGGATAAGTTTTGAGATAATACTTTAAGAACCATTTTAAGATACGACCTGATAATCATACACGTCTGTCAGAAATCATGACACTAAGAATCCTCGCCACGCCAGTAAGCATAAATGCGATAAACGACAGGTTCCGTAACTAAGGTATGCAACTATATAATCATGTCCTCTAGAATCTTTACCACGCCAACCGGTATGGCTGCGAGAGACTCTAAGTTTCATGACTAAAGTATGTACATCCAAGTCAGGTTCCTACGTTCTCGTCACGACAGCTAATGTGGCTGCGATAAACTCTAGGTTCCATAACCAAAGTAGACGTTTTACCTTTCTCACTGTCCTCATCAACATATGTCATCAAATGATACCGTAAGGTTTAGTCTGTAAAATTCATCTCAATATAAAATCAACTCAAGAACGATACCAAGAATTTAAATTTACCAACTGGTCAACAAGAATCAAACTAAACAATGATACCAAGATTTTTAATTTAATAACTGATCAAAAAGGATCAAGTTTAATAACAACAAGCGAGAGCGAACGGAAATAAGGAAAAGATTTAAATTGGAAATTATAATAAGATTCTCAAGGGGTCGTCCCAGAAATCTCTCAAGAATTTTTGTGATTGAGTATCCTCTCTCATCCTAGTATCCTATGTCCTATATTCTATAGCAGGCAAGCAGTAATACAACTAAGACGTCACACTACCACGACATCGCACAACTTGCGAAGTCTGACCTGCATGGGCCACCACTAAAAACGTGTCATGACCCACACCTTGAATTGGGGCACAAGTACGTGGGTACGTCCAGCCTACGCCGCAGCATCGGCGGTAGAACGCTGTCAAGATCTTGATACTATCTAGCAAATCTTACACAAGCATCCAATCTCCATAAGGAGGCACGGATGAAACAATTAAAATGAACGCATACTCAATCACAGGACTACAGCACGATAAGATATCGAACAAATAAATATTAAATACAACACAAGTCAAAAAGTAATAATCGAACTCAACAATTATCCAAATCTCATCAAAAATGCCGGAGACAAATCCGGTACCAAATAGTCTGCTAAAACAACTAACTAGAAGATTAGTAATTCCGGCTAGACCTCCCGGAATCACAACTAACTACCAAGCCCAAGTTGCAGCTACTCACCATATGATCCATAAAGTGTCGGACAGCGGTCCTCTAAGGCATAGTCTGGAAAAATATTTCCAGTCAGGAAGGAGCAAAGTACAAATCTCAAATAACAGTTCCATTAAATTGATAAGGACTATAAAGCAATAAACATGTGATGCTAGCTACTGAGAAGACAGTGAAATAAATGCAATGGCAATTAAAAAGAGACAGGCAATGTAAAGAGACAGGTAATAGGCAATATGATACAGTCAGTGCATGTATGAAAATAAAAAGAACAAGGAGCAGTATCATATACGGGTGATGTAGTATATAATTTAAATAGAGAACTGTAATCTATTCTAAGTGTTTGAAATAGTAGTTTTAAAATATGATCGGCTTGGGAACATGTACGATAGCTATAGGGCCTGGCTAATCATGAGTGAAGAGCATGATTAACACTTACATTATTCTATACTGTATAAAGGGTATGATCATATTTCTTACTAACTACTTCCTCGCCCCCAACTAGTAATGTGGATCCAACCATGACACGTCACGATACACGAGCAAGTCCAATCTATCATGTACGATGTCTAATATACATGTCGTGTACAATGTCAATACGATAATCAATGTAACATCTCATGACTGCAGATCCAAGCTATACTAGTCCTTGTAGCACAGTATCAAGGATTCAGATGTAATATTTCATGATTATTGAACTTATAAAAATTATCCATGAATTGGAAATTATCAGAGAATGTACTTGCCTTGGGTCCTTAGCTGGTAATTATTGAGGTCCTGCTCCAGAGTATCCCCTGGGTGAACCAACAGTCCTATAGACATAACACAATACAACATTTGCATCAGATGCTACGCTAACACACAGTCAAAAACACTGGCCTTAGGGCCATGCCAGGCAGGGCACTAGTCAACTAGGGTCATCTGGTTGGGATATACATAAATATACATCGCATTAACTAATCATATATATATAATTTCTATCAATTACAATAATAGATATATGTAAAAAATATATACTTTAAAATAAATAATACTTGTATAAATATATAAACATAATAAATAATACTTGTATGTATATATATAAACATAATTCATGGAAAGGAATATAATACGTATATATTTGTATACATACTAAAAAGAATTTAACATAATATATATATATATATATATATATATATATATATATATATATATATATATATATATATCTAAAATATATACCAATATAAATTATACTTGCTATAGTTGTATATTTACCAAAATACGTACATATATATATATTAATATATATCAAAATACGTCCATATACATATATATGTGTATACCAATACACTATTTAACATATGATATTAAATATGTATATGCAAATTATATATATACGTTTGCCTACATATACATATAAATAGAGAAAATATATATATATATATATATATATATATATATATATATATATATATATATATATATATATATATATATATATATATATATAATTTACACTCAAATACGTATACAACATACGTACGCACACACAATACCCATACACACGTATTTATATTCAGATACGTATATAAACATATACACATTCATACATGTATATATTTGAATTCACATATACGCATTTATATACATACATGTATATATATATATATATATATATATATATATATATATATATATATATATATATATATATATAAAGAAGGAGGGAGAGGGGAAGATACTTACTGTGGTGGTCGGGGCTTGCTGGCCGAAAGATGGCCGGAGGGAAGAAGAGCAGAGGCAGAGGAGGTGATGGTCGGGGGCAGTGGGGAGTTGGAGCTTGGCCGGGGTTCAGCTGATGGTTGGCCGCCGGAGTGTGGACGGGAGGGGAGTAGTAGTGGTGGTGATGGTAGTTGATGATGGTGGAGATGGTGATAATGGTGGTGGTGTTGGGAGGTTGCAGCCGGAGTGGGGAGTTGTCCGGCGGGAGAGGAAGAGCAGAGGGAGGGCTGGTGGAGTAGTGAAGGGGAGCAGTCAGCGGGTTGGCCGCCGGGGCTGAGCAACGACAGGAAGTCGGGGTAGGGGACTCGTGAGGGGGCCGCCGGAGTGCAGGGGTGAGGGGGTTGGCCGGACAGGCCGGGGAGGATGAGCAGGCTGGGTTGTCGAGTAGCAGAGGGGCCGGAGCACTGGCTGACCGGAGCAGCAGGGTGGGGCTGCGGGGCTCGGTACTCGACCGGACTGATGGTGGTGGTGATGTAGGCCGGAGTAGGGGAGCTGTCCGGCGGAGGAAGGAAGGGCAGAGGGAGAGGGAGCCGTCGGGTTGGCCGTCGGGGCTGAGCAGCGGCCGCCGGAGGAAGAAAGGGCCGCCGGGTGAACAGTAGGGAGGAGGATAAACAGTGTTCCCCCCTTTTTTGAATTTAAATAAAGAAAACAAGAAAGAAGAAGGAGAAAGGAAGAAAAGAAGAAGAAGAAGAAGAAGAAGAAGAAGAAGAGAAAAGAGAAGGAGAAGGGAAGAAGCTACAGTTTTGTGCTGAGGGAGATGGGGGCTTGTGAGATGAGGCCTACCTAGGTTTTCTAGGGATTAGGGTTTGATGGGACATGACATTAAATAGGGAGAGAGGGTGTGTGAAATCAAGGGTTAGGATTGGCCCATTAAATGTGTGGTCCAGATTGGTCATGAGGTTTCTTCATGTGGAGATGAGGGTGATGATTAAAAATATTAGGGATTCCTCATTGGTTTAAACAAATTGATGTTGACACCAAAAATGCAAATTTGCAAATTAGCCCCCTTAAATTTGGGTATTTGCACAGACGCATAAAATGACAAAAATTTGTCGGGCGATTCGGTGTCCGGTGTTTTGTAGGGTCAGAGGGCGGTGTAAGTTTGGTACGGGCTCAATTAGCAGGGCGCTGGAATTAAATTGGGATTTCAGAATTGGTTAAATAGTATCCTCAATTTAATTAGAAATAAATGCAAGTTGTGTTCTAAAATTAATTAGGAGTACATGAGGCCAAAATCAGGTCAGGTCATCAATACCAATAGTGAAGAAGACTCAGAACAGAATATTATCCTAATTTGGGCTGTACGAAAAAAATAGGTCAAGATTGCCTCCAATTTCGATTGGAACGCACAATGATGAAAAATAAGAATTTATTAAATAAACGTCCGCGACGATTTTTGTGCGGCTAGAAATCATGTACAGAGAGCATAATTATGAGTTGTAAAATAGCAGAATGGAAGGCGGGCATGTCTAGGGCAAGATTGTGAAATTTGTTGGAAGACAAAAGCTAGGGTTGCGCTCCAAATATTGAAGCAAAGGCAATGCGCAATAATTAATTTAAAATACGGTAATTAATTAAAATCTCCAATCAATAAATTCTAGATAAAATAATTAAATACAGAATTCCACAATGTGGACAGGTGTTCATCTACTGGGCTTCTAGGTCAAGTCTACTAGCTCAAATAAAAGAAACTGTATATAATATTATATTTAATTACACATCACATAATTATTTAAATTAAATATACTATCATGCAATTTCTTAATTGTAACTACAATAATATTAAATATTATAAAAAGTCAAAAATACCCCTGTTTTCGGAACGTGGTAGTGACAGCAAGTATAAACTTTCAGGGGCATAGCATATGCAAACACGAGGGTCGTTGAACGGGACAGTATTCGGTGTGCTCAGTTGTTCTTTGGTGCGATACAATGACTCGCACGCGGATAGCCGCTAAGCGAGGATGACTTATCTATATGAACATGAGTCGCTGGCAAAGCCATAAAGGACTAATCCTAGACGAGAGTGGAACGCAACGAGAGCACACGATGCGCTACGAACCATCTCGCCCGTACACGATGGATTGTACATGAAGTAGTCCAAGGCCAAGATGGAATGCAACAAAGTACACGATGCGCTATAAACCATCTTGTCCGCACACGATGGACTACACACGTGATGTGGTCCCGGAAAAATAGAATGCAACGAAAGTACACGAGGTGCTACAAACCACTCGCCCGAACACGAGGGACCACACTTGAAGTTCTATCCGGATCGGATCGGCCCCAGTGCCCCGGTGACCGTCCGTAGAACTATACCTCGTTTCCGAGTTGTCCGCGACATGCACTGTTGTCACGACCCGCACCCAGTTTAGGGGCACGAGTGCGTTGGTACGTCCAGCCTACGCCGCAGCATCGGCGGTAGAACGCTGTCTAGGTCATGTAACTATCTCATCAAACTCACGTGAATACCCAACTCCATAAGGAGACGTGGATATCATAAAATAATGCTAGAAATACTCAATCACATAAACTAAAGCACGATAAGATATCAAGGCAAGCAAAAAATACAAGACAAGTCTAACGACTAAATAATCATACCTGCAATAATTAACTTTCAATCCCCAAGTGTGTCAGAAACCAGTCTACTAAGGTCACAGTCTGGAAAAATATTTTCCAGTCAGGAAGGAGCAAAGTACATCTCTAAATAGCAGTTCTATATTAATGATATAAACTATGTAGCAGTTCTAGATGAAAATATACGAGAAGCATGTATAGGTACGAGAAATAAAAGAAATACTGAAAATGCTGTAAGTAAATGCAGGAGAAGAAACAATATGTCCAAGAGCAAGAACCTATGACTAAGTGTATGAGTACTAGCTTTAACATATGATCGGCTTGGGAACTTGATCAGGCTGGTTACATGTGATTAGCTATGATTCTTGTAAGGTCAGGCTAACCGTTGGTTAGCTATGATGCATGTAGAGGTCAGGCTAATCACACGTAACAGCTATGAAGCATGTAAATGGTCAGCCGCACCCGACGTGAGATGTGGGGTGAGCTATGATGCATGTAAAGTTGGGAATGATTACATATCTACACTAAAATACTCCCCACCCCCGACTGGTATAGTAGATCCAATCATGGTATGCTATGGCACGGGATTCCCTAGGGAGGTAGCAAGTCTCCCCGGAAATCAGTGTCTGTACATGCACAAGATAACAAGGAAACAAGTCTTGTACAAGCTACACCATGAATAAGGAATAACATCTCATGACGAGATCCGTGTATACCAATCCGTGTAACCAACGTGTCAAGAGCATGGATATCTACACTAGATACAGTGAACATAGGAGATATCATAAATTAGAAACTAATCAGAGAATGTACTCGCCTTGGGTCCTTAGTTGCCAATACCAATGTCCTGTCCCAGAGTAACGTCTGGAGAATCCGACAGTCCTATAAACATATAATAGTATCACTTGTATCAGATGCTACACTAACACACAATAGAAATACACTGGCCTCAGGGCTATGTCAGGCATTGCTCTAGTCAACTAGGGTCATTTAGTAGGGATACGTATATAATACACATTTACACTCAGAGTATATACCAATAAAAACGTATATAATATATATATGTAAGTGTCTATTAGTAATTGTACAAAATACGTATTTGTGTATATACATTAATAGATGTATATAAATATATATTTTTATACCAAAATATATATTTCTATATATATATCAATCAAATATTTTATATATATATATAACTAATCAAAGAATGTATATAATGCCACCCTCCTCAAGGTGATCCCAAATGAAATAGCAGTTAGTTCCAATGGGTCTGGAGCAGTCCAAATAGCTAGAAACTATATAAAGAAGTTCAAGATCGGAGTTCGGCACGAAAATCGAGATAAGGATACCGAGTCCTCAATACATAGAGAAACCTACCGGGGTTTAGCTAAGGTTAAGATTAACAAGTTAGCTAATAAGAGAAAATGGTCGATTGTTCGTTATTAAGGTAACACCTTAATTTAATGAAAATCATTTCGAATTTATTTTGAACAATAATTACAAATAAAAGTTTATTTATAAAAAATCTAGAATTTATTTAAAAGCCATCATATATTTTTATATCTATAGTAAAAATCGGTTACTAGTCCAATAAACAAATTTGGAACTAATTTTTATTGTTGAAACTATATTTTTAATTAACAATATAAACCCCAAGATTTATTATTTTTACATAATCAAAATCCCTTTTAATTATTACATAACTAAATTTTTCACATAATAATTAACTAAATTCATACATTAAAAAAACAATAAAACTAATTATATTTTATTTACTAAACTAATTAGAAATTAACTAATTGATTAAGAAATTACTAACTGATTACAAATAACTACTGATTAATAAATTAATACGGATTAATAACTTAATTAACTGATTAATAAATAATTAACTGATTAATTATAACTAATATAAATTAACTACTGATTACTACTAAACTAAACTAATATAATTATATAACTTAACTTTAACTCAAATTTTTTACAGACTGAAGAAAGGGAAAGAGGGGAGAAGGAATTCGGGCTCACGTCGGGGTTTTTCGGCGTCAGCGGAGGAGTCTCGCCGGGTCCCGCGGCTTCGGCGGTCGAGCGATCGTCTCGGGCGGCGGCGGTCGACAGATCTGCTGTGGCGGCGACGGTCGAAGCTCGAGAGCGGCGGCGTCGGCTCCGGTGAGGAAAGCGGCGGCGAAGCCCGACGGGTCTGAGGCGGCCACGGCTCGACGCGGGTGAGGAGGTCCGAGGCGGCGGCGGTGGAGTGTTCTGCTGTGGCGGCGGTCGACGGATCCGCTCGTCTCGTCGGCCACAGGCGCTCGACGCCGAGGAGGAGATCTCAGTCGCCGGCGGCGGTCGAAATCTAGGTTAGGGTTTTGGGTTTGCTGTGTCGGGATAGATCGTGTCCGAGGCTGGACACGATGGTGGTGTTGTGGTATGGATGTGTCCAGATGGTGGACACGAGGATGATGTTTGCTGTGGTGGAGGTGGATGTGTCCGGGTGTGTCGGACATGAAAATCTGGTTGTAATGTTGTAACCGAACACAGGAAATGAATGGATACGATAGGACACCCGGGGTCGGACCCGAGGCCAACACGGCTGACACGGTAATGCTGGACACACGGACACGAGCACACAAAATGGTGATGGTTGTTGGCTTGTGGGAATTTGTGAGGGCTAGCTAGGGTTTCTTGGGAATGGTGATGAGAGACTTAAATAGGGAGAGAGGGTGTGGGATAAAGGGTGAGGATTGGCCCAAATAATGAATGGCCCAGATTAGGTATGAATAAGTTCTTCATGTGGGAATGAGGGTGTGTTGGCTAGTTAATGGGAAATGGCAAACTTGTAAAATTTTAAAAAGACAAGATTATAATTTCAGAAAATATTTTAGGAAAGCTAACTGATTCCCAATTAGCGACTAATTAATCCATATTGCAAAAATCTTAGAAAGTATGAAATTTATTTATTTACTATCCCAATAAATATAAAATTTTATTATATTCTATCAACTAGTCCTTCAAATAATTTTTTATTTAAAACAATAATTTCATGATTTCAAGCCAATAAATATTCGAAGCTATAGTATTATATTTACATCATTATTTATCTATTTATTTTATAAGAAAGCAATATTTAGGAAAAAATGATTTTGATAAAAGATTTTAAATCACCTTCTAAAATCAAACATTGTTCAAAATCTAATAAAAATTTCAAGGAGAAAATATTTTATAAACTTGATATTTAAAATAAATTAAAAAATCAAATTATTTCGGAAATTTGGAAATCGGAGGTTACAAGTCTATCCACCTTAGAAAAATTTCGTCCTCGAAATTTAGGATCCTCAATAATTGCCTTTACTCATCATATTATTTCTATCAAAATTTAAATTTCAAACCAAATAATCATGAAGTAATTCCATATTGTTATTTCACAACCTTTCAAAATTCTATAACATCATATTCCTGAAAATCCTCAAGTAAAAAATCAAATCCCCTTTTTGTCATAATCTCCTCCAAAAATTTTAAGTTCGTATCTAAATACTCCAGGATTTTAATATCCAATCCTCCAATTGAAATCCAATCAATGCATATTTATAAAAAATCGTATCCCAAAATTTAAATTTTAACCACTAATCCATCAATTATCTTACTCCTCTAACTCAAATTCAATTGATGTTTATTCAAATCTAAATCCTCATCCCGAGAATTGAATTCGACATTATTCCATCAACAATTTTATTTCCTGATTTTCTTTTTCCTCAAATACTCAACGATGGGATAGTTTCAGAATCTTCAATGCAACATTCATAATATAAAATTTTAAATTTCTACCTTGCAATCAAATAGATATGATGATAATTTCCCTAATTTTTTTCTCAAATTTTTAATAACCAATTTAATCATATCAAGACCTTCCAAAAATTAAAATAATCCTCAATTTTGCCCTGTGATTTTTTTAACTCTCTGTTTAAGTTAATATTTATCCTCGAATTTCAGTCAAACCTCGATTCTCGTACAATCAATGATCCATCACCTCTGTTATAATAACCCCTTAATTCTTGATTTAAATTAATGCTCATCCATAATTTAATTATCTTGTCTATTTTTGTCAGTCATAACCTTGTCATAGATCTTTGCTATGGTCAAAACCCTAATGATCATGGTTTAAAAACTCTACCTACAGCCATGCAATTTAAGAAAAATATATAGGTCATGTAACTTTTGTCATGGTATTTCAGTCTCTGTTAAGGTGTACTACTAGTTATATCCTAACAAGAAAATCATGAATACGAACTACCGTATTAGGAAAATCAATCAATCGAAAGATGGAAGAAGGAATCATTAGGAGGGAAAGAAAGAACCTGCTAACATATTACTTGTAGTATCTACTATCTCTAACAAACACTTAACTCTAGCACATTCACTAACTAATTTTCTATTCCTGTACACTGGTACCCATCTCAACTAATCATTAATCCACAAGATCCATGAATATATCTGTATTGCACACACCTGTCTATTAATGCCAAAATCTGATGCCAAGAATCTCTAATATAACCATGATTCAATAATGCATCCAAGTTGATACCTCTATCTTTTTAGTACCATACCCGCTGTCAGTTCCCGTTCCTACTACAATTGTTCATACTATTTGTTCTTATCACTCAAGTGCACACCAAGCGTAACACACCATACTAAGTGCTAAACCCTTTCTAATACAACTCCAGATAGACACCCAAATCAGTCTGCGGTGTCATTCAACCATGCTCAAGTCATCAGATCCTTACACATGTATATCATCTACTCATATATTAATATTCATATCTCTCATCTACCATAAAATTAATCCTCAAAATAATCGTCAAGGTTTAACTTCTCGATCAACTTAAAAATAAATTGCATATACCTCCTCAAAGTCAGATACTCAACATCGAAATAAAAATTTTAATCACTTCAAAAATCTTTGTAGCCTTGACCATGTTTATTGAATCAATATTTGAAATCCTCAAAAATTTAATGACATAATCTCAACTCCTCGATTATTCTAAAAATAAAATTTTATTTCCACCTTTTAATTTATAACTCCACAATGTACATATCAGTGCTCACGGTCTCTGATACTCAAGGTGCACTCAATGCATCTAGTGTCTATAACTATGTACTAAAATTTTTTTTTATACTGTCCGAATCACTTTCACTATTACCTCCAATGATCAAAGTTATCATCACATGTATTTTCTTCCATGATTTTCAATCTATATTAACTGGTATATCATCTAATTATCATCACGCAGAGTGCTTACTGTGATTAGCGTCATTCTCGACTAATCCTCGATCTAGAATCGTTGGCACTCTTGGTATTATATCACTAGCTTCATTAATGGATTATTCATCAAGCTCATTATAACTCATGATTACATGTATCTACTATAACACTCATGTTTCTTTACTCTCATGGGTATGTGTATGGTTCCTCATCTCGATTGTTGTATATGTATTTCCTTTTAACCTTTATAGCCTGTTAAACTAGTCCGTGATACGCTTCACCATTTTTATTACTAATTCCGATATTTCTCTTCTCATGACATCTCATTAATACCCTTTATGCATATACATTTATTTACTCTTGACACACCCAAGTAATCAATCATCAAATTGAACATCATGCTCCATTAATCTTTAACACAATTCCTTGATACTTAATTGTTTACATAGATCATCCCATTACATAAATTCATGACTATCCAGGACGGGTATGCTGACTCTGATACTAACTCTTGGAACCATCATTGATACTCTTACTCCTTCTTCTACCTATAGTACCAATATTAACTATAATAACACCTATCATAGAACTATTGCTACAAGGTACTATGCTATGGGTATCTCTAGATTAATGCCTACTGCTCACATGTCCAACTAAGAACACTTACAACTCACAAGTCACACTCAGTCAAACTAATACAAGACACAACCAAAATTGCAAGTCACTCATTATCACACTAACAAGGATCCTTAAAGAAATAAGGCTCAAAAGAACTGGGTTAAGGACTGAAGGTATCTTTACTGCTAGTAAAGAAAAGAAGCGATGGAACAAAGTCCTGGAATAACAGAAATGGATAAGTCTTGAGATGATACTTTAAGAACCAATTTAAGATACAACCTGATAATCATACACGTCTATCCGAAATCATGACACTCAGAATCCTCGCCATGCCAGTAAGCATAGATGCGATAAACGACAGGTTCTGTAACTAAGATATACAACTCTACAATCATGTCATCTAGAATCTTCGCCACGCCAACCGGTATGGCTGCGAGAGAATCTAAGTTTCATAACTATAGTATGTACATCCAAGTCAGGTTCCTACGTTCTCGTCACCACAGCTAATATGGCTGCGATAAACTCTAGGACCCATAACCAAAGTAGACGTTTTACCTTTCTCGCTGTCCTCATCAACATATGTCATCAAATGATACCGTAAATTTTAGCCCGTAAAATTCATCTCGATATGAAATCAACTCAACAATGATACCAGAATTTAATTTAACAACTGGTCAACAAGAATCAAACTCAACGATGATACCAAGATTTTTAATTTAATAACTGATCAATAAGGATTAAGTTCAATAACAACAAGCGAGAGTAGACGGGAACAAGGGGGAGGGATTTAAATTGGAATTTATAACGAGATTCTCAAGGGTCGTCCCAGGAATCTCTCAAATAATTTGTGATTGAGTATCCTCTCTCATCCTAGTATCTTGTCCTATATTCTATCGCAGGCATGTAGTAGTACAACTAAGACGTCGCCCTACTACGACATCGCACAACTAGCGAAGTCTGACCTGCATGGGCCACCACTAAAACGTGTCACGACCCGCACCCAGTTTAGGGGCACGAGTGCGTGGGTACGTCCAGCCTACGCCGCAGCATCGGCGGTAGAACGCTGTCTAGGTCATGTAACTATCTAATCAAACTCACGTGAATACCCAACTCCATAAGGAGACGTGGATATCATAAAATAATGCTAGAAATACTCAATCACATAAACTAAAGCACGATGAGATATCAAGGCAAGCAAGAAATACAAGACAAGTCTAACGACTAAATAATCATACCTGCAATAATTAACTTCCAATCCCCAAGTGTGTCAGAAACCAGTCTACTAAGGTCACAGTCTGGAAAAATATTTTCCAGTCAGGAAGGAGCAAAGTACATCTCTAAATATCAGTTCTATATTAATGATATAAACTATGTAGCAGTTCTAGATAGAAATATACGAGAAGCATGTATAGGTACGAGAAATAAAAGAAATACTGGAAATGTTGTAAGTAAATGCAGGAGAAGAAATAATATGTCCAAAAGCAAGAACCTATGACTAAGTGTATGAGTACTAGCTTTAATATGTGATCGGCTTAGGAACTTGATCAGGCTGGTTACATATGATTAGCTATGATTCTTGTAAGGTCAGGCTAACCGTTGGTTAGCTATGATGCATGTAGAGGTCAGGCTAATCACACGTAACAGCTATGAAGCATGTAAATAGTCAGGCCGTATCCGACGTGAGATGTGGGGTGAGCTATGATGCATGTAAAGTTGGGAATGATCACATATCTACACTAAAATACTCCCCACCCCCGACTGGTATAGTAGATCCAATCATGGTACGCTATGGCACGGGATTCCCTAGGGAGATAGCAAGTCTCCCCGAAAATCAGTGTCTGTACATGCACAAGATAACAAGGAAACAAGTCTTGTACAAGCTACACCATGAATAAGGAATAACATCTCATGACGAGATCCGTGTATACCAATCCGTGTAACCAACGTGTCAAGAGCATGGATATCTACACTAGATACAGAGAACATAGAAGATATCATAAATTAGAAACTAATCAGAGAATGTACTCGCCTTGGGTCCTTAGCTGTCAATACCAATGTCCTGTCCCAGAGTATCGTCTGGAGAATCCGACAGTCCTATAAACATATAATAGTATCACTTGTATCAGATGCTACACTAACACACAATAGAAATACACTGGCCTCAGGGCTATGCCAGGCATGGCTCTAGTCAACTAGGGTCATTTAGTAGGGATACGTATATAATACACATTTACACTCAGAGTATATACCAATAAAAACGTATATAATATATATATGTAAGTGTATATTAGTAATTGTCCAAAATACGTATTTGTGTATATACATTAATAGATGTATATAAATATATATTTTTATACCAAAATACATATTTGTATATATATATATCAATCAAACATTTTATATATATATATATAACTAATCAAAGAATGTATATAATGCCACCCTCCTCAAGGTGATCCCAAATGAAATAGCAGTTAGTTCCAATGGGTCCGGAGCAGTCCAAATAGCTAGAAACTATATAAAGAAGTTCAAGATCGAAGTTCGGCACGAAAATCGAGATAAGGATACCGAGTCCTCAATACATAGAGAAACCTACCGGGGTTTAGCTAAGGTTAAGATTAACAAGTTAGCTAATAAGAGAAAATGGTCGATTGTTCGTTATTAAGGTAACACCTTAATTTAATGAAAATCATTTTGAATTTATTTTGAACAATAATTACAAATAAAAGTTTATTTATAAAAAATCTAGAATTTATTTAAAAGCCATCATATATTTTTATATCTATAGTAAAAATCGGTTACTAGTCCAATAAACAAATTTTGAACTAATTTTTATTGTTGAAACTACATTTTTAATTAAAAATATAAACCCCAAGGTTTATTATTTTTACATAATCAAAAACCCTTTTAATTATTACATAACTAAATTTTTCACATAATAATTAACTATATTCATACATTAAAAAACAATAAAACTAATTATATTTTATTTACTAAACTAATTAGAAATTAACTAATTGATTAAGAAATTACTAACTGATTACAAATAACTACTGATTAATAAATTAATACTGATTAATAACTTAATTAACTGATTAATAAATAATTAACTGATTAATTATAACTAATATAAATTAACTACTGATTACTACTAAACTAAACTAATATAATTATATAACTTAACTTTAACTCAAATTTTTTACAGACTGAAGAGAGGGAAAGAGGGGAGAAGGAATTCGGGCTCACGTCGGGGTTTTCCGGCGTCGGCGGAGGAGTCTCGCCGGGTCCCGCGGCTTCGGCGGTCGAGCGATCGTCTCGGGCGGCGGCGGTCGACAGATCTGCTGGGGCGGCGGCGGTCGAACTCGAGAGCGGCGGCGTCGGCTCCGGTGAGGAAAGCGGCGGCGAAGCCCGACTGGTCTGAGGCGGCCACGGCTCGACGCGGGTGAGGAGGTCCGAGGCGGCGGCGGTGGAGTGTTCTGCTGTGGCGGCGGTCGACGGATCCGCTCGTCTCGTCGGCCACAGGCGCTCGACGCCGAGGAGGAGATCTCAGTCGCCGGCGGCGGTCGACATCTAGGTTAGGGTTTTGGGTTTGCTGTGTCGGGGTGGATCGTGTCCGAGGCTGGACACGATGGTGGTGTTGTGGTATGGATGTGTCCAGATGGTGGATACGAGGATGATGTTTGCTGTGGTGGAGGTGGATGTGTCCGGGTGTGTCGGACATAAAAATCTGGTTGTAATGTTGTAACCGGACACAGGAAATGAATGGATACGATAGGACACCCGGGGTCGGACCCGAGGCCAACACGGCTGACACGGTAATGCTGGACACACGGCCACGAGCACACAAAATGGTGATGGTTGTTGGCTTGTGGGAATTTGTGAGGACTAGCTAGGGTTTCTTGGGAATGGTGATGAGAGACTTAAATAGGGAGAGAGGGTGTGGGATAAAGGGTGAGGATTGGCACAAATAATGAATGGCCCAGATTAGGTATGAATAAGTTCTTCATGTGGGAATGAGGGTGTGTTGGCTAGTTAATGGGAAATGGCAAACTTGTAAAAATTTAAAAAGACAAGATTATAATTTCAGAAAATATTTTAGGAAAGCTAACTGATTCCCAATTAGCTACTAATTAATCCATATTGCAAAAATCTTAGAAAGTATGAAATTTATTTATTTACTATCCCAATAAATATAAAATTTTATTATATTCTATCAACTAGTTCTTCAAATAATTTTTTATTTAAAACAATAATTTCATGATTTTAAGCCAATAAATATTCGAAGCTATAGTATTATATTTACATCATTATTTATCTATTTATTTTATAAGAAAGCGACATTTAGGAAAAAATGATTTTGATAAAAGATTTTAAATCACCTTCTAAAATCAAACATTGTTCAAAATCTAATAAAAATTTCAAGGAGAAAATATTTTATAAACTTGATATTTAAAATAAATTAAAAAATCTAATTATTTCGGAAATTTGGAAATCAGAGGTTACAACTTTCTTTTGGGTCTTTCAATTATCACGAGATACACGAGAACACGAGTGCACAAGAACACGAGAACACGAGTGCACTGGAACACGAGTACACGAGTACACGAGATACTTGGGTCTTGTTTTCTGTACAGTGAATAACTTGCCAAGATCAATCAGGCACGGAACGACTACTTAGTAGTCTTCCGGGGGTTTGGATGAAAATAAGGTAACATTCAAGCAGACAAGCATGCATTATATAAATACAATATTTATGTTGGCTCGGGCCCGAAGGTAAGTCGAGAAGCGAGATCGTTAGGGACTTTCACGAGTAGCACGTTCTAGGGCAGCCTGCGAGGGTCTGAATATATGTACATAAAAGCAGTGTTTCATTTCCATGTTCTTGCATAAGCAATACAAGTTGGGATTATTCCCTTAGCTAGGTGCGTTGGATTTATTAGCATGCAGGGGGTGAATCACCTAGCGACTAGCATGAATATTCCAGATTTTATGTGTGCTGGCTAAGCAAAGACAAGTTCACCGTATCCACCCACCTTAGCGATAATTTGCCTCGGTAGAGCGATACGCCTGAGCGAGCCTCTGAAAGTCCAAGCCGGATTCCTGTAGGGGCAAGTCTGGATATCCTTTTGCTTCTCCTTTGAGGCAAAGCGGGTCGGGACAGATGCACGATTGCCGTTTGAGACGGCAGTCCGCTAGAACGGAACGGGGTGTTACATCCTACCAAACTCAGAAAAAGTCTCGTCCTCGAGACTTATTGAGGACAAGCAGTAATCTAGGGTTGAGGCAATCCTAGACAAGTCATTATACTTGTTTTATTTGGATCTTCACTTGCACAAGCTTCGAAATCAGCATATCGCTTAGACTGGATCGTGCGCACTTTCGAAGTGCACTTCTAGCGTGAACACGTTAACCAGCTTAGTGATAGCGAAGTCTTAGCACTCGAGTTTCACCTTTTCCTAAGTCTTGGATGGTGCACTAGTTCAAGGCGTCCCTCGAATAGAAGCATTCAACCAAACTTAGAGTTAGTGAAAATCGGACAAGCTACTAGCGATACTCTCAAGGGTTCGCACAGGTTGGCACAAAGGCCACTCGCAGCATACAACCAGACAAGCAAGCATATCATTACATTAAAAACGTATTTTGAAAGTATTTAGACTTATTATTGGAACATCCCATCGAGATATTGAGAGAGAGCGTGCACATAACCCACGAACGAGCTTTCAAAATAAAGATATCGAATTGAGGTCAAAGGCGTAGAAGCCAGGCTCTGATACCAACATGTCATGCCCCGATCTCCCGCAGGCTATTTCGGCCGTTCCCGCTAGGCGGGAATCAACCTCGCCAGTGCTCCCGCGGAACGATCGCTTGACCCATCCGGGCGTGATGTCGCACGAGCGTGAGCCACGCCCGTGCAAGGCCATGGTTCATTGGCTGGCGGCAAGAGTTCTAAGCCACAGATTCGCACAGATTGTCCGAGTGCAGCGGAGTCATGAACGCATAGGCGATCGGTAACAGGTTCACTGAGTCGACAAAATAGCGGAAGCATTGAAACACAAGTTGAAGTAAAGCAAGCTCTTTATTGATATAAATATGTGTTACAGGTGGCGTATAGCCGAGATTACACATCGCTCAAGCCTCTCTCTCTGAAACAGTAAAAATGTGCCAAGTGGCTACAACTGTGGAATGAATATACAGGCGATGGTCAGGCGACGCTCCAACATTATGTCTTGTATATGTGCTTCAGTCCCGGACGCACCGTTGCAAGGATTCAGAGGAAACTCCTGGCCTTAGCACGCACGTTGGAGGCATCCGCACCGAACGAGGTTCTCCCGCACCCAGCATACAAACTGGTGGATTATCAGTACATTGAATGCACTGGTGGGGAAGCTACTCGCCCGCTCGACAAATCCAAACACGTAATACAGGTTCCGTGCACAACTATTAAGTTATCTTTCTAGTTGCCTTAGGATCAGTTTTATGTAAATATCGAATAGCCTAACGTGTCGGGCAGTGCGCCGTACGATGTTAGAGGAAACACAGCGAGACTTACCAACTTACCATCTCCTTCCCTGTCCAAGGCAAACATTGTTAATTCAAGCACGGCAAGTATAAACTTTCAGGGGCATAGCATATGCAAACACGAGGGTCGTTGAACGGGACAGTATTCGGTGTGCTCAGTTGTTCTTTGGTGCGATGCAATGACTCGCACACGAATAGCCGCTAAGCGAGGATGACTTATCTATATGAACATATGTCGCTGGCAAAGCCATAAAGGACTAATCCCAGACGAGAGTGGAACGCAACTAGAGCACACGATGCGCTACGAACCATCTCGCCCGTACACGATAGATTGTACATGAAGTAGTCCAAGGCTAAGATGGAATGCAACAAAGTACACGATGCGCTATAAACCATCTTGTCCGCACACGATGGACTACACACGTGATGTGGTCCCGGGAAAGTAGAATGCAATGAAAGTACACGAGGTGCTACAAACCACTCGCCCGAACACGAGGGTCCACACTTGAAGTTCTATCCGGATCGAATCGGCCCCAGTGCCCCGGTGACCGTCCGTAGAACTATACCTCGTTTCCGAGTTGTCCGTGACATGCACTTTCTTTTGGGTCTTTCAATTATTACGAGATACACGAGAACACGAGTGCACAAGAACACGAGAACACGAGTGCACTGGAACACGAGTACACGAGTACACGAGATACTTGGATCTTGTTTTCTGTACAGTGAATAACTTGCCAAGATCAATCAGGCACGAAACGACTACTTAGTAGTCTTCCGGGGGTTTGGATGAAAACAAGGTAACATTCAAGCAGACAAGCATGCATTGTATAAATATAATATTTACGTTGGCTCGGGCCCGAAGGTAAGCCGAGAAGCGAGATCGTTAGGGACTTTCCCGAGTAGCACGTTCTAGGGCAGCCTGTGAGGGTCTGAATATATGTACATAAAAGCAGTATTTCATTTCCATGTTCTAACATAAGCAATACAAGTTGGGATTATTCCCTTAGCTAGGTGCGTTGGATTTATTAGCATGCAGGGGGTGAATCACCTAGCGACTAGCATGAATATTCCAGATTTTATGTGTGCTGGCTAAGCAAAGACAAGTTTACCATAGCCACCCACCTTAGCGATGATTGGCCTCGGTAGAGCGATACGCCTGAGCGAGCCTCTGAAAGTCCAAGCCGGATTCCTGTAGGGGCAAGTCTGGATATCCTTTTGCTTCTTCTTTGAGGCAAAGCGGGTCGGGACAGATGCACGATTGCCGTTTGAGACGGCAGTCCGCTAGAACAGAACGGGGTGTTACATCCTACCCAACTCAGAAAAAGTCTCGTCCTCGAGACTTATTGAGGACAAGCAGTAATCTAGGGTTGAGGCAATCCTAGACAAGTCATTGTACTTGTTTCATTTGGATCTTCACTTGCACAAGCTTCGAAATCAGCATATCGCTTAGACTGGATCGTGCGCACTTTCGAAGTGCACTTCTAGCGTGAACACGTCAACCAGCTTAGTGATAGCGAAGTCTTAGCACTCAAGTTTCACCTTTTCCTAAGTCTTGGATGGTGCACTAGTTCAAGGCGTCCCTCGAATAGAAGCATTCAACCAAACTTAGAGTTAGTGAAAATCGGACAAGCTACTAGCGATACTCTCAAGGGTTCGCACAGGTTGGCACAAAGGCCACTCGTAGCATACAACCAGACAAGCAAGCATATCATTACATTCAAAACATATTTTGAAAGTATTTAGACTTATTGTTGGAATATCTTATCGAGGCATTGAGAGAGAGCGTGCACATAACCCACGAACGAGCTTTCGAAACAGAGATATCGAATTGAGGCCAAAGGTGTAGATGCCAGGCTCTGATACCAACATGTCACGCCCCGATCTCCCGCAGGCTATTTCGGCCGTTCCCGCTAGGCGGGAATCACCCTCGCCAGCGCTCCCGCGGAACGATCGCTTGACCCATCCGGGCGTGATGCCGCACGAGCGTGAGCCACGCCCGTGCAAGGCCATGGTTCATTGGCTGGCGGCAAGAGTTCTAAGCCATAGAGTCTTACAGATTGTCCGAGTGCAGCGGAGTCATGAACGCATAGGCGATCGGTAACAGGTTCACTGAGTTGACAAAATAGCGGAAGCATTGAAACACAAGTTGAAGTAAAGCAAGCTCTTTATTGATATAAATATGTGTTACAGGTGGCGTATAGCCGAGATTACAAGTCGCTCAAGCCTCTCTCTCTGAAACAGTAAAAACGTGCCAAGTGGCTACAACTGTGGAATGAATGTACAGGCGATGGTCAGGCGATGCTCCAACATTTTGTCTTGTATATGTGCTTCAATCCCGGATGCACCGTTGCAAGGCTTCAGAGGAAACTCCTGGCCTTAGCACGCACGTTGGAGGCATCCGCACCGAACGAGGTTCTCCCGCACCCTGCATACAAACTAGTGGATTATCAGTACATTGAATGCACTGGTGGGGAAGCTATTTGCCCGCTCGACAAATCCAAACACGTAATACAGGTTCCGTGCACAACTATTAAGTTATCTTTCTAGTTGCCTTAGGATCAGTTTCATGCAAATATCGAATAGCCTAACGTGTCGGGCAGTGCGTCGTGCGATGTTAGAGGAAACACGGTGAGACTTACCAACTTACCATCTCCTTCCCTGTCCAAGGCAAACATTGTTAATTCAAGCACGACAAGTATAAACTTTCAGGGGCATAGCATATGCAAACACGAGGGTCGTTGAACGGGACAGTATTCGGTGTGCTCAGTTATTCTTTGGTGCGATGCAATGACTCGCACGCGGATAGCCGCTAAGCGAGGATGACTTATCTATATGAATATAAGTCGCTGGCAAAGCCATAAAGGACTAATCCCAGACGAGAGTGGAACGCAACGAGAGCACACGATGCGCTACGAACCATCTCGCCCGTACACGATAGATTGTACATGAAGTAGTCCAAGACCAAGATGGAATGCAACAAAGTACACGATGCGCTACAAACCATCTTGTCCGCACACGATGGACTACACACGTGATGTGGTCCCAGGAAAGTGGAATTCAACGAAAGTACACGAGGTGCTACAAACCACTCGCCCGAACACGAGGGACCACACTTGAAGTTCTATCCGGATCGGATCGGCCCCAGTGCCCCGGTGACCGTCCGTAGAACTATAACTCGTTTCCGAGTTGTCCGCGATATGCACTTTCTTTTGGGTCTTTCAATTATCACGAGATATACGAGAACACGAGAACATGAGTGCACAAGAACACGAGAACACGAGTGCACTGGAATACGAGTACACGAGTACACGAGATACTTGGATCTTGTTTTCTGTATAGTGAATAACTTGCCAAGATCAATCAGGCACGGAACGACTACTTAGTAGTCTTCCGGGGGTTTGGATGAAAAAAAGGTAACATTCAAGCAGACAAGCATGCATTGTATAAATACAATATTTACGTTGGCTCAGGCCCGAAGGTAAGCCGAGAAGCGAGATCGTTAGGGACTTTCCCGAGTAGCATGTTCTAGGGCAGCCTGCGAGGGTCTGAACATATGTACATAAAAGCAGTGTTTCATTTCCATGTTCTAGCATAAGCAATACAAGTTGGGATTATTCCCTTAGCTAGGTGCGTTGGATTTATTAGCATGCAGGGTGTGAATCACCTAGCGACTAGCATGAATATTCCAGATTTTATGTGTGCTGGCTAAGCAAAGACAAGTTCACCGTAGCCACCCACCTTAGCGATGATTCGCCTCGGTAGAGCGATACGCCTGAGCGAGCCTCTGAAAGTCCAAGCCGGATTCCTGTAGGGGCAAGTCTGGATATCCTTTTGCTTCTCCTTTGAGGCAAAGCGGGTCGGGACAGATGCACGATTGTCGTTTGAGACGGCAGTCCGCTAGAACGGAACGGGGTGTTACAGTGCGATTGGTGGTTGACGGCGGTGTAGGGGTTGGTTGCTGGTGGCGTTGGGGTGGTGTAGACGGTGGTCAGGCCGGTGGCAGAGGCGGTGGTAGTCAGGCGGTGGAGTTGGGTAAGGGAAGTCGGAAATGGGTGTCGGTGTGATGGTATTGCTGATGGTGAAGATGATGGTTAATGGTGGTGGCAGTTTGTGTAGGCGGCCTGGGGAGGGTGGTCCGACGTCGGCAATAAGGGTAGGCGGAGGAGGTGGTGGTTGAGACGGTTGAGGTGGTGGTGGAGCTGTCAGGTCGGGGAAGGAAGAAGGTGGGTGCTCGGGTTGGGAGGGGTTCGGCTAGATGTTTAGGTATTGAGTTTTGCAATGTAAAAAAAATTAGGAAGAAGGGATTATTTATACATGTAGATTTTTGGGTTTTTGTTGACCTAGAAAGTTTGGGCTTGGTCAACACCTCTTAGGATTGGGCCTTGGGCTCACATGAGGATGTTTGGAGGGCCATAATTGCATTGTTTAAATGCAAGGATAGGTTTAAAATAAAGGGGCGATGTTTGCGCGTTGCACATTCCGAAAATTATAAAAAAAAATCTTGTGAAGGAGAAAATGAGTTTTCTTCTTGTATTGTCCAATGGTGTAGAAACCTAAATGCACTTTTGCATAAAAGCGCCCAAAAATTAGAAAATTACACAAAGACGAAAATTAGATTTAAATTAATTAAAATTAGTGCACAATACGTTCTGGAATTAATTAGAAGTACATGGGGATAAAATTAGGTGGGACGCAAGTGTCATGGACATACTGGACTCAGAGTATAATTTTACCATAAATTAGGTTGTACGAAACGGGTCAAGATTGTGTCTCGAATTTCGATTGGAACGCGTAAGGGTACAAAGTCATATTTATATAGAATTAAATACAAACGTCCGCGACGAATGTGATGCGACTAAAACGTAGCACAAGAGAGCATAATGATAAGCTAGACAAAGGTCAGAATAGTAAGCGGGCATGTCTAGGACAAGGTTGTAAAATTCGAAGGAAGGCAATGGCTAGTGTAGTGCTCTAATTATAGAAGCAACGGTAAGGTGCACTAAGTGATATAATTATTAAAAAAATTAAATAACATGCCGCGTTCTAATTATAATTGGATTCTAATAAGCCCTAATCTCTCTATCTAAGCCAAGTAAGCCTAATTTTGGGTGAGAAGGTTTACACACACACACACACACACACACACATACACACACACACACACACACACTTAGTAGACAATTCACCAAATGCCTTGAACACAAAGGTGAGATATTCATGATACACCATCAATCAATATGCCAAAACCCTAAATATTCTACCCATAATAAATATACACATGAAATATAACTATATATTACTAATGTAATTAGTCACCATGAAGAAGAGAGGGAAAATACACATATAAGCTCAAAATCCCTAATTTGGCCACAACTCCATGTAGAAGTCACAATAGGGGTCAATAGAAACTCATTATTCTTCCTATGGTAGCCCTAATCCATGGACGGGCTCCTAATGGTCAAATATACAATAAAATTAGAATTTAGATAGGAATTTGGGGGTTATACCTATTGGGAGATCGATTCCCAATAAAAACTTAATAGTACACAATTTGGATACGAGCTTCTAGCCAAACCTATTCTTCTCTAATGCTCCTTGAAATTTAATCTCCAAGTGCTCCTTAGATGATTAATTCGAAGGGATTGAAAGTGGTTTAGTAGAATTTGGTGGAGCAATGAATCAATTTGGGAAAGAACACCAACTTAGAATCTCATAAGCTATTAAATATAGTGGAGGGAGGCCCTCCCCCTACTAAATAGGGCCAGCCACATAATGTCACTACCACATTCTGAAAACAGGGGTATTTTTGAATTTTTACAATATTTACTATTATGTTATTTACCATTAATTAATTGCATAATAATATATTTGATTTAAATAGTTATTATGTGTGATGTGTAAATAATTATAGTATTAGATGCAGTGTTAATTATTTTATTTAGCTAGCAGACTGACCTAGAAGCCAGTAGATAGCACCTGCCCGAATTATGAAATTTTGAGGTTAATTGTTTTATTTTAGAATTAATTTATTGGAGTTGTAATTAATTATTGTATTTTATTTAATATTTTGCGCATTTGCCTTTGCTTCGATATTTGGAGCACTATCCAGACTTTTGTCTTCCAACAAATTTTACAATCTTGCTCTAGACATGCCCGCCTTCAATTCTCCTATTTTTGCAACTCATAATTTTGCTCCCTGTGCATTGTTTCTGGCCGCACAAAAATCGTCGCGGACGTTGTTTTTAAATTCCTATTTTTGTATCGTTGTGCGTTCCAATCGAAAATTGGAGGCCATCTTGACCTATTTTTCATGCGGCCCAAATTAGGGTAATATTCTGTTCTGAGTCTTCTTCAATATTGGTATTGATGACTTGATCTGATTTTGACCCCAAGTACTCCAAATTAATTGTTGAACACAACTTGTATTTTATTTCTATTTAAATTGAGGATACTAATTTATCTGATTTAAAATCCCAATTTAATTCCAGTGCCCTGCAAATTCAGCCCATACCCATCTTACAGTGTCCCCTGACCCTACAAAATATCGGACCCCAAATCGCCCGCCCAATTTCCGTCATTTCATGTGTTTGTGCAATTTCCCAAAATTTAAGGGGCTAAGTTGCAATTATTCAATTGTAGGTGCCCACCACCTAATTATTTTAATCAATGAGGGAATCCAATATTTTAATTAAACTCTCACCCTCAAAGCCCCATGAATTATTTTCTCTTGACAAATCTGGACCACCCATTTAATTGGGTGCATCCTCACCATTGGATTCATGAACCCTCATCCTATATAATATCATGTCCCATCCTAAACCCTAATCCCTAGACTACCTAGAAAACCCCACCTCACAAGCCTCCAAATCCTCAAGCCTCCTCCCCCTCTCATACGTATGAAAACTCTTTCTTCTTTTCTTCTTCCCTTCTTCCTCTCTTTTCTTCTCTTCTTCTTCCTTCTTCTTCTCCTTCCCTTATTTTAAATTTGAATTTAACATTAGGGAAAGGGGGGGAAACTGAAATTTACTGTTCACCATACCCATCAAACCCGACTCCCTGTTCAACCAGGCGGCCAGTTCCCGCCGGTCAGCCCGGCTCTCTGCAGTGATTCCGGCGACTGAGCCCGACCCTCCGGCGCTCTACTGTCCTCCCCTCGCCGCTGCTGTGCTCCCCGGTTCCCCTCCGGCGGGCCACAGATCCAGTCCGGCGGCCTCCTCAACTCCGGCGTTCCTGCCTTCAACAACTCCTCAACTCCGGCGTTCCTGCCTTCAACAACTCCTCCGGCCCGGCGAGATCCCCTCCCGCTGACCTGCTGCTCGGCCGACTCCCTTCGGCCGGCGCTGCCTCGACTGTCCGGTTCTCCGCTGCTCCCCGCGGCAACTGCTCCGGCGCCGAGTCCCCGTGCGGCTGCTCCCCTGTGCAACCCGGCGACCGGCCTGCTCGAGCCATCCGACGGCTGCCGCCCTCCATCCATCTCCCATCCCGAGTCTCCGCGCCGGCGGCGCTGCTCTCCCCCTCCGGTCAGGCGGCCGGCCCCAACCTCTGTAAGAAAGCCTCCCTCTTCCTTCTCCTTCTCCCTGTTTATATATATATATAACTATATACGTATATAAGTGAGTATGTATGTATGTAAGTATATTATCTAATTTATTATTAAAATGTATAGTATAGTGTATGTACATATATATATAAATATATATATATATCTCATGTATATATATATATATATGTTTGTTTATGCATTTAATTAATGTGAAAAATTAGTATATGGTATTGTATGTATTTAAATAAATAGTATAAAAATGTATTTAAAATTTATGTTAGTATGGTATATATATAAATACCTAGTATACGTATTTGTGTATATTGATTAATGTTTATATCTAATGTACATATAAATGTTTGTTTATATATTTAAATTAGCATGAAATTAGTATATGCTTTAATTAAATTTGTATGTATAATTAATGTAAAGTATTATATATGTGGTAATTAGTATATTTAATAAATTACTTTGTTAATATCTGAATAATATGAGCAGTAGGTAATTAAATAAATTCTATATTTAAGTTGGTATATATATATATATATATTTTGTATATATATATATACTTGATATAATTTCATATATATTGTACATGTATGTTATTTATGAATAAAGTGTTTAAATACATGTACTATCATGGTATATATATTTTGCATATGTGGTGATTTTGGTGCAAGTATGTATACAGTATAATTATTATTTTGGTATACAAATACATATGTGTATATGTATTTGTATGGGTATACTTATTAAAACGTATTTTTGGTATTCGTATTTAATAAAAATGTAATTTGGTATAAATGAACAAATATGTAAATGACCGTATTTTGGTATCAATGTATATATGTAGAGTTATACTTTCATATTGGTATACATTTTGCATAAAACCTTAGCATATTTTTAATATATATACATATATATATAATTGTATTTAATTTGAGATGTTGTATATACATATAGGTATTAGTTTTGTTTAAAGTGTATATATTTTACTTATATCTATTATTGTAATTTAGGAATATTAGTATATGTATAGTTGGCCTATCTAGTAGATGACCCTACCGTACCTAGCGTAACCCTAAGGCCAGTGTATTTCTACTGTGTGTTAGCGTAGCATCTGATACAAATGTGGTTTGATTGTGTTATGTCTATAGGACTGTTGGTTCACCCAGGGGATACTCTGGAACAGGACATCAATAATTACCAGCTAAGGACCCAAGGCAAGTACATTCTCTGATTAGTTTCTAATTTATGATATCTCCTATGTTCACTGTATCTAGTGTAAATATCCATGATCTTGACACGATGGTTACACGGATTGGTATACACGGATCTCGTCATGAGATGTTATTCCTTATTCATGGTGTAGCTTGTACGAGACTTGTTCCTTGATATCTTGTGCATGTACAGACACTAATTCCCGGGGAGATTTGCTACCTTCCTAGGGAATCCTGTGCCATAGCGTACCATGATTGGATCTACTATACCAGTCGGGGGTTTGGGGAGTACTTTAGTGTAGATATGTGATCATACCCAACTTTATATGCACCATAGCTCACCCCACATCTCACGTCGGGTGCGGCCTGACCACTTATATGAACCATAGCTGTTACGTGTGATTAGCCTGATCTCTACATGCACCATAGCTAACCAACGGTTAGCCTGACTTTATATGAACCATAACTAACCAACGGTTAGCCTGACTTTATATGAACCATAGCTAATCACATGTAACCAGCCTGATCAAGTTCCCAAGCCGATCACATGTTAAAGCTAGTACTCACACACTTAGTCATAGAATTCTTACTCATGGACATATTGTTTCTTTTCCTGCATTTACTTACAGCATTTCCAGTACTTCTCTCATTGTACATTTCTCGTACTTATACATGCATCTGGTATGTTTTCATCTAGAACTGCTACATAGTTTATGTCATTTATATAGAACTGCTATTTAGAGATGTACTTTGCTCCTTCCTGACTGGAAAATATTTTCCAGACTGTGACATTAGTAGACTGGTTTCTGACACTTGGGGATTGGAAGTTAAGGATTGCAGGTATGTATGTTATCATTAGACTTGTGCTGTATTCTTTTATTTCTTCATTTCCTATCGTGCTGTAGTTGTGATTGAGTATTTCTAGATTTATTTTATGATATCCACGTCTCCTTATGGAGTTGGATACTAGCGTGAGATTATTTAGATAGTACTTGACCTAGACAGCGTTCTACCGCCGATGCTGCGGCGTAGGCTGGACGTACCCACGCTCTCGTGCCCCTAAACCGGGTGCGGGTCGTGACACGTTTTAAGTGGTGGCCCATGCAGGTCTGACTTCGCGAGATGTGCGATGTCGTAGTAGTGTGGCATCCTTGTTATACTACTGCGTACCTGCTATTAAATATAGGACATAGGATACTAGGATGAGAGAGGATACTCAATCACAAATTCTTGAAAGATTTCCTGGGATGACCCCATGAGAATCTTATTTTCAATTTAAATCTTTCCTTGTTTCCGTCCGCTCACGCTTGTTGTTACCAAACTTGATTCTTGTTGAGCAGTTTTAAAATTTAAAATCTCGGTATCATTGTTGAGTTTGATTCTTGTTGACCAGTTGTTAGCTTTAATTCTTGGTATCGTTGTTGAGTTGATTTCAAATTGAGATGAATTTTTACGGACTAGGATTTATGGTATCATCTGATGACATATATTGATGAGGACAGTGAGGAAGGTAAAACGTCTACTTTGGTTATGGAACCTAGAATTTATCGCAGCCATATTAGCTGTGGTGACGAGAACGTAGGGACCTGACTTGGATGTACATACTATAGTTATGAAGCTTAGGGTCTTTCGCAGCCATACCGGTTGGCGTGGCGAAGATTCTGGACGATATGATTATAGAGTGCATACCTTAGTTACGAAACCTATCGTTTATCGCATCTATGCTTACTGGCGTGGCGAGGATTCTGAGTGTCATGATTTCAGACAGACGTGTATGATTATCAGGTTGCATCTTAAATTGGTTCTTAAAATATCATCTCAAGACTTACCTATTTTCTGTTATTCCAGGACTTTGTTCCATCGCTTCTTTTCTTTACTAGCATTAAAGATACCTTCCGTCCTCAATCCAGTTCTTTTGAGCTTCTATTCTCTAAGGATTCCTTGTTAAAATTTCTAATTTAAATCATTCCTTTGTTCCGTCCATTCTCACTTATTGATGTTGAATTTGCTTGTTGTTATTGATTAGGTATTAAATTAGGATTTTGGTTTCCTAGTAGGGTTGGATTTCATATCAAGATAAATTGCAGACTGATTTATGGTACTATTTGATGATGCCTGTCAATGAGGACAGTGAAAAGGATTAACATTAGAGCTATTTGACTACAGAAGGTGGACTAAAATTTTAATTGAAGATTGAAAATGAATTTCAAATTTTAGGATTCTAAGAAGATTGAGATTGTTATTAAAATTTATTTTAAAGATTTCAATGAATTGCAAAATTTTGAAATTTGAGGAGTTGAAATAGGGTTATTAAAATTTTATTTTCGAGGAATTCAGATTCAAATTGACGAACCTAGACAAGCCGTAAGGATTTTGGAGTTGATAAAATTTTCATTTCAGTATTTAAATAATTGACCTTGAGGAAAGTGTATGCATTTACTTTAAATTCTATTCAAGGAGTTATTTTTGAGGAATTTTATTGAGGATAAAATCTTATAGTGAGAGAGATATATTAGTAAATAAGTAGATAGGATGCATGTGTAAGGATCTGTTGGTTTGAGCATAATTGAGATCTCACTACCAACTAGCTTAGGTGTTCATCTAAGATTGTATTAGAGAGAGTAGTACTTAGTATAGAGTGTTGGAATTGACATGCATTTGAGTGATAAGAATACTAGTAGCGATTGCAGTAGGTAAGGAAGCTAGCAGTGAGTATGCTTGTAGTAGAGTGTGGTACCTAAAGAGATAGAGGTATCAAACTTTACATGCATCATTTGATCTATGATTATGTTAGAGATAGAAGATATTGCAAGTGATATGTTAGCAGATTCTTTCTTTCCTCATGTTCCTTTTTGTTTTCTGATTGATTGATACCTTAGTACCGTAGCTTGTATGCATGATTTCTTGTTATAATGTAGTTAGTAGTACCCCTGATACGGAGACTGAAATACCGTGACAAAGGACACCATGATCATACATATTTCCCTTAGGTTGCATGTTGTATGGTTGTAGGTAGAATTCTCTTAGACTTTGATTGTTGAGGATTTAACTGTGGTAAAGATTAACGAAGAGGTTATGACTTGACAAAGAGAGACAGGGTGCCTTAAAATTTCGAGGAAAAATATTAAATTAAATAAAGAGTCGGAAACTTAGTATGGCATAATTGAAGTTTTGTTAGATCATTGATTTTTAAGAAGATTATGAAATGATTGAATTTATCATTAAATTTGAGAAATTTAAGAAAGCCATCGATATATTTATGGGACTGCAAGTTGTGAACTTATATTTTGAATATTGTATTGAAGGGTTCATAAGTATTACATCGTTGCATATTATGTGAAGAAAAAAAAAAAAATCGAGGAATAAGAACACAAATAGATTAGTGTTAAATTTAAATTTGGGACGAGATTCAATTTTTGAAATATGCATGGATTAGAGTTCAATTAGAGGATGGAATGTTAAATTCTTGTATTTCGTTATTAACTTAAAATTTTGGAGGATATTGTGATAAGAATGGGATTTGATTATTTTGAAGATTTTTAGGGATATGTTGTTTATAGAATTTTTGAAAGAATTTATTGTGAAATAACAATATGGAGTGGTTCATGATTATATGATTTGAGGAATTTAATTTTGATGGTAGTAGATACATAAATAAAACAATCGAGGAAAGAAAAAAAAAAAAAAAATTGAGGATAATTATTGATTTAAACAAATGGTTAAGAAATTAACATGGCATAATTGGTGGTTTATTAATTCCAGGAAAGATTTTGACATGTTTAGAATTGGTTATTAATTTAGAAATTTTGGGAGATTTAACAATGTATTTATTTAATTACAAGTTATGAATTTTAGAACTTTATATTTGAATGCGACAATTGGAGAATCCTTAAATATCATATTGTTGAGTTTTTGAGGAGTGGATTAAATTCTGAGTATCGAATTAGTAGCTAAAAACTTTCAGGAAATTTTGATGAAAAAGGGACTTTGATTCTATGTCGAGAATTTTTACAGGAATACAAATAATTTCGTATTTTTGAAATTTTGAAAAGACCTTGTGGACTATTCGTAGCTGATGAATTTAATTGAGGGAATAATAGTGTGTATGATTTAAACACTAGTATGAGGATTTTAATTTCGAGGACGAAATTCTTTTAAGGTGGGTAGACTTGTCACTACCACATTCTGAAAACAGGGGTATTTTTAAATTTTTACAATATTTACTATTATGTTATTTACCATTAATTAATTGCATAATAATATATTTGATTTAAATAGTTATTATGTGTGATGTGTAAATAATTATAGTATTAGATGCAGTGTTAATTATTTTATTTAGCTAGCAGACTGACCTAGAAGCCAGTAGATAGCACCTGCCCGAATTATGAAATTTTGAGGTTAATTGTTTTATTTTAGAATTAATTTATTGGAGTTGTAATTAATTATTGTATTTTATTTAATATTTTGCGCATTTGCCTTTGCTTCGATATTTGGAGCACTATCCAGACTTTTGTCTTCCAACAAATTTCACAATCTTGCTCTAGACATGCCCGCCTTCAATTCTCCTATTTTTGCAACTCATAATTTTGCTCCCTGTGCATTGTTTCTGGCCGCACAAAAATCGTCGCGGACGTTGTTTTTAAATTCCTATTTTTGTATCGTTGTGCGTTCCAATCGAAAATTGGAGGCCATCTTGACCTATTTTTCGTGCGGCCCAAATTAGGGTAATATTCTGTTCTGAGTCTTCTTCAATATTGGTATTGATGACTTGATCTGATTTTGACCCCAAGTACTCCAAATTAATTGTTGAACACAACTTGTATTTTATTTCTATTTAAATTGAGGATACTAATTTATCTGATTTAAAATCCCAATTTAATTCCAGTGCCCTGCAAATTCAGCCCATACCCATCTTACAGTGTCCCCTGACCCTACAAAATATCGGACCCCAAATCGCCCGCCCAATTTCCGTCATTTCATGTGTTTGTGCAATTTCCCAAAATTTAAGGGGCTAAGTTGCAATTATTCAATTGTAGGTGCCCACCACCTAATTATTTTAATCAATGAGGGAATCCAATATTTTAATTAAACTCTCACCCTCAAAGCCCCATGAATTATTTTCTCTTGACAAATCTGGACCACCCATTTAATTGGGTGCATCCTCACCATTGGATTCATGAACCCTCATCCTATATAATATCATGTCCCATCCTAAACCCTAATCCCTAGACTACCTAGAAAACCCCACCTCACAAGCCTCCAAATCCTCAAGCCTCCTCCCCCTCTCATACGTATGAAAACTCTTTCTTCTTTTCTTCTTCCCTTCTTCCTCTCTTTTCTTCTCTTCTTCTTCCTTCTTCTTCTCCTTCCCTTATTTTAAATTTGAATTTAACATTAGGGAAAGGGGGGGAAACTGAAATTTACTGTTCACCATACCCATCAAACCCGACTCCCTGTTCAACCAGGCGGCCAGTTCCCGCCGGTCAGCCCGGCTCTCTGCAGTGATTCCGGCGACTGAGCCCGACCCTCCGGCGCTCTACTGTCCTCCCCTCGCCGCTGCTGTGCTCCCCGGTTCCCCTCCGGCGGGCCACAGATCCAGTCCGGCGGCCTCCTCAACTCCGGCGTTCCTGCCTTCAACAACTCCTCAACTCCGGCGTTCCTGCCTTCAACAACTCCTCCGGCCCGGCGAGATCCCCTCCCGCTGACCTGCTGCTCGGCCGACTCCCTTCGGCCGGCGCTGCCTCGACTGTCCGGTTCTCCGCTGCTCCCCGCGGCAACTGCTCCGGCGCCGAGTCCCCGTGCGGCTGCTCCCCTGTGCAACCCGGCGACCGGCCTGCTCGAGCCATCCGACGGCTGCCGCCCTCCATCCATCTCCCATCCCGAGTCTCCGCGCCGGCGGCGCTGCTCTCCCCCTCCGGTCAGGCGGCCGGCCCCAACCTCTGTAAGAAAGCCTCCCTCTTCCTTCTCCTTCTCCCTGTTTATATATATATATAACTATATACGTATATAAGTGAGTATGTATGTATGTAAGTATATTATCTAATTTATTATTAAAATGTATAGTATAGTGTATGTACATATATATATAAATATATATATATATATCTCATGTATATATATATATATGTTTGTTTATGCATTTAATTAATGTGAAAAATTAGTATATGGTATTGTATGTATTTAAATAAATAGTATAAAAATGTATTTAAAATTTATGTTAGTATGGTATATATATAAATACCTAGTATACGTATTTGTGTATATTGATTAATGTTTATATCTAATGTACATATAAATGTTTGTTTATATATTTAAATTAGCATGAAATTAGTATATGCTTTAATTAAATTTGTATGTATAATTAATGTAAAGTATTATATATGTGGTAATTAGTATATTTAATAAATTACTTTGTTAATATCTGAATAATATGAGCAGTAGGTAATTAAATAAATTCTATATTTAAGTTGGTATATATATATATATATATATTTTGTATATATATATATACTTGATATAATTTCATATATATTGTACATGTATGTTATTTATGAATAAAGTGTTTAAATACATGTACTATCATGGTATATATATTTTGCATATGTGGTGATTTTGGTGCAAGTATGTATACAGTATAATTATTATTTTGGTATACAAATACATATGTGTATATGTATTTGTATGGGTATACTTATTAAAACGTATTTTTGGTATTCGTATTTAATAAAAATGTAATTTGGTATAAATGAACAAATATGTAAATGACCGTATTTTGGTATCAATGTATATATGTAGAGTTATACTTTCATATTGGTATACATTTTGCATAAAACCTTAGCATATTTTTAATATATATACATATATATATAATTGTATTTAATTTGAGATGTTGTATATACATATAGGTATTAGTTTTGTTTAAAGTGTATATATTTTACTTATATCTATTATTGTAATTTAGGAATATTAGTATATGTATAGTTGGCCTATCTAGTAGATGACCCTACCGTACCTAGCGTAACCCTAAGGCCAGTGTATTTCTACTGTGTGTTAGCGTAGCATCTGATACAAATGTGGTTTGATTGTGTTATGTCTATAGGACTGTTGGTTCACCCAGGGGATACTCTGGAACAGGACATCAATAATTACCAGCTAAGGACCCAAGGCAAGTACATTCTCTGATTAGTTTCTAATTTATGATATCTCCTATGTTCACTGTATCTAGTGTAAATATCCATGATCTTGACACGATGGTTACACGGATTGGTATACACGGATCTCGTCATGAGATGTTATTCCTTATTCATGGTGTAGCTTGTACGAGACTTGTTCCTTGATATCTTGTGCATGTACAGACACTAATTCCCGGGGAGATTTGCTACCTTCCTAGGGAATCCTGTGCCATAGCGTACCATGATTGGATCTACTATACCAGTCGGGGGTTTGGGGAGTACTTTAGTGTAGATATGTGATCATACCCAACTTTATATGCACCATAGCTCACCCCACATCTCACGTCGGGTGCGGCCTGACCACTTATATGAACCATAGCTGTTACGTGTGATTAGCCTGATCTCTACATGCACCATAGCTAACCAACGGTTAGCCTGACTTTATATGAACCATAGCTAACCAACGGTTAGCCTGACTTTATATGAACCATAGCTAATCACATGTAACCAGCCTGATCAAGTTCCCAAGCCGATCACATGTTAAAGCTAGTACTCACACACTTAGTCATAGAATTCTTTTCCTGCATTTACTTACAGCATTTCCAGTACTTCTCTCATTGTACATTTCTCGTACTTATACATGCATCTGGTATGTTTTCATCTAGAACTGCTACATAGTTTATGTCATTTATATAGAACTGCTATTTAGAGATGTACTTTGCTCCTTCCTGACTGGAAAATATTTTCCAGACTGTGACATTAGTAGACTGGTTTCTGACACTTGGGGATTGGAAGTTAAGGATTGCAGGTATGTATGTTATCATTAGACTTGTGCTGTATTCTTTTATTTCTTCATTTCCTATCGTGCTGTAGTTGTGATTGAGTATTTCTAGATTTATTTTATGATATCCACGTCTCCTTATGGAGTTGGATACTAGCGTGAGATTGTTTAGATAGTACTTGACCTAGACAGCGTTCTACCGCCGATGCTGCGGCGTAGGCTGGACGTACCCACGCTCTCGTGCCCCTAAACCGGGTGCGGGTCGTGACACATAACCCTAGGGTTTAGCTAATAAAAAGGTCCACATTGCCCCTATGGGTTGTCATGAAGATTTATTTAATTAGTGAAGGATTTTTTTTACTCCTAATGAAAGGTTATTCTAATGTCTAACTTAAAGGGAATCAATTAAACTAGTCTAATTGTGACTAGTTCAACTAGTTTGCACCATGGGTCTTGTGAAGTCTAGTCGACTAACCAACATTAATAATATAATAGTTACAATATATATATTATAAATATTATATTTAATATATATATATATATATATATTCATTATTGTAGAAAAATAAAAATACTCATATTCTATAAATGTGGTAGTGATATCACATATTTAGCTAGCACTTCCTCCACCCCTAGTGGTGGCCCATGTAGGTCAGGCTTCACAAGTTTTGCGATGTCATGGTAGTGAGACAATTTAGTTGTACTACTGCATGCCTGTGATAGGATATAGGACATAGGACACTAGGATGAGAGAGGATACTCAATCACAAATTTCTTTAGAGATTCCTGGGACGACCCATGAGAATCTTATTACAATTTCCATTTCAAATCTTTCCCTTATTTTTTGTCCGCTCCCACTTGTTATTTTGATTCCTGGTAATCGGTTATTGAATTTAAAATTCTTGGTGTCATTGTTGAGTTTGATTTCATTTCGAGAAAAATTTTACGGACTAAATTATGGTATCATCTGATGACATATGAGGACAGTAAGAAAGGTGAAATGTCTGCTTTGGTTATAGAGCATAGAGTTTATCGTAGCCATATTAGCTGGAGTAGCAAAAACATAGGGACCTGACTTCGGATGTACATATCTTAGTTATGAAATTTAGAATTTCTTGTAGCTATACTAATTGGCACAGCGAGGATTCTAGACAACATGATTCTAGAGGTGCATAACTAAGTTATGGGATCTATCGTTTATTGCAGCTAAGCTTACTGGCATGGCGAGGATTCTAAGTGTCATGATTTTAGACAGACGTGTATGATTATCAGATTGTATCTTAAATTGGTTCTTAAAGTATCATCTCAATACTTATTCATTTCTGTTATTTTAGGACTTTATTCCATTATTCTTTAGCTTAGTAGTAGAGATACCTTCAGTTCTTTAGTTTAGTTCCTTATAGAGCTTCTTTCCATTATAGTCCTTGTTGTAGAAGCATGAAAAATACGCTGGAAGCTCTATGCAGCATATTGATGCAAAGTAGCGTAAACAGAGGAATTCAGAGCCTTCAACATGCAAACAGAGCTTCTCCGCCAAGCGCAGTGTGAAATATAAGCTCGAGGACCATCCGCGTAAGGCAGTATGTCCAGGCTGCTTCAGCGTAAACAAGATGCTTCATCGCCTTTATGGCGTAAAACTCATTCTCTTTTCATGCAGCATTGAAGTGTACGAGGGACGCTTCGTATTCTCCGAAGTGAACCTGTCAGAGCCTGCAATGAACCTGTCAGAGCCTACAATGAACCTGTCAGAGCCTGCAATGAACCTGACGTCTCGACTTCTGACAAAAGGATACTGCTCGACTATCCAGGCGACGGCTATAATGATGGCGAGGTACTGCAACCAAGGCTGTCATTTACTGCCATTTCCCTTGCGTAAACCGCTTTTACGTACATAGAGGAATATGCTGCCTAGTTTTACACAGCCGAACATGAGCTCCTTACGCTCCGCAGAAGACGAACAGACTGCCACGACAGCGGTTACTCTTCGCACAGGGTTCAAGGTGCGTATCTGCATTTAATGCACGAAATGATGGCAAATCTTGAAGACAAGCATCTGCATTTAATGCACGGGATGGGGGCAGATCTCTGCATTTAATGCAAGAGATCTGATTATCTCTAAGAGCCGTAATTATGGCTAAAACGTTCACATCATCACTCTGGCACGTTACGCAGTGGCTTCTATGCCTATTCAGCTTCGGTGCCTGTTCGGCTTCTATGCCTATTCAGCTTCGGTGCCTACTCGGCTTCTACGCCTACTCGGCCTCTATGACCACTCGGCTTCTACGCCTATTCTTCTTCGGTGCCTGCTCGGCTTCTATGCCCATTCAGCTTCGGTGCCTACTCGGCTTCTACGCCTACTCGGCCTTTATGACCACTCGGCTTCTACGCCTATTCGGCTTCTATGCCGGTTTGATAACTATTTGGCTTCTATGCCATGGTGACAGACATTGGCTTCTATGGCAACCTTTTCTACACGAGGGATACCTACCTACGTGGCTTTTACGCTGTGATCTTCGTAGAGATTATACGCGTTTTGTCCTTTAGTTGGACCTGTGTCACACGCTCATTCAAAGGATCATCTATACGCAGGCATTGGTTATTTTAACCGTTGTGTAAAAGGGTGTTGTACTTTTCCACTACTCGGTTTTTACACTGATTGAGTGGTCACTGTCACCAAAACTCTATAAATAGAGACCTCTATCAACAGAGGACAAGGTCGAAAAATTGGGGAGAAAAGGTCAAAGAATTAAAGGTCGAAGAATTAAAGGTCAAAGAATTGAAGGTCGACTAATTGGAGAAAAAAAAAAGAGAGAGAAGAGTCCAGAGTTCAGGCAAAGGGAAGGGATCGACGACTGGCATCGGGCATCCACCCTCTTCAGCAACCCTCGAAGCTGCTACCTGTCTTCCACGACACTTCTTCAAACATCGTGTGGTCCAAGGACTAAAGTGATCGACTGCAGATCAGACACCTATAGCAATATTCACCCAGATTAAATAAATTGTACTTAGACATCCTCGTGTAGGGTCAAATTTGTACAATCTTGTTTATAAACATAAAAGAAGGGCGGGTCTTCGTACAAGACCTCGTTTTCCGTATTCATCAAATCTTTTCTCGTTTATATTATATCCGAAACATGATGGCGACTCTGCTAGGGACATCTTTCTCTTCTGATGAGGAAGCTATTGCTCAACACGATACGGTATCCGTGGGATCCGTGAAGAAGACACTGGTCGTCCAGTTTGACCAGTCTGCCTACGAAGATATGCTCCGAACAAAGGGCAGCTTTCACTCTCTCTCTGTCCAAAACAACAGGAAGCTGCAAAAGGCCTGGATGCCCAAGACATCCTCTACCATTCCTGTGGACTCTCCGATCTCTCCAACCAATGAGGTTGTAGCGTTGCTCCCTCCGTGCCCTGCGCATAAAATTTAGTCGCCTGTCTCTGACAGAACCGGCAAAACTTCTGGCAATGCCTCAGTGCTAACCCAGAAGTATACTCCGCGCTCTGCGCGTGAAATTCAGTCTCCCGTCCCTGGCGGAATAGACAAAACTTCTGGCAATGCCTCAGCGCTAACCCAGAAGTATACTCCGCGCTCTGCGCATGAAATTCAGTCTCCCGTCCCTGGCGGAATAGACAAAACTTCTGGTAGAGCCTCAATGCCAAATCAGAAGTACAAGGCACGCTCCATGCATAAAACTACATCTGACCTCTACGGAGAACCAGATGATCCCTGTGATCTCTGCAAGGTAAAGCGAGCGGCGGACTACTCAACTTCTCGACCTTTATGCCAGCAAGTTAACAATCTACACACCCTCCGAATTACGCGAGATGCTGATGGCCGACTGAGGACATCCTCAGCTTTACGCCAACCAGAGTGAAGCTCCAAATTACGCCAGGCGAAGTCCCTAGGCGTAAAGAAGGCTCCAGTTGCGGAAAGACACCCTCATCGGGGATTATCCGCTACCCAGATGGCCAACCTGTTGTATACGGGTGGCACAGGGAAGACTATGGTTCCCGTCATCCGAATGCCCACCAATGGGAACAGAAGGAACAAGCCATCATCTTCTTCTTCTGTAACTCTTCCTGACCTGCACAAATATCTAATCCGAAAATGAAAGGAGAAGGGATCTTCCATCATGGCTATCACGCCTCCTAGCCAGCACTGCTGTAATAGTCACAAGATTGTAATTAATTATTGCTGTTCTAAAGCAAAATGGCCAGTTTTCGACTGACTGAGCTACTCTCCATCTTTCCTAGAAGAAGAGCCCGTGCATGCATTTGTGAACATGGCTTCACATATACCTGGAGGAAGCTCAGACTCAAGACGTCCGTACTCTAGAACTCCGAGCCGAAGAAGATTCAACATGCTCCTTAGGGACACCGAAGCTGGGGTGTTCCAGAACACTTGTTCAAGGTCACGACAACTGTCTTCGTGCTCTTCTGATTCCGATGCTGGGGGTCGCCAGTCTCCCGAATCAGATACTGAGAGATAGAGTCAACTTCTGCAGTGACCTATACTCATCCTTCAATGACGCCCAGGAAGATGGGAGTTTATGCCATTGGAGATGAACACGAGGAAGCCTCGCCATCAGGGAACGATGATCAACGCATTACTACGCTAGAGACAGCTCTGAAGCAAATGCAATCCATGATGGAGAACATGCACCAAATGATGCTAACTCAACAGGCGGCTGCTATGGCTCAAACGTCGGTCCCGCCTACTCAGATACGCGTGAGGGTGGACCTACCACCATCCAACACGATCCAAGAGCCTGCTCTAGATCAAGAGTCAGCTGGTCCTTCACTTCCTCACCTGGAGAATGTACTACCTCCTGCGGGAGTCACGATACAACCGACACCGCACTATTCCGTAGTCTCGCTGCCAGCTGAAAATCTGATGCAAGCAGTGCTGGAGTTGAAAGCCCAATTTGATGCCTTGAAGCATAAAGATCAGCTCAAGAAATTGGGAATCAACCAGCCATACCCAGCTATCTGGGAAGAGGTCCCTTTTCCTCCGAGGTACAAACCTCAGACCATAGCCCTATTCGAGGGAAAAACATCACCAAGTCAGTACATGAACTACTTCAGTATGATGACGGTGTTGCTACAAGGGAATGACGCCCTCCTCACCCGGGTATTCAAGGGTTGTCTCTCAGGAGTAGCTTACCAGTGGTACCGCAGCCTGGTGGACAACTGCATTACTTCCTTCGAAGACTCCAAGACTTTATTCTTTACATGATTCTACGAGGGAGGAATGGACATGTCTATGTCCTCTCTCATCGAAGTCAAGCAGAGGAAAAAGGAGGATGTTCGCACCTTCGTCGAACATTTTTGCCAAGCCACTTTACAGATGCCTCCAGGAGTTCCAGACTCAGCATTAGTGGATATTTACAGGAAGAACCTTCTTCCCGTGATCTCGATGTTCACAGGACCATATCAGTTCCATGATTGGCCCTCGTTCATCATCTCAGCGGTAGCCGCCGAGGACAACAGTCGCAAGGCGCGTGACAACGGTATCATGATCTCTACCTCTGACAGAGGCAAGAGGTCATCCCCCAACGACGACCATCCTCGTAGTTCCAAAGGAAAAGAAGCTCTGGCGATCAATACGTCCAGACAGAAGACTGCGGCAACCACGCAGACAAAACCGGGGACTTCCAGGCCCGTAGAGGTATACTCTTTCGACGACGACGATATTTCGAGTATATTCGAGTGTCTCGTCAAAAGTGGCAAAATTACCCTTCCGGAGTGTAGAAGCATGAAAAATACGCCGGATGGCTATATGCAGCGTATTGATACAGAGCAGCGTAGACAGAGGCCTTCAGATCCATCAAGCGTGCAACAGAGCTTTCTTCGCCAAACACAGCATGAAATATAAAGCTCAACGTAAGACAGTACGTCCAAACCGCTTCAGCGTAAACAGGGTGCTTTATTAACTCCTGGGCGTAAAACCCATCCTCTTGCAACGCAGCATTGAAGTGTACGAGAGACGCTTCGTATTCTCCGAAGTGAACCTGTCAGATCCTGTAATGAACCTGACGTCTGGACTTCTGACAAAGGGATACTGCTCGACTACCCAGGGATACTGCTAGACAACCCAGACGACGGCTACAATGATGGCACGGCACTGCGACCCAGGCTGTCATTTACCGCCATCTCTTTTGCGTAAACTGCTTTTACGTGCACGAAGGGATACGCGGTCTTGTTTTACACAGGCAGACATGAGCTATTTACGCTCTGCAGTTGACAAACCGCCTGCCACATCAAAAGCTGTACTCCGTACGGGGCTCGAGGCACGTCTCTACGTCTAATGCATAGAGCGATGACAGTTGCTCGAGGCACGTCTCTACGTCCAATGCACAGAGCGATGACAGTTTCTCGAGGCACGTCTCTACATCCAATGCACAGAGCGGTGACAGTTTCTCGATGCACGTCTCTACGTCCAATGCACAGGGCGGTGACAGTTTCTCAAGGCACGTCTCTGCGACTGATGCGCAGAAGGGCTGCAGACGTTCAAAAAATGCTTCCGCATTTAATGCACAGGATGGTGGTAAATCTAGGCATTTAATGCAAGAGATTTGTTTATATCTTCAAAAGTCGTAATTCCGGCTAAGACGTCCACATCAGCACTCTGGCACGGTACGCAGCGGCTTCTATGCCCATTCAGTTCCGGTGCTCACCCGGCTTCTACGCCCACTCGGCCTCTATGACCACTCGACTTCTACGCCCACTCGGCCTCTATGACCACTCAGCTTCTACGCCTATTTCGGCCTCTATGACCACTCGGCTTCTACGCCTATTTCGGCTTCTATGCCTGCTTGGCTTCTACGCCACGGTGACAGGCATTGGCTTCTACGCCTACCTCTTCTACATGAGGGATACCTACCTACGTGGCTTCTATGCCGTGATCTTCGTAGCGATTATACGCATTTTGTCCCTTAGTTGGACTCGCGTCACACGCTCATTCAAAGGATCATCTATACGCAAGCATTGGTTATTTTAACCATTGTGTAAAAGGGTGCTGTACTTTCCACTTCTCGGTTTCTACACCGACGGAGTGGTCACTGTCATAAAAACTATATAAATAGAGACCTCTATCAATGAGGAACAAGGTCAAAAAATTGTTCAAGAAACCAATATCAGATCCAAGGTCGACAGATTGGGAGGTCGGGAAATTGGTCAAGAAAACCAATATCAGACCCAAGGTCGAACTTCCAAGAAAGATCGAACCAGAGGTCATGAGAGAGAGAGAGAGAGAGAATCCGGAGCTCAGGCAAGGAGCAGGGATCGACGACTTTGGCATCGTACATCCACCCTCTTTTGCAACATTCAAAGCTGCTTCCTGTCTTCTATGGCACTTCTTCATCATCGTGTGGTCCAAGGGCTAAAGTGATCGACTGCATATCAGACACCTATAGCAATATTTACCCAAATTAAATAAATTGTACTCCCACATCCTCGTATAGGATCAAATTATATAAGTTTGTTTGTAAACCAAAGAAGGCGGGTTTCGTGTAAACCCATCTTGAATACATTTTTATTCTTTCATTTTCCACCACAAACAAGATGGCGACTCTGCTGGGGACGTCTTTCTCTTCTGATGAGGAAGTTATTGCTCAACACGATGCGGTATCTGTTGGAACCATAAAGAAGACACTGGTCGTCCAATTCGACCAGTCTGCCTACGAAGACATGCTTCGAACCGGGGGTAGCTCTCACCCTCTCTCCGTCCAAGACAACAGGAAGCTGCGCAAGGTCTGGATGCCCAAGACATCCTCTACCATTCCTGTGGACTCTCCGATCTCTCCGACCAATGAGGTTGTAGCATTGCTCCCTCCGTGCCCTGCACGTAAAATTCAGTTTCCTGCTATGCGCGGTATAGATGAAACTTCGGGCAAAGCCTCAGCGCTAACCCAGAAGTATCCACTGCACTCTACGCGTAGAAACCAGTCTTCCGCTATGCGCGGTACAGACAAAACTTTGGGCAAAGCCTCAGCGCTAACCCAGAGGTATCCACTGCGCTCTACGCGTAGAAACCAGTCTCCCGCTACACGCGGTACAGACAAAACTTCTGATGATGCCTCAGCGCCAAATTGGAAGTACAAATCATGCTCCGTACGCAAGACAACATCTGACCTCTACGGGGAACCATATGAGCGCTGTAATTTCCGCGAGGGGAGGCAAGCGGCAGAGTACTCAACTTCTCGGCCTTTACGCCAGCGAGGGAGCAATCTACCTACTCTCCGGCTTACGCGGGAAGCCGATGGCCGATTGAGGACCTCTTCAGCTTTACGCCAGTTTGAGCAGATCTCCAAATTACGCCAGGCGAAGTCCCACGGCATAAAGCATGCTCATATTATGGAAAGACACCCTCCCCGGGGATTATCCGCCACCCAGATGGCCAACCTATTGTACACAGGTGGCACAGGGAAAACCATGGTGCCCAATCTCCGCATGCCCACTAATGGGAACAGAAGGAACAAGCCGTCGTCGTCTTCTTCTACTCCTCCTGACTTGCGCAAATATCTAATCCAGAAGCGTAAGGAAAGGGGACCTTCCAACATGTCTATTACGTCCCCTGGCGAGCAATGTTGTAATAGTCATAAGATTGTGATTGACTATTGCTGTTCTAAAGCAAAATGGTCGGTTTTCGACCGATTGAGCTACTCTCTGTCTTTCCAGGAAGAAGGGCCCGCTCACGCATCCGTGAACATTGCTTCGCATATACCTGGAGGAAGCTCAGGCTCGAGACGTCCGTCCTCTAGAACTCCAAGCCGAAGGAGATCCAATATGCTCCTCAGAGACACTAAAGATGGGGTGTTCCAGAACACTCGTTCAAGGTCACAATAATTGACTTCGTACTCCTCTGATTCTGACGCTGGTGGTCGCCATTCCCCCCAATCAAATACTGAGAGTATAGAGTCGACTTCTGTAACAACCTATACGCATCCTTCGACGATGACTAGGGAAATGGGAGTTTATGCCGTTGAAGATGAACCCGAGGAAGCTTCGCCGTCAGAAAATACGGAATAACGCATCACTATACTGGAGACATCTCTGAAACAAATATAATCCATAATGGAGAACATGCACCAGATGATGCTAACTCAGCACGCAACTGCCATGGCGCTAGCATTGGTCCCGCCAACTCAGATACGTATGGGGGTGGACTTACCACCATCCAACCCGAGCCAAGAGCCTGCTCTAGATCAAGAGTCAGCAGCTCCTCCGCTTCCTCACTCAGAGAATGTATTACCTCCCGTTGGAGTTACGATACAACCGGCTCCGTACTACACCGTAGTCCCGCTTTCGACTGAAAATCTTATACATACAGTACGGGAGTGGAAAGCCCAGTTTGACGCCTTGAAGCACAAAGATCAGCTCAAGAAACTGGAAATCAACCAGCCTTACCCAACTATCTGGGAAGAGGTGCCTTTCCCTCCGAGGTACAAACCTCAGACTATGGCTCTGTTCGAGGGAAAAATATCACCAAGTCAGTACATGAACTATTACAGTATGATGACGGTGTTGCTACAAAGGAACGACGCCCTCCTCACTCGGGTGTTCAAAGGCTGCCTCTCTGGAGTAGCCTATCAGTGGTACCTTAGCTTGGCGGACAACTGCATTACTTCCTTCGAAGACTTCAAAGCTTTATTCTTCACACGATTCTACGAGGGAGGAATGGACATGTCTATGTCCTCTCTCATCGAAGTCAAGCAGAGGAAAAAGGAGGACGTTCGCACCTTCGTCGAATGATTTCGTCAGGCCATCTTACAGATGCCCCCAGGAGTTCCAGACTCTGCGTTAGTAGACATTTGCAGGAAGAACCTCCTTCCCGTAGTCTCGGTGTTTACAGGACCATATCAGTTCCATGATTGGCCCTCGTTTATCATCTCGGCAGTAGCCGCTGAAGACAACAGTCGCAAGGCGCACGACAATGGCATCATGATCTCCGCCTCTGACAGAGGCAAAAGGTCATCTCCCAGCAGCGACCATCCTCGCAGCTCCAAGGAAAAAGAAGCTCTGGCGATCAATACGGCCAGACAAAAGACTGCGGCAACCGCACAGGCGAGACCCGGGACCTCCAGGCCCGTCGAAGTCTACTCTTTCGACGACGATGATATCCCAAGTATATTCGAGTATCTCGCCAAAAGTGGCAAGATCACCCTTCAGGAGCTAAGATGGCCCCAAGAAGTCGACAGTACTAACGACCCCAAATATTGCATCTTCCATAGATACGTACACCACCCGACAAAGGCGTGTTACATACTGAAAAGGAAGATCCAGGGGTTAATCAATGCTAAAGCCATCACTCTGTACAACACCGAGAAGACGGTCACGGCCAACATGATCTCTCTGCGGTTTGGCAACCTGCCTTCCCAAGAAGTCTCGAACGGTGTCACACCCATTTCCTGGACCACGATGAACATCGTCAATCTCCCTCCGGCTAGGGGTCAAAATCATGACCTGGTACCCCTAACCAACCGGCAGGGTGAGTTTATGTGGGTTCATCCGAATTTGGTGTCAGAGCTCGAGGAGGAGACTAAAGCTACTAAGGCTACGTCTAGAAAAAGCTCCAAATGCAAACCATGCCATATGGTCGTAACTTCTTCGGCATCAGACAAAGATAAGGTATTTGCTGCAACCCGTTCAGGGAAAGCCTACCTCGACGACTATGGAGCAAGTCAGGAAGATGCACCGACGGACGCTTCAGCTGCCAAACCTTCAGGACCAGACCCCGTCGTACCAGATGCCGGTCCTTCAAAACCAACTCCGGCGGACAAGGGGAAGCAAAGAGAAGTGCGCTTTGATAAACCTGTGAAAAATATTCCAAACAAAAGTTTAGAGAAGCCATACAACTTCAACATACTAGCCCAACTGACTAATACACCAGCCAGGCTGTCCATCTTCGAGCTACTCAGGCTCTCCCAAGACACTCGTCTAGCCCTGAGTAAAGCACTAATGCAGGCGGAGGCATGCTTGACCCAGCTCAAGTCCCCCGACGAAGAACCAGTGGCATGTCCTCAATGCCACAGTGTAATAGAAGTGGTCCCAAATATCACTTTCACTCAAGACGACATGATATTAAAACATAACAGGCATGACAGGCCCCTCTATTACACCGAATACGTCGGTTCCATGGAGGTCGATCGGACTCACATAGATCCGGGATCGTCGATCAGTATCATCCCTCACAGTCTGCTCAGACCGCTGAGGATTCCTACCAGCGAATTGGCTTACACCTCCACTACAATCGTGGGTTTCAACGCCGGAAGAAGTAAGCCATTGGGGAAAATTTGCCTGAGGATCCAGATTGGCAACCTCAGATCGGTGGCCACATGTTATGTCATCGATTCAGAGGTATCCTACAACATTTTGCTGGGAAGACCGTGGATCCACAACCACAACATCGTTCCTTCAACTCAACATTAATGCCTTAAATATGTAGACCCCCAAGGAACAGTACAGACGGAGGTTGCTGACCTAAACCCGTTTAAAGGAGTAGAATCCTACTATTCCGATGTCGTATTGTACTCTTAAGACCACACGGAAGAAGGGTCAGGCAAGGCAGAGAAGGAATCCCACCGGGAGCCAGAAGAACCCTCTGTCGCACTACCGCTGTCAATCAAGGTGAAAGGACGAACCACTCATCCGAAAGCCATGGAGCCTATGGCTATTCACCTGAACAAGACCAAGTCAGGAAAAGGGAGTGATCCTCTAGTGATCACTTTGAACCAGAATCCTCCACCCTTGGTCATCAATCTTCGGCACGACAGGCAGCCGACCGAAGTAAATGCAATCAGGAACGGAGTTCCAGATGAAAATAAACATCCTCTATTCCAGTATATTGGCGCTCAAAATCCAAATCAGGAATCCACTCCCCGTGAAGAGGTAGAACCCATAGCACAAAAATTCTTGGAAGTTATAAATTCCTACCGTCCGTATGTCTGGGAAGTAGCATCATCATCCAACGTCGCCACGATGTATGGACCACATGAGGATTCTATCTTCATTGTCCCGCCTACCTGCAGCAGCCAGCGATCAATAGTCTTCGATCGCATGCACAATCAACCGGCTATCCAGGAAGATCCTTTCAATGACGATGCTGGAGAAATACAAGTTCACCGATACAGCCCGCAAGTGTTGAGGATCATGCAAAACATGGGCTACGACTTGGAGCGGAAGCCAGGCCTCAACTATGGAAGAGGCAGACGAACGCCGCTGCCCGATGACCCCCGCTATCAGCAAACTCATATCGGGTTAGGGTATGCCACCTCCCTTACGACTTCTAAGTCAGATGAGGACATATTTTCCTTTTCTCAGAATGGCTCATCGCCCTCCGACTCACCTGATGCTCTCGAACAAACACTATCAGTGAATATGGTAGTGGCAGATCCCTTTGAAGCAGATGAACAGGATCCTGAGCCATTTAAGAATGACTCTTGGGCCCAATAAATGGATACGCAGTGGGAATTCCGCTTCGAGCAAAGGGAACCTCCCACCAAAGATGAAGTTATCCAGGTTGATGTTGGGGGTAAACTTTTACCAAAGCCGATATTTATCAGTAATAATCTTTCCCCAGCTGAAAGGAAAGAAGTTATCGAGCTGATAAAAGAGTATATCGACGTCTTTGCATGGGATTATGAGGACATGCCAGGCCTTGACCCAAAGGTGGCTACTCACAAACTCAACATATTGACCGATTCAAAGCCTGTAAAGCAGCACCAACGTCGGTTCTGCCCAGATATGATGGATGCCATCGAAGCAGAAGTCAAGAAGTTAATAGCCTGCGGTTTCATCCGGGAAGAACAACATCCCGACTGGGTCACCAATGTTGTCCCAGTCATGAAGAAAAATGGGAAAATACGTATCTGTATCGATTACCGAGATCTGAATGCGGCCTGCCCCAAGGATGAGTTCCCTCTTCCCATCACGGACATCATGATCGACAACACCTGCGGTTTTGAATGCATGTCTTTCCTGGACGGATTCTCAGGATACAATCAGATCAAGATACATCCCGAAGACGAAAAGCACACTGCCTTTCAGACCCCGTTGGGGTATATTGCTATACGGTCATGCCCTTCGGATTGAAGAACGCCGGGGCTACATACCAACGGGCTATGAGTAACATATTCCATGAGCATTTACACAAAACAGTAGAATGTTACGTAGACGACATAGCCGTCAAGAGCCGCCTCAAAGATGATCACATTCGAGACTTGAGGACGGTATTCGAGTTAATGCGCCAACATCAACTCAAGATGAACCCTACGAAGTCCTTTCTGGGTGTATCTAGTGGCAAATTCCTGGGATTTGTCATTACTGCCAAAGGCATCCAAGTGGACCCGAACAAAGTCCAGGCCATCGTAGAAATGTGACCGCCCCGCAATCTGAGGGAACTCCGGGGATTTCAAGGCCGTCTGGCTTATATCCGGAGATTTATATCCAATCTCTCGGGAAGATGTCAGCCCTTTTCGCATCTCATGAAGAAAGGTGTATCCTTAATATGGGACGAAACCTGTCAACAAGCGCTCGGAGATATCAAATGCTACCACACCAGTCCGCCAGTCCTGGTGCCTCCCTTCATGGGAAGACCATTCTTGCTGTACGTTCGAGCGATGGATCATTCGCTAGGAGCTCTTCTCGCACAGAAGAACGATATGGGTCATGAACAGGCTATCTACTACCTCAACAGGATGATGGTCGGAGCCGAACACCGGTACAACCCAGTAGAGAAAGAATGATTGGCTCTGATGTTCGCTATCCAGAAGACGCGGCACTATGTCACCGGCCAGACTATTCATATCATCTCCAGGATCAACCCTCTTCGAGTACTGATAAGCAAGCCAAGTGCTCTTAATTCCCGACTCATGACTTGGGCGATGCTGTTAACACCATATGACATGGTATACGTCCCGCAGAAGTCCATCAAAGGCCAAGCGCTGGCCGACTTCCTAGCTGCTCATCCGATCCCGGAGGCCTCCAAATTATACGAGGACATCCCTGACGAAGTTGCAGAATGTAATTCTGCAGTGGAAAGTGACGCATGGCAACTGTTCTTCGACGGCGCCTCCAGGACTTGTCCCAAGGGAAACGTGGTTTCAGGGGTAGGAATCGTCCTGGTCACTCCTGATAAACTCGTCATCTACCGAGCATATTCTTTTAGCGAGCCATGCTCCAACAATGTGGCAGAGTACAACGCTCTGCTAATCGGGCTCCAAGTCGCCAAAGAGCTGGGGGTCGGATCCCTGGATGCTTTCGGTGATTCTCTGCTTATCGTCAATCAAGTCAGGGGAATATATGAAGTCCGGAATCCAGACCTCATCCCCTATCACCAAGCAACGGTCGAGATAGCCATGACATTCAAAGGGTTCTTCCTAGAGCATGTACCTCGATCTCAGAATCTGGAAGCTGATGCCTTAGCCAATCTAGCTGCGGATTTAGCCACTCCTATAAGAAGACAGGATTCGGTAATCCTTCTTAACAGAGATTTATTCTGTGTGAAGAACAACTTTCACATAGAACGCAGCTACGCTGTGAACACAGATCCCCCTAGAAGAGACTGGAGAAGTCCCTTCATAGATTTCGTCGCATAAGGAATCTTGTCGGAGGACCCCAAAGAAGCAGTATCCGTCAAAAGACGATCATTACGCTTCTACTTTGATGCATCTTCAAAATGCCTATATCGCCGGACCTACGACGGACTGCTATTGAGATGTCACTCTAACGACGAAGCACAGTAGATTATCCGGGAAGCTCACAACGGCGTATGTGGAGCGCATCAACCCGTTCCTAAGCTACAGGATCGTATCAGGAGAATGGGCTATTACTGGCCCACTATGATCGCAGACGCGATCAACTATGCAAGACAATGCAGAGCCTGTCAGGTTCATGCAGACTGCATACATCAACCGTCTGAATATCTACATCCTACAGTTGCATCCTGGCCTTTCGAAGCATGGGGTATGGATATCATTGGTCCTATTCACCCTTCTTCTTCCAGAGGTCACCGGTTCATACTGGCCATCACGGATTACTTCTCCAAATGGGCAGAGGCGATCCCTCTTGCTGAGGTAAAGGTGTCTAATGTAATCAGCTTTATCAAGCATCACGTCATTTATCTCTTTGGGATTCCCCGAAGGATAATCCATGACAATGGGCCTCAGTTCATCAGCCAAGCGTTTCATCGATTTTGCGATAAAAATTGGATACATAATATTGCCTCTACGGCGTATTATCTAGCTGCTAATGGTTTGGCGAAAGCTTTCAACAAAACCATTATCAAACTCTTGAAGAAGTTCGTCTCTTCAAACAAAAAAGATTGGAATGAGAAGCTGGGCGAATGCCTCTGGGCATACCGCACAACGGCACGAACACCGACAGTTGTACCCCATTTTCACTGGTCTACTGGAGCGAAGCAGTTCTCCCCATTGAAATCCAGATCCCGTCACTCAGGATAGCCGTGACTAATGAGCTGACTCAAGAAAAGAATGACCTGTTAAGGCTTCAAGAGCTAGAAGGATTAGACGAGAAATGCCTCCAAGCTCAACAGTGCATCGTGCTCTACCAAGCACGCATTTCCAAAGCTTTCAATCATAAAGTAAAGGAAAGAGTGTTCAAAGTCGGCGAGCTAGTTTTAGCCGTAAGAAGGCCGATGATCCTTACTCACAGGAGTAAAGGCAAATTCCAGCCCAAGTGGGAAGGCCCTTATGTGATCGAGACAACGTTCTCAAACGGCGCTTACCGGTTAACCCAGCCTAATGGAGACCTGTTAATGGCTCCTATCAACGGTAAATTCCTGAAAAGGTACTATGCTTAAACTCCCCTGCTCAAGTGGAATATTGCGAGAATCTCAATTCTGACAAAACTACTTCCAAAACGAAACTAGTAGGGTCATATTCTATCATGTCCGTACGACCTCTGAATAGATATGTCCTGCTAAAAGGTTATCAAGAGTCTATCACGTTCATACTACCTCTGATATCACTCTCGCCCTAATCTGTCATTTACATTCTGAAATGATGGGTCCATAAAGTCAGAAAAGATTTTCTTTATTCTCAAAAAAGAGCAGAATTACATTCGGAAAGCAAAAAGAAGAAAGGGTACATCATTGCGGGGGAGCGGTCAGATCGCGAATCAGCTGTACCAGTGCAGCTATCCTCTCATCCCTGGAAACCAAGGCATCAGCGTGGGCCCATTCCAGCCGTGCCTCGGGATTGTTCGTAAAGGACAGTTCGGCCCTAGCCCGAAGAGAGCCAGCACGGGCAGCTTCTACGCGTTCCAGATCCCGTCGTGCTGCGCTCAGTCGACCAGTCGCTACATATAGACCCGCCAACGACTAAGAAGCCCACTGCTCTGCCAGAGCGAGTTTTTCCTTCAACTTGCGGGCCCTCGCTACGTTCCCTTCATGCTCGGATTGGCACTTCGTTTGAAGAGCAAGAGCCTCCTCCACGACGGCTTTTCTTTCATCTATCTCCAGCTTATGCGCTTTGATGGAGTCATCTAAGCTTTCCAGCTGTTTAGTAAGCCGCGCAGTCATGAGGTCATATCTGGCCTGGACCTCAGCTTCAATACTGCCCCGAGCCAGCTGCATGTATTCGTTAATGGGTTGCTCCAAACCATTAACCATCGCCTCCAGGGTGTCAGCTACCACAGAATCGCCGAACTCCCTGACCGCCCCGATAGAAAACTGAGAAGCCTTCTTCAGACGCTCGAAGTCTAGATTCTTCGCCACCACCATTGATATCAGCATTTTTAAACTGGTGTAAAAGAGGCTGGTGTATTGCTCGGTCAGTGCGACTAGATCCGATTGGACGCCAGGAGTGGCCGCGATATTGGCGAGTCCCCCTCCAGGAATGATTGCAGACGAGGTGGCCACAGCCGCCGCCTCGGCAGGTGGTGCGACCGAATGAGGTACGACAACGACGGTCGAAGTCATCGGCATACTGGCGAGAGGTGAGGTCACGATAACGGGTTCGTCCGCCTCTTGAGGTGACGAAACCACTCCGGGCGAGCTGGCCCCCGAAGATATTTCCTCTTCGAAGTCGGGCACCTCCGTATCATCGCGAGGAGCCCGAGCAGAGCCAGAAGGCGCTTAAACGCTATACTCCCCGTGGACGCCGTCCCCTGAGAAGAGGACAAAAAAGTTGATATCAATATGATGGTAATCTTTCTAAGAGGAGACATAAAGATGACATTTACCCGTGGCCAACGGTATATATGTCGCATCTGCAGCCCACGTAGCTAAACCATGCCTTAATGACGCAATACGAACTGTCATACCTGGAGAAGGGGGTGGGCCCACCGACACCACCAAGTGCTCTACCGAGCCTTCACCAAGACGCAGTCGAGGCTCGTCAGCCGGAATCTCGCTAGGCATGCTCGCGGACAGGGCAGGAGTTTCATCTGTTGCTGGTCCAGGGAAAGATTCTCTCATTTGCCTCGGCCACGCAGGCGATTTCGTTCTACTACAAGAGGCGGTGGCAGCAACGGCAGACTCAAGCAGGGGTTCTCCGGCACCGCCAGCCGAAACTGAGGGTCCCTCTCCGAAAGGCGAGGAACCTCCAATCAAAGAGACATCCCCAACAGGGAAGACAGCAGGTTCCTCTCTAGGAGCCTCGATACCAGGAATCCGGAGAGAACGAGCAACCGTCTTTTTCTTCCTCTTGCGAGGGGAAGTCTGCTTCGAAATAGGAGCCCTTCGCTTCCCAGAGACTGCCAAAGCACCCGCAGGTAGAGGCACTTCACACCTCGGCACCGACACCAGAGGCTCATCCGGAGTGACGGGCCCCTCACCCTCGTTAGAAGAAACCGAGGGGACTTCGACTCTTCCCACAGACTTGGGAGAAGGCACCCTAAAGCTTCCACGCACTGGGCATACGAATGGAGGATGCGCAGCTCCGTGGAGAGTGTGACGACCGGTACGATAAAGATTGCTCCCGTGCAACCCATGATAAAATACCGCCATCCTCTGGCTCCATCAATGAGTCCGCCCCTGGACCTGAAGCTGGTGACGGCATTGCCCACGTGCAGCTGATCGTACCCAAACTGCCTGGCGAACCGACGGGGCAAGTAGGGCTCGAAGAAGCAATGATCTTCGCTTCTGTACAGCAAATGGGAGGGTCTGATGCAGACCAACCAATTAAAAACTTTCGGAGAAAGATTGGTCTTCTCTCCACCTAAATCCTCAAGCCTAATCCCCGACTGATTGCGATGTACAGAGGGGACAGTGCAGAGGAGCTTCCAGCAATGACTGAGGCTCAACACCAGCCGACAGTCTAAAACTGTGTTCACGTTCCAGGGAGAGTCCTTGTAGTTCAGCAAGAAACTACCCCCCGAACTACTGTCAGGGCCGGGAGACATCACCCGGGGGTTGTGGAGAATTAACCATCCCATCAAGTACAGGTATGGTAACTCTACCCGGGGAAAGCTATCACGCCGAGCTTCATCAACGAGCAGTCCATCAGTCATGGCTCTCAAACCAGCCTGTATACGGCACACCATGGCAGGGAGCAAGCCCAGTCTTGCCCCGAACACCAGACTCACGGAAGGCCACAGGATGTTCCGATGAATGCGGTCCACGGACGCGATGCCGGGCACCACTACTCGACGCAGCCATATGGAGAGAAAGCCAGCCAGCCTGGCTTCCTTAGACAGAGGCCTGCGGCAGTGCCTCAAGTAACTATAGGCCTTAGTGCCTTTAGGGTACTTTCCTACCCCGTCATTGAGAATCTGATCTGGAGCTTTTGCATCCTCCATAAGATCCTCGACGACCTGGGCACTGAGCACGCTCAAATAGTTTACGGGATCATTCTTGCCCCGCGAGACTTTCTCCGACTTGACGGCCCTGGCCCAGTGGAAGAAGAGGTAGGACATCCACTTAGTGGTGTGAGCCAAATCAGAAGGCTCATCATAAAAAGTAGTGCACGCGAAGTAGTGGCACATCAGCTCCTGATACACCTCCATAACCCGAAGGTCCCAGTCCTCCAACTCCCGGTTGGTGGGAACATACTCTTCATATGGGGTATCCCCCATCAGCAGTCTCGAGATCACTGCCATCTCATGGAGGGCCAACCCCAACTCCTCCAGTGGAGTGGCGAAGGTCCCGATGAGCGAAATATATCGCTCCATCAGTGCCAAAAACATGTTAGGGTTGGGAGGCAACCCAACACTCGTCGCACTCACAGCAGCATACAGTCCGATGACCTCCAGCTCTCTCCGAAAATACTTCAAGGCCCAGTCAACTAGGCAAGCCCATCGGAGGTTTGTTGGGGTGATCCACCCATTGCACCGAGGATTCTCCTTGGGGTATACACCCCCTCACTCCATGAAGTCGTTGCAGAAAGTCGGCAATTGGACCGACTAGATCACTGAACTGTCTTCACTCGGGACGCTGCCCGGGCACAGTACCCTGAACAGCGTCACAATGCCGGAAGGGCGGCTGAAAAATGACCCCTGGTCAGCTCCTTTCAGATGAAAGATCTTTCCCGGCTTGCCATGAAGATCGGGAGTCAGCGTCCACGACATCCTCCTGGAATGTGTCGCATGGAAGAAAGCCGAGATGGGATAATCTCTCGGCATCGTTGGCAGATACAAGACTACACTCTCGGTGGGGAAAACCCAGGGTTCTCTCTTGGGCTTCGTCTGGGACTGTTTGTCAATCATGTCCCCAAAAAGAAAAGCCGGCTTGATATACTGGTCCCCGTCTATGTACGTCAGGGGCTCTCCGTTAATCATGTTCAACAATGTCCGCTCGCCCTGAGCCGATATCAAGATCTTCCTTCCTTCAGGATACTGGGGTCCGGAGATAGGAAATGTCACGTGGGACAGATCCTCCAGATAGTTTGAGTGCAGCATCCCGACAGCGGAACCCATCACCTCGGCCAGTGGAGACACATGCAAGTCAATTGCAAGAGTGCAAGAAAAATACGTCATTTACAACTCTTGCAACATAAAGACCAAGAAACGACCGTCTGTGCTTTACGCCAAGACTGTACAAAATTTGGTCATTTTACGCCAGAAGTCACATCCAGAAGCGTAATTGGCGGTATACAGTCCGAGCTTTACGCCAGACTTCTAAAATTCTAGTTATTATGCCGGAGGTCCCATCCACAAGCGTAAGACTAAAATTTTATAGTATACACCAAGTTTTCGGCAGTCAGAGCTTTTACGCTCAAAACTGCAAAAACATGGAGTTTTACGCTGGCACATTAGAAATGTGGGCGTAAAAGAGGAAAACGTCTCCATGCGTCATCTTCCTCAAAGAGGCTATCAGCACAGAAGATGACCTAGCGCGGTCACGTTCAACGTGTGCGAAGGATTTTTCGTCGTTCTTTGTCATCCCAAAGGCTCTACCTCTAAGGCCGGGTACGCTACTCGTCGGCGGGATACTTCGCTCAGAAGAGAGTTCACCTTGCCCGACCGAAGACTCTCTCGCTGGGGCAGAAGAACGAGAAGAAGAACCTATACTCTTTCCCTTAGTGGAGGGGATTTGTTTCGGCACCATTTCTAAAAACTCGGAGTGCTCGGAAGAAGAACGAGGGGAAAGACTCAAAACAGTCGAAGGCTCTCTTTCGCAGAAGACGGATGAAAAGTTTTTCTCTCAAAAGCTTGGGATATATATAGAGTTCGGGTCGACTCCTCGAATCCTCGGACGGGCTCCTCGAAACCCCAACCAAAATCTCACAATTAATATTTGGTTATGATTGGGTACTACGTCAGCCCACTATTCTCGAAAGGCGGACAGTCAGCAAATTCGAAGAGTTTTTCATGCAAAAATAGGTCAGCGGTTCCTACGCCAAAGAGCTTTCTACGCTCGACAGCAACAGATCTACGGTTTTATGCTCGCAAGCTACAAGTCTATGGTTTTATGCCCGGATGCCTTTGTGCTCGGTAGCTTTTATGCTCGCGAGGCTACAAACCTACGACTTTACGCTCAGCAGATACCAAATTGATGATCTCACGCTCGGTGGCGTTTAGTTTACGCTCGGAGGCAACGGATCCACAACCTTACGTCCGGAAGATTTCTTTTATTCACAGGCTACAAATCTACAGTTCTACGCTAAGGAGCTTTCTACGCTCGATAGCAACAGATCTACGGTTTTACACTCACAAGCTACAAGTCTATGGTTTTATGCCCGGATGCCTTTGTGCTCGGTAGCTTTTATGCTCGAGAGGCTACAAACCTACGACTTTACGCTCAGCAGATACCAAATCGATGATCTCACGCTCGGTGGCTTTCTACGCTCAATAGGCTACGAACTCAGGATTTTCAGCTCATCTACACTACAGATCTCTGACTTTCCGCATATCCGAACATTTCTCAAGGCGGTCGATTACAGGAGTTCACACAGAAGATACTCCTTCTTGACCTCAAAATATCCCAAGTACCCAAAACATACAGAGTTCAAACATTGAGAAATTACTCTTCTCGGGTCAATTGGAGGTTCATCCAGACTCCAGTCCGAATATTTCATCTATCAAGATGGCAACTCAGTTTTCTCGACCCTGTTCCAAGGGATTTTCCGAGAAGTCATTCTTGAAGATGAAGTTTGAAACAAGAATTCTGTTTACACAAGTGAAAACAACAGTTCAGAGCTCTACGCGGTTCCTCAGTCCTAGCAACAGGACAGTTCTAAATGTTCAAAATGCTCAACGGCGTTCTATAGACTATTCGCTATGCGCAAAAGACTGGACCTAGCACTCTTTCTATACAGAGTCGACGTAAAGAATTAGACGTGTAGAAGCTACACATATTCAGACTTCACAGCAACGTATGGAAAAATGATCATATACGGAGAAGAAAGACGATTTTATTAAAGATTAAAGTCATGATTACATATGAGGAAAATCATGTCTACAAGGGGTTTTTTCTTCATTTTTCATGGTTACATATGAGGGAAATCCCGTCTACAAAGGATTTCCTCGTCTTCATTGGAAGGCCGTCCCAGAATCTGTTATACCGGGTTATCGCATCGGTACAGGTCTTCCTCTTCTTCCATGGCAGTTCATCGACCACCACAGTCATGAACAAGAAGATCGATGGCGAAAGGATACAGAACTGGGCCTGCATAAATAATGCAGATCCCATGCTCTGTATGCCATGACCAATCCAGATGAGGCTTCTTTAAGACCCAACTCGATCAAGGACAGCAGTTACAGTTTGTCTGATCTTGTCCGCGGAGGTCTCGGGGGAAAATATACAGCTTGCAAGCTATGTGGTCAAATACGGCCCTCCCCCTCTTCCGAAGAACCACCATATAAAGTTGCTTATTATCCCGAGCAAGGGAGGCTAAGATATCCTTCCATGATCCATCGTTGTAGTGGACACTTGCTCGAAGATGCCGTCTTTTTTGGCTTCTTACACGCTGGAAGAACATGATCTCCTTCTTCCTCAGATCGACCCGACGAACTTCGGCGATCATCTTTGCGTGGTGATGAGAATGTGGGGAGAACGGGTTAAATCCCCCAGCCTTTTTATAGGCGAAAGAGATCACACCGGTCCCCAATAAATCTGCCATAAAGTCAGCATCGACCGTTTCAACGCTCCATTCAGAAACGTTTCGATTTACGAGGAGCGGTTCATGCTTTATTGAAAGCGTTTCAAATTCCGAGGAATTTAAAAGCTTTAAAGGGGGTCTTGTAGAAGCATAACAAATACGCCGGATGGCTATACGCAGCGTATTGATGCAGAGCAGCGTAGACAGAGGCCTTCAGAGCCATCAAGCGTGCAACAGAGCTTTCTCCGCCAAACACAGCATGAAATATAAAGCTCAACGTAAGGCAGTACGACCAAATCGCTTCAGCGTAAACAGGGTGCTTCATCGACTCATGGGCGTAAAACTCATCCTCTTGCAACACAGCATTGAAGTGTACGAGAGACGCTTCGTATTCTCCGAAGTGAACCTGTCAGATCCTGCAATGAACCTGACGTCTGGACTTCTGACAAAGGGATACTGCTCGACTACCCAGGGATACTGTGCGACTACCCAGACGACGGCTATAATGATGGCACGGCACTGCGACCCAGGCTGTTATTTACCGCCATCTCCTTTGCGTAAACTGCTTTTACGTGCACGAAGGGATACGCGGCCTTGTTTTACACAGGCAGACATGAGCTATTTACGCTCTGCAGTAGATAAACCGCCTGCCACATCAAAAGTTGCACTCCGTACGGGACTCGAGACACGTCTCTACGTCTAATGCACAGAGCGATGACAGTTGCTCGAGGCACGTCTCTACGTCCAATGCATAGAGCGGTGACAGTTTCTCGAGGCACGTCTCTACGTCCAATGCACAGAGCGGTGACAGTTTCTCAAGGCACGTCTCTACGACTGATGCACAGAAGGGCTGCAGACCTTCAAAACACGCTTTCGCATTTAATGCACAGGATGGTGGCAAATCTCGGCATTTAATGCAAGAGATTTGATTATATCTTCAAAAGCCGTAATTCCGGCTAAGACGTCTATATCAGCACTCTGGCACGGTACGCAGCGGCTTCTACGCCCATTCAGTTCTGGTGCTCACCCGGCTTCTACGCCCACTCGGCCTCTATGACCACTCGGCTTCTACGCCCACTCGGCCTCTATGACCACTCGGCTTCTACGCCTATTTCGGCCTCTATGACCACTCGGCTTCTACGCCTATTTTGGCTTCTATGCCTGCTTGGCTTCTACGCCACGGTGACAGACATTGGCTTCTACGCCCACCTCTTCTACACGAGGGATACCTACCTACGTGGCTTCTATGCCATGATCTTTGTAGCGATTATACGCATTTTGTCCCTTAGTAGGACCCGCGTCACACGCTCATTCAAAGGATCATCAATACGCAGGCATTGGTTATTTTAACCGTTGTGTAAAAGGGTGCTGTACTGTCACGCCCCAGTCCCAAAATCTATGGGACCAGACACGTGGCAATGGCCAGCTGGTACGACTTCGTAGAGCTTTCTAATTTAATGGACCCGACGAAGTGCACTTACGCTGTCCATGGTCAAGTGATCCAAGTAATAATCTATTGCTAATATACAACAACTAAATCTAGATCTCAATCCAGGATATGTAATCTCAAGAAAGAACGATACGCATCATCACTCTGCAGCCCAATAATACATCCGTTCGAATAGACCAGAAGAACAATATAGGTCTATAAACACTAGGCTACATAAGCAAAATAAAATGGATAGTAATACAAGACTGAAATAGCTGGAAATGTAAATATACCTGCAATGACGTCCATACTCTATCAGTTCAAGTATCCTGCAACTACACAAAGAACCTGGAAGGGTTCCAGGTCCTCAGAGGGACGTAACAAGATACAAAAATATATGCCATAAAGTAAGTACTGAGTAAATAAAGGGGGGGTGTGCTAACCATCTAAGTGAATGCAATTTAAGGACCTGGTAGTATGCATGGGAATGTGTAGGCTCAGACATATGCTGACGTAATTCACCAATCGTCGGGACTGGCTAGTATATGCCACATATGCTCCCGTTTAAGGGCATTGATGCTATCCCCATCTCCTAAGAGCATGGTAACTTGAAACATATTGCAACTCCCCATCTCCGAAGAGCATGGTAACTCGCTATAATCCCCATCTCCGAAGAGCATGGTAACCCGAAATATGTTGCAACTCCCCATCTCATAAGAGCATGGTAACTCGCTATATATACTATAATCCCCATCTCCGAAGAGCATGGTAACTTGAGTATATATCAGGGGGGGTGTCCCATACGCCTACTAGATGTCTTTCCCGCCCAATGTAGATGTACAAATCATGAAAACGACGTGGACATCTCATACTATGATGCAAGTCTCTATGAAATAAACAACTGAGCTACATACCGCTACACATGTTGCTCATACTGATGGCCAGTCGTGCATGAGGCACGCGTCCCTACATGAACTCACTCTGTGACGTGTAATGATACGTGTCAAGGCCTGGGAAGTTATATCCATAACTTCACAACTTTAGGTGGGTCTACTAGACACTAAGTCAGATACTACTCCTAACGTCAACGCCTTCGTTGACTGCACCCGAGTCTGCTCGGACGCGCACATTTATATAATGAATAAATATTTAACCAACAATAATTAAATTTAAACAGTACAACAAGGCAAGGTATACTTGCCTGTCCTGGGTAGCTGCGAAATCCAAAGTCCTACTCCTGATGCCTCGGCAGTAGTGTCCAGCAATCCTATATAGGATGTAGTAATGACCAAATTAGTCGCTACAATAGCACGACTAAGACGTACTGTTCGTATCTACAGCTGTCAAGGGTCGGGACCGTATTTATATATAGCTAACACTAGTATATACATATACACTAAATCATTTTTAATTATACTAAATAAAAAAATTTATATTTGTTTAATAGTACAAAAATAGTGCTTACGTATTAATTAGTATAGACTAATAATACACTTATTAAAACTCTGTACATAATTGGGTAATATCATAAATTCACATATATACATACGTATATATATTTAGATAGAAAATATATATATCAATTTATATAAACCATAACCAAAGTAAATGAAATATGTATACATACATTGCAAGTATCTATATATTTACATATATATATATATAAATATATTCATAGGCATATACATACTAGGGGGTCAATACGTAAGTATTTACTATATAAAATATTCATATAATTATACTCAATTTTCCAGAAAATGTATTTAATACTATAAATATTAGATACTTAATATTCTTCGTATTTTTAAAAAAGTACATTCATACATACATACATACATACATACATACCTGCTACATATGTATAAGTATTAATACGTAATATACTAAGAAAATAGTATTATATTTTATATAATATTTAATCACAAAAATAACTTTTATTATGATTTATATTAAATACTTACTATTTTATACATTGTACATACATACATACATATATACATATATATCTACATATAAATATATACATTTATACAAAATAGATGTTTATATCCATACACAAATACACATATATATAACTCCATTATACATAATATAAATTAAAATGATTATATATATATTATGGAATTTACAGGAATATTATAAATATAACTACTGTTAAATACTAAAATACATTAAATAGCATCGAATACGTATTTAAATACGGTATATACGAGATTCATATATATTAAAGCTTGCAACTGAAAATACATGCATAATTATTAATAATTATACATAAAATATTTTACCAAATCGACACTCGGGTCGAGGGGTGTCCGGTGGTGGATCATGGACGGCGGGGGTGGCCGGACGGCGCTCCGGCGTCGCGCGGGGAGAGGTCGGCAGCAGCAGCGGCTCAATACAGCTCCTCGCTACGGGGGCGAGAACTCTCCGGTGGGGTGGCGGCATCGTCTAAAATTTTACGGGGTGGTGGAGGACTGGCTGTGGGAGGGCTCGACGGAGTTTGGTGGTCGGAGGTGCGGTGGTGGGGGAGCACGAAGCGGAGGGGCGGTCGGCTGTGCTGTGCGGGGTGGGTGGCCCGAGTCAGTGTGGTTGGATGGGGAGGTGGCTGCCCGCGGCGTAGGGGTGGTTGGCGGTGGTGGCAGGGGGGAAATGGTCCGGCGAAGGTGTCGGGTTAGTGTGGTGGAGTCTGGTGGTGGTAGGTGGCCGGCGTCGAGCTCGGGGTGGCGAGTTGGGGTTGGGCTGGAAAGGGTGCTCGGTTGGGGAAGTTAGGGTTTTAGTTTTTCTTTTAATGTGTAGTAATGTATGTATATGTAGGAGAGAGAGTGGGGGGGCTGCCTAGGGATTAGGGCCGGCTGTACGTGGGGTTTGGGGAGTTGGGGAAGCTTCCACAAGTTAAGGGGAGGGCTAGGATTTAGTCATTCAAAATGTAGGGCCATGATGTGCCCTACATAAAGTGATGTAGGTACATAGTAAAGGGGAGAAATCAAATGCATATGATTGGTCATGACCAATGCTTTTCTCCATGATGGTTTGGGCCAATGAGAGGGGGACACCTCATTGCAATTTTGTAATTAGGCCCCTGAACAATCTGGTATTTGCACAATAATTAGAATTTGGGATTTAATGTAAACAAACACCATGTTTGGTGTTCCTTATTGGACCATGATGGTGTATGGTGTTTTGTATGAGGCTTGTGGGTGTGGGTGTGGGTTTGGGTTGGAGTTGGGTTTTATTTAATTGAGGTTAGGTAGCCACATTAATTAATTCTTAATTAATGTAACGGTGTTTCTAATTTAATTTAATTAAAAACTGGGAGTCTAAATTTGGTTGGACAAGGGTCATTGGTGTAGTAGGCTCAGTGTACAATAATATCGTGATCTGGGTTGGTCAAAACTGGTTGAGGTTGGGTCTCAATTTAAATTGGAACGGGCAGCGAACGTAATTACGCAATTTAATTATTTGCGTACGGACGTTCGTAACGACTTTTGTGCGTCTAAAATCAGGCACAAAAATTAATGTCCGTGGTTTGTTCTAGGTTCAATATGATGGGTCTACATGTCTAGGTCAAATATGTAGCATTTGTTTTAGGGCAACAGCTAAGGTAGTATCCTAAAACAATCAATCATTGCACAAGTATTATAATACTATACATTAAATCTTAATTAAATTAGGTTAACCCTAATTTGGCTAATAAAATTGGTTAACCCTAATTTTTGGTCGAGGGGGTTTACAACATACCCTCCTTAGAGCATTTCATCCTCGAAATTAAAACAGACATATATCAAAAACTATTGAATGAAATAAATACTATCACGTACCTAGGCCTTCGAAGAGATGGGGAAAACATTGCCGAATATCGTCCTCTCATTCCCAGGTTGATTCACCTGGTGCGTGATGCCTCCATGCGATGCGAACTAGAGGGATAGTCTAGCCTCGCAGTACCTTCTCGCTTCGGTCTAGGATCTCTACCGGCTCCTCCTGGTATGACAAGCTTGGACCAACGGTGATCTCCGAATGGTCAAGCACATGACTCGGATCCGGTATGTACCTCCTCAGCTGAGATACATGGAAGACGTCATGAACTTCTTCCAGTGTCTGCGGCAAGGCCAATCTGTAAGCAACTTCTCCGACGCGCTCTAGCACATCGAAGGGTCCGATGTACCTCGGACTCAGCTTCCCTCTGCCTCCAAATCTGATGGTTCCTCTGGTAGGTGAAATCTTCAGGAACACATGTTCTCTAACCTGGAACTCTAGGGGTCGTCGATGCATATTAGCCCAATGCTTCGGTCTGTCCTGTGCTGCTCGTAGATGCCCCTGGATCTTCTTCACCTTCTCCACTGTATGGACGATCAACTCTGGCCCTAGAATCTGCCTCTCGCCTACATCGCTCCAACATACTGGGGATCGACACTTCCTACCATACAATGCCTCATAGGGAGCCATCTGAATGCTCGCCTGATAGCTATTGTTGTAGGAAAATTTGACCAAGTACAAGTGGTCCTCCCATGAACCGCTGAAGTCAAGCATACATGCCCTCAACATGTCCTCCAGCGTCTGAATGGTGCGCTCGGATTGTCCATCTGTCTGCGGGTGGTACGAAGTACTGAACTTATGGCGGGTACCAAGACTCTCTTGCATACTCCTCCAAAAGTACAATGTAAACCTCGTATCCCGGTCAGACACGATACTGAATGGCACTCCATGCAATCGTACAATCTCCTTCATGTACATGTCTGCCAAGACTTCCGTAGATTGCCCAACCCTGAAGGGTAAAAAGTGGACAGACTTGGTGATTCTATCTACGATTACCCAGATTGCATCCTTTCTGCTAGGGCTCTGCGGGAATCCTGTGACGATGTCCCTGTTAAAGTGTTCCCACTTCCACTCGGAAATTGGGAAACAACTGCATTAGTCCTGCAGTTCTCTGTTATCCAGCCTTGTCTTGCTGACATACCAAGCATCTTGCCACGAATCTCTCAATCTCTCTCTTCATCCCTTGCTACCAGTAATGTTGCCTTAAGTCTCGGTACATCTTCGTACCCCCGGGATGAGTAGATTAAATCGAGCAATGAGCCTCGGCCATCAACTCTTGGTGTAGGTCGCCTCTCGGATCGTATAGGCGATCTCCACACCTCAATATTTCGTCTTCGTAAATCCTGAGTCCCGTCTGCATGCCGACCTCTGTCCTTTTTCGCAATCGTCTAAATCTCTTATCTGTAGGCAAGGCTGCCTTGATCCTCTCAATAAATATGGACTGATCCTCGAGACTGGTCATTCGTCCATCCATGCCTGGCAATACAATTTCAATCCTGAGTTCCTGAAAATTCTCTAACATCTGGCGATGAGACGTAAACTACATTCGCCTTGTCAGGGTGGTACTGCAACTCGATATTATAATTTGTCATCAACTCAAGCCAGTGCCTCTGTCTCATGTTGAGCTCCATCTACGTGTAGACATACTTCAGACTTTTGTGTTCTGTATAAATCTCTACACGCTCACCATAAAGATAGTGTCGCCAGAGCTTTAGTATAATTATCACTGTAGTTAGTTCTAGGTCGAGCGTCTGATAGTTCTTCTCATGAACCCTTGGTCGTCCTGATGCGTATACTATCTATCTAATCATAACTCATATTTGCTGAGCTTGGCATACAGTCTTTCCTATCTCAGCGTCTCCAACACGATCCTGAGATGTCTCTCGTGCTCCTCTTGGCTCTTGGAATAAACCAAGATGTCGTCGATAATTACCACCACGAACTTATCCAAGTACTGGTGGAAAATATTGTTCCTTAACTCATAAATACTGCTGGCATGTTGGTTAAGCCCAACGGCATGACTAGAGACAGCATTTAATGCCCTGTATTCGTTATGCAACGTATTGTCCCGTCCTTCTTTGGTACAATAAGATGGTTGCTCCCCATGGGAAAACACTAGCCCGACTGAAACCCTTGTTTGAGAGATCCTCCACTATGGACCTTTAACTCAACCAAGTCTAGCGGTGCTAGTTTGAAGACGAGAAAATAATTGGCTCCGCTCTTGGAGTCAACTTTATAGCAAATTCTACCTCTTTGACAGGTGGCAAGCCTATAAGATCATCTAGAAACACATCCTCAACTCTGATATAATATGGTGGTATACTGGTTCACCTCCTGCATTGTATACTCCTAAGGTAGATGGGCACCATGCTCCCAGGCTCCCTGAAGTAACTCAACTCAGGGTAATCTGGTGGCCATAAATAACGTAATTACGTCGACAATCTAGGGTCGCGTGGTATTGGCTCAACCAATCCATGTCTAGGATAAGGTCATAGTATAGACTAAACCTCAAAATAATTTCTCCCGTTCTGTTTACCACACTAATCCTCTGAAAGAAAAAAAATTTCTTCCCTGTCTAAAGTATAATTTCTCTTCTCAAATTTTCTCTAAAATTTTATTCCTCAAATTTCTTCTTTTCGTTATTTATCTCTCCAAGTCACAAAGTTCAATAATGGTATCACTCAAGCACATTTCTTGAAATCAGATCATTATCTTCCAATTGAGAGCCTGAAATTTTATCTTCTCTAGTCCATAATATCATTCCTGATATTGCTATAATATGCAACCACTAGTTTTCAGCATCGGGCTATGCATTTCCTTAGACTAATCTAGGCCATGATCAATAATCCTTCCAGCTCTTAGTACTTCCAAGATCACTGCTACCTCAAGCACGGGTAGGGTACTACTGGGTCCAACTCTCTTGCCAACCTTCCATACTAGTTCTAGAATCCAAAGAACCCATCAACCTATCCTGATAAGGTAACAACCTTCTCCGAGAAAGGTATACAAATTCTATCTCCTGTCGTCTGGTCTTCGATCTTCTTCTGGAGGGAAGTCATCAGTCACAAGCATTCGTCTCCCTGAATAATAGGGGACGAGGAACAAGGATGGCGATATTGACGAAGATTGAACGAATGTAAATTGGAAGTCCAAGGGCGATAATCACATACCAGAGGAGTTTTAAAATCGGTTATGGATTGAGATCTTATTCACATTAATCCTAAGTTGCAAGCTCGTTCGGTACAGTAACGTAACCGATACGATTTACACAGAGACCTGCATGGGCCACCACTAAAACCATGTCATGCCCCAGTCCCAAAATCTATAGGACCAGACACGTGGCAATGGCCAGCTGGTACGACTCCGTAGGGCTTTCCAATTTAATGGACCCGACGAAGTGCACTTACGCTGTCCATGGTCAAGTGATCCAAGTAATAATCTATTGCTAATATACAACAACTAAATCTAGATCTCAATCCAGGATAAGTAATCTCAAGAAAGAATGATACGCATCATCAGTCTGCAGCCCAATAATACATCCGTTCGAATAGACCAGAAGAACAATATAGGTCTATAAACACTAGGCTACATAAGCAGAATAAAATGGATAGTAATACAAGACTGAAATAGCTAGAAATATAAATATACCTGCAATGACGTCCAAACTCTATCAGATCAAGTAACCTGCAACTGCACAAACAACCTGGAAGGGTTTCAGGTCCTCAGAGGGACGTAACAAGATACAAAAATACATGCCATAAAGTAAGTACTGAGTAAATAAAGGGGGGTGTGCTAACCATCTAAGTGAATGCAATTTAAGGACCTGGTAGTACGCATGGGAATGTGTAGGCTCAGACATATGCTGACGTAATTCACCAATCGTCGGGACTGGCTAGTATATGCCACATATGCCCCCGTTTAAGGGCATTGATGCTATCCCCATCTCCTAAGAGCATGGTAACTTGAAACATATTGCAACTCCCCATCTCCGAAGAGCATGGTAACTCGCTATAATCCCCATCTCCGAAGAGCATGGTAACCCGAAATATGTTGCAACTCCCCATCTCATAAGAGCATGGTAACTCGCTATATATACTGTAATCCCCATCTCCGAAGAGCATGGTAACTTGAGTATATATCAGGGGGGGTGTCCCATACGCCTACTAGATGTCTTTCCCGCCCAATGTAGATGTACAAATCGTGAAAACGACGTGGACATCTCATACTATGATGCAAGTCTCTATGAAATAAACAACTGAGCTACATACCGCTACACGTGTTGCTCATACTGATGGCCAGTCGCGCATGAGGCACGCGTCCCTACATGAACTCACTCTGTGACGTGTAATGATACGTGTCAAGGCCTGGGAAGTTATATCAATAACTTCACAACTTTAGGTGGGTCTACTAGACACTAAGTTAGATACTACTCCTAACGTCAACGCCTTCGTTGACTGCACCCGAGTCTGCTCGTACGCGCACATTTATATAATGAATAAATATGTAACCAACAATAATTGAATTTAAACAGTACAACAAGGCAAGGTATACTTGTCTGTCCCGGGTAGCTGCGAAATCCAAAGTCCTGCTCTTGATGCCTCGACAGTAGTGTCCAGCAATCCTATATAGGATGTAGTAATGACCAAATTAGTCGCTACAATAGCACGACTAAGACGTACTGTTCGTATCTACAGCTGTCAAGGGTCGGGACCGTATTTATATATAGCTAACACTAGTATATACATATACACTAAATCATTTTTAATTATACTAAATAAAAAAATTTATATTTGTTTAATAGTACAAAAATAGTGCTTACGTATTAATTAGTATAGACTAATAATACACTTATTAAAACTCTGTACATAATTGGGTAATATCATAAATTCACATATATATATACATATATATATTTAGATAGAAAATATATATATCAATTTATATAAACCATAACCAAAGTATATGAAATATGTATACATACATTGCAAGTATCTATATATTTACATATATATATATATAAATATATTCATAGGCATATACATACTAGGGGGTCAATACGTAAGTATTTACTATATAAAATATTCATATAATTATACTCAATTTTCTAGAAAATGTATTTAATACTATAAATATTAGATACTTAATATTCTTCGTATTTTTAAAAAAGTACATTCATACATACATACATACATACATACATACATACATACATACATACCTGCTACATATGTATAAGTATTAATACGTAATATACTAAGAAAATAGTATTATATTTTATATAATATTTAATCACAGAAATAACTTTAATTATGATTTATATTAAATACTTAGTATTTTATACATTGTACATACATACATATATATATATATATATATCTACATATAAATATATACATTTATACAAAATAGATGTTTATACCCATACACAAATACACATATATATAACTCCATTATACATAATATAAATTAAAATGATTATATATATATTATGGAATTTACAGGAATATTATAAATATAACTACTGTTAAATACTAAAATACATTAAATAGCATCGAATACGTATTTAAATACGGTATATACGAGATTCATATATATTAAAGCTTGCAACTGAAAATACATGCATAATTATTAATAATTATACATAAAATATTTTACCAAATCGACACTCGGGTCGAGGGGTGTCCGGTGGTGGATCGTGGCCGGCGGGGGTGGCCGGACGGCGCTCCGGCGTCGCGCGGGAAGAGGTCGGCAGCAGTAGCGGCTCAGTACAGCTCCTCGCTGCGGGGGCGAGAACTCTCCGATGGAGTGGCGGCGTCGGCTAAAATTTTACGTGGTGGTGGAGGACTGGCTGGGGGAGGGCTCGGCGGAGTTTGGTGGTCGGAGGTGCGGTGGTGGCGGAGCACGAAGCGGAGGGGCGGTCGACTGTGCTGTGCGGGGTGGGTGGCCCGAGTCAGTGTGGTTGGCTGGGAGGTGGCTGTCGACGGCGTAGGGGTGGTTGGCGGTGGTGGCAGGGGGGGAAATGGTCCGGCGAAGGTGTCGGGTTAGTGTGGTGGAGTCTGGTGGTGGTAGGTGGCCGGCGTCGAGCTCGGGGTGGCGAGTTGGGGTTGGGCTGGAAAGGGTGCTCGGTTGGGGAAGTTAGGGTTTTAGTTTTTCTTTTAATGTGTAGTAATGTATGTATATATAGGAGAGAGAGTGGGGGGGCTGCCTAGGGATTAGGGTCGGCTGTAGGTGGGGTTTGGGGAGTTGGGGAAGCTTCCACAAGTTAAGGGGAGGGCTAGGATTTAGTCATTCGAAATATAGGGCCATGATGTGCCCTACATAAAGTGATATAGGTACATAGGAAAGGGGGGAAATCAAATGCATATGATTGGTCATGACCAATGCTTTTCTCCATGATGGTTTGGGCCAATGGGAGGGGGACACCTCATTGCAATTTTGTAATTAGGCCCCTGAACAATCTGGTATTTGCACAATAATTAGAATTTGAGATTTAATGTAAACAAACACCATGTTTGGTGTTCCTCATTGGACCATGATGGTGTATGGTATTTTGTATGAGGCTTGTGGGTGTGGATGTGGGTTTGGGTTGGAGTTGTGTTTCATTTAATTGAGGTTAAGTAGCACATTAATTAATTCTTAATTAATGTAACGGTGTTTCTAATTTAATTTAATTAAAAACCGGGAGTCTAAATTTGGTTGGACAAGGGTCATTGGTGTAGTAAGCTCAGTGTACAATAATATCGTGATCTGGGTTGGTCAAAACTGGTTGAGGTTGGGTCTCAATTTAAATTGGAACGGGCAGCGAACATAATTATGCAATTTAATTATTTGCGTACGGACGTTCGTAACGACTTTTGTGCGTCTAAAATCAGGCACAAAAATTAATGTCTGGGGTTTGTTCTAGGTTCAATATGATGGGTCTACATGTCTAGGTCAAATATGTAGCATTTGTTTTAGGGCAACAGCTAAGGTAGTATCCTAAAACAATTAATTATTGCACAAGTATTATAATACTATACATTAAATCTTAATTAAATTAGGTTAACCCTAATTAGGCTAATAAAATTGGTTAACCCTAATTTCTGGTCGAGGGGGTTTACATGTACTTTCCACTCCTCGGTTTCTATACCGACGGAGTGGTCACTGTCACTAAAACTCTATAAATAGAGACCTCTATCTATGAGGAACAAGGTCAAAAAATTGGTCAAAAAACCAATATCAGATCCAAGGTCGACAGATTGGGAGGTTGGGAAATTGGTCAAGAAAACCAATATCAGACCCAAGGTCAAACTTCCAAGAAAGATCGAACCAGAGGTCAAGAGAGAGAGAGAGAGAGAATCCGGAGCTCAGGCAAGGAGCAGGGATCGACGACTTTGGCATCGTACATCCACCCTCTTTTGCAACCTTCGAAGCTGCTTCCTGTCTTCTACGGCACTTCTTCATCATCGTGTGGTCCAAGGGCTAAAGTGATCGACTGCAGATCAGACACCTATAGCAATATTTACCCAGATTAAATAAATTGTATTCCCACATCCTTGTATAGGATCAAATTGTACAAGTTTGTTTATAAACCAAAGAAGGCGGGTTTCGTGTAAACCCCATCTTGAATACATTTTCATTCTTTCGTTTTCCACCACAAACACGGAGGAGAGGCGGCCTAGTTAGGCCGGCAGCGCCAACAACCCCAAGTACTGCATCTTCCACAGATACGTACACCACCCAACAAAGGCGTGTTACATACTGAAAAGGAAGATCCAAGAGCTGATCGATACTAAAGCCATCACTCTGCGCAATAGCGAGAAGACGGTCACGGCCAACATGATCTCTCTGCAATTTGGCAATCTGCCTCCCCAAGAAGTACCGGATGGTGGTACACCTATTTTCCGGACAACGATGAACATCGTTAATCTCCCTCCGGCTAGGGGTCCAAATCATGACCTGTTACCCCTAACTACCCGGAGAGGCGAGATTATGTGAGTGCACCCAGACTTGGTGTCGGAGCTCGAAGAAGAGACTAATGCTACTAAAGCTAAGTCCAGGAAGAACTCCAAATGCAAGCCATGCCATATGGTTACAACTTTTTCGACATCAAACGAAGACGAGGCGTTAGCCACAGCAACCCGTTAAGGGAAGGCTTACCTCAAGGACTACGGAGCGAGTCAGGAAGAAGCACCTGCAGACGCTTCAGCTGCCAAGCCTTCGGAACTAGAGCCCGTCGTACCAGAGACCGGTCCTTCGAGACCAACTTCGGCGGACAAGGGGAAGCAGAAAGAAGTGCGCTTCGATTAACCTTTGAAAAACATTCTAAACAAAGGTTTAGAGAAGCCGTACAACTTCAACATCTTGGCCCAACTGGCTAATACACCGGCCAGGTTGTCCATCTTCGAGCTACTCAGGCTCTCCCAAGACACTCTTCTAGCCCTGAGTGAGGCATTGATGCAGGCGGATACATACTTGACCCAACTCAAGTCCCCCGACGAAGAACCTGCAGCATGTCCCCGATGCCACAGTGTGATGGAGGTAGTCCCAAATATCACTTTCACTCAAGACGATATGCTGTTAAAACATAACAGGCATGACAGACCTCTCTACCACACCGGGTACGTCGGTTCCATGGAGGTCGACCGGATTCACATAGATCCAGGATCCTCAATCAGCATCATTCCTCATAGTCTGCTGAGGATTCCAACCAGCGAACTAGCTTACACCACCACTACAATTGTGGGTTTCAACGCCGGAAGAAGTAAGCCGTTGAGAAAATTTTGCCTGAGGATCCAGATTGGCACCTCCGATCGGTGGCTACATGCTATGTCATCGATTCAGAGGTTTTCTACAATATCCTGCTAGGAAGACCGTGGATCCACGACCAAAACATCATTCCTTCGACTCTACATCAATGCTTCAAATATGTAGACGCCCAATGGACAGTACAAACGGAGGTTGCCGACCTAAACCCATTTAAAGAAGTAGAATCCTACTACTCCGACGCCGTGTTATACTCTCAAGACTACACGGAAGAGGTGTCAGCCCAAGCAGAGAAGGATTCCCACCAGGAGCCTGAAGAACCTTCTGCCAAGCAACCTCTGTCAATCAAGGTGAAAGGACGGACTACCCGTCCAAAAGCCACAGAGCCTATGGCTATCCACCTGAACAAGACCAGGTCAGGGAAAGGGGGTGATCCTCTAGTGGTCACTCTAAGACAGCAGACTCTGCCATTAATCATCAACCTTCAGCGCAACAAGCAGCCGAGTGATGTAAATGCAACCAGTAGTGCGGCGTCTGATAATAATAAAGGACCTCTTTTCCAGTATATCGACGCTCGGATTCCAAATCTGGAATCCTCTCCCCATGACAATATAGATCCTATAGCAAAAATATTCTTGGCAGCTATAGATTCCTATCATCCAAACATATGGAAAGTGACGTCATCATCCAATGTCACCACGACGTATAGACCACATGAGGATTCTATCTTCATTGTTCCACCTGCCCGAAACGGTCAGCGTTCAATAGTCTTCGGCCGCATGTGCAACGAACAAACTATACAAGAGGATTCCTTTGATAACGATTCTGGTGAAATACAAGTTCACAGGTACAAACCGCAAGCCTTGAAGATCATGCAAAATATGGGTTACAACTTAAGGATGGAACCAGGTCTCAACTACGGGAAAGGCAGACGAACACCGCTGCTCGGCAATCCCCATTATCAACAAACCCGTTCCGGGTTAGGGTATGCCACCTCCCTTATGACTTCCAAGTCGAACGAGGATATCTTTTCCTCTTTTCAAGACGGCTCATCGCCCTCCGGCTCAACCCATCCCGGAGGCCTCCAAACTATACGAGGATATTCCCGACGAAGTTGCTGAGTGAAATTCTGCAACGGAAGGCGAGGCATGGCAACTATTCTTCGATGGCGCCTCCAAGACCGGTCCCAGGGGAAACGTGGTGTCAGGAGTAGGGATCGTCCTAGCCACTCCGGATAAACTCGTTATCTACCGAGCATATTCTCTTAGCGAGCCCTGTTCTAACAATGTGGCGGAATACAACGCTCTACTAATCGGGCTCCAAGTCGCTAAAGAGCTGGGGGTCGAATCTCTGGAAGCATTCGGTGATTCTCTGCTGATCGTCAACCAAGTCAGAGGAATATATGAAGTCCAAAATCCCGACCTCATCCCCTATCACCGAGCAACGGTCGAGATAGCCATGACGTTCGAAGGTTTCTTCCTTGAGCATTCACCTCGATCTCAGAATCTGGAAGCTGATGCCCTAGCCAGTCTAGCTGCAGATTTAGCCACCCATATAAGAAGGCAGAATTCGGTAATCCTTCTTAACAGACTTATTCTGTGTGAAAAACAACTTTCACATAGAACATAGCTACACGATGAACGCAAATCCGCCTAGGAGAGACTGGAAAAGTCCTTTTATAGATTTCGTAGCATACGAAATCTTGCCGGAAGATCCTAAAGAGGCAATATCTGTCAAAAGACGATCATTACGCTTCTATTTCGACGCATCGTCATAATGCCTATATCGCCGGTCTTATGAAGGGCTATTATTACTGTCTCTCTGGTGATGAAGCACAGCGGATTATCCGTGAAGCTCACGACGGCGTGTGCGGGGCGCATCAACCCGGTCCTAAGCTACAGGAATATATCAGGAGAATGGGCTATTACTGGCCCACTATGATCGCAGACGCAAGCCAGTATGCCAGACGATGCAGAGCCTGTTAGGTCCATGCAGACTTCATACATCAACCGTCCGAACATCTATATCCTACGGTTGCATCCTGGCCTTTCGAAGCATGGGGTATGGATATCATTGGCCCAATTCACCCGTCTTCTTCCAGAGGTCACCGGTTCATACTGGCCATCATGGATTACTTCTCCAAATGGGCAGAGGCGATCCCTCTTGCTGAGGTAAAGACATCTAACGTGACCAGCTTCGTCAAGCATCACGTTATTTACCGCTTCGGGGTTCCCCGAAGGATAATCCATGACAATGGGCCTCAGTTCATCAGCCATGCATTTTATCGATTCTGCGATAAAAATCGGATACAAAATATGGCCTCCACGACATATTATCCAGCTGCTAATGGGTTGGCGAAAGCCTTCACCAAAACCATTATCAAACTCTTGAAGAAGTTCGTCTCTTCGAACAAAAGAGATTGGAATGAGAAGCTGGAAGAATGTCTCTGGGCATATCGCACAACGGTACGAGCACCGACAGGTTGCACGCCATTCTCATTGGTCTACGGGAGTGAAGCAGTTTTCCCCATCGAGATTCAAATTCCGTCACTCAGGATAGCCGTGGCCAATGAGTTAACTCAAGAAAAGAATGACCTGTTAAGGCTTCAAGAGCTAGAATGATTAGACGAGAAATGCCTCCAAGCTCAACAGTGCATCGCGCTCTACCAAGCACGCATTTCCAGAACTTTTAATCAAAAAGTAAAGGAAAGAGTATTCAAAGCCCGCGAGCTGGTCTTGGCTGTAAGAAGGCCGATGATTCTTACTCACAGGAGTAAAGGCAAATTCCAGCCCAAGTGGAAAGGCCCTTACGTGATCGAGACAACGTTCTCAAACGGCGCTAACAGGTTAGCCCAACCTAATGGAGACCTGCTAATGGCTCCTATCAATGGCAAATTCCTGAAAAGGTACTATGCTTAAACCTCCTTGACTCAAGTGGAATAAGGTGATCTCATTTTGACAAAACTACTTCCAAAACAAAACTAGTTGGATCATATTTCTATCATGTCCATATGACCTCTGAATAGATATGCTCTGCTAAAGCTTACCGAAAGTATATCACGTCCATACTACCTCTGATATCACTTTCACCCAAACTTGTCATTTATATTCTGAAATGATGGGTCCACAAAGTCAGATAAAAAGCCTCTTTATTATTCCCAGAAAAGAGTAAAAGTACATTTGAAAAGCAAAAGCAAAAGTACATCATGAAGGGGGAGCGGTCAGGTCGCGAAGCTGCTGCGCCAGTACGGCCATCCTCTCAGCCCCGGAATCCAAGACATCAGTGCGGACCCGCTCTAACCGTGCCTCATCATCTATCAGGAGGGACAGTTCGGCTCTAGCCCGAAGGAGACCGACACGGGCTACTCCTGCACTCGCCAAGTTCTGTTGTGCTGCAACCAATCGGTCGTTCACCACATCTAGACCTTCCGACGACTGAGAAGCCCACTCATTTGCCTGAGCAAGCTTTGTCTCCAGTTTGCAGACCCTCGCTACATTGTCGTCATGCTCGGCCTGGCACTTCATTTGAAGGGCGAGAGTCTCCTCCAAGACGACTTTCCCTTTATCAATCTCCTGCTGATTGGTCTCGATAAATTTATTCAGACCTTCCTTCTTTTCAACAAGATGCACAGTCAAGGAGTCATATTTGGCCTGGACCAGAGCTTCAATATTGCCTCCAGCGCGTCAGCTACCCCGGCATCACCAAATTCCCTGATCACCTCTATCGAGAACCGAGAGGAACTCTTGATCGACGCAAAGTCCAGCTTCTTCGCCAACACCATTGACATTAGCGTTCTCAAAGTGGTGTAGAAGATGCTGGTATACTGCTCGGTCAGCGCAACTAGGTCCGCATGAACGTGGGGAGTGTCCGGAATAGTGGCGACTTTCCCACCAGGAATCACCATAGACGATGTCGCCACGGCCGTCACCTCAACAGGAGGAACGACGAAGGAAGAATCGCCAACACCGGACGAAGTGACCGCCGTGCTCAAAATAGGTAATGTCGCAACGACAGGCTCGTCCTTCTCTTGAGATATCTCAAGAGTCTCCTCGACAGGCAAGCCAGCACCCGAAGTGGTTTCCTCTTCAAAATCAGGTACCTCTGTGTCACTACTAGGACCCGACACATAGCCAACGGGCGCGTCTATATCACCCTCTTCGAAGAGGTCTTCCCCTGAAAAGAAGACAAAAGGAAGTTAATATCAATGCAATATTAATTTTCCCAAAGAAGAGGCACAAAAGACGACATTTACCCCTGGCCGACGGCATATACGTCGCATCTGCAGCCTGTACAGCTAAATCATTTCTTAATAATTCTAGGCGAGCTGTCATACCTGGAGAAAGGGGTCTCCGAACTGACACTGACAGGTAGTCTTCCAGGTCCTCCTCAAAATCCAACCGAGGCTCATCGGCTGGAATCGCGCTAGGTGCGCTCGCAGGCGCGGCAGAAGTCCCTCCCGATGTCGATCTGACTAGAGGTATACGGAACTTTATTATACTCAGCCCCGAAGGCGACCTCGTTCCACTACCTGAAGCAGTAGCAGCGACGGCGGCATCCAGCTGAGATTCTCCGGCACCACCAGCCAAAACTGTGGAAGGTCCCTCTCTAAAAGGCGAGGAACCTCCAATCAAAGAATCATCCCCAACACGGGGAGATGCAAGCTCACCTCCAGGAGCATCAATGCCAGGAATCCGGAGAGAACAATTTACCATCTTCTTCTTCCTCTTACGAGGGGAAGCTTCCTTGGAAGCAGGAGCCCTTCGCTTCCCAGAAACTACCAAAGCCCCTGCAGGCGGAGGTAGTTCACCCCTAGGGACCGACACCAGAGGCTCATCCGGAGTAACGGACTCACCCTCATCAGAAGAAACCGAGGGGACTTCAACTCTTCCTCTAGGCTTGGAAGATGGCACCCTAAAGCTTCTACGAATATCACTGTCGCGATGGAAGTTGTTCGTTGCCACATAGAACTGGGCATACGAATGCAGGATGCGCAGCTCTGTGGAGAGTGTAATGACGGGCACAATAAAAATTGCCCCAGTACAGCCCATGATAAAATATCGCCATCCCCGCGCTCCATCAATGAGCCCACCTCTGGACCTGAAGCTGGTGACGGCATTGCCCACGTGCAACTGATCATACCCAAACTGCCGGGCAAACCGACTGGGCAAGTAGGGCTCCAGGAAGCAATGATCTTCACTTTTGTACAGCAGATGGGATGGTCTAATACAGACCAACCAATTAAAAGCTTTGGAAGAAAGAATGATCTTCTCTCTACCCGAATCTTCGAGCCTAATCCCCGACTGATTGCGATGTACAGGAGGGACGGTGCAGAAAAGCTTCCAGCTATGACTGAAGCCTAGCGCCCGCCGACAGTCTATAACCGTGCTCACATTCCAGGAAGACTTCCGGTAGTTCAACAAGAAACTACCCCCCCCCCCGAACTACTGCCGGAACCGGGAGACATCACCCGAGGATTATGGAGAATTAACCACCCCATCAAATACAGGTATGGTAATTCTATCCGGGGAAAGCTATCACGCCAAATTTCAACGACGAGCAGCCCGTCAATCATGGCCCTCAGGCCAGCTTGTATACGGCACACCATGGCAGGGAGCAAGCCCAGTCTTGCCCCAAACACCAGACGCACTACAGGCCAGAGCGTGTTGCGGTGAATGCAGTCCGCAGATGCGACGCCAGGCACTACTAATCGGCGCAGCCATATGGAGAGGAAGCCAGCCAGTTGAGCCTCCCTGGACAGAGGCCTGCGACAGCGCCTCAAATAGCCATAGGCCTTAGTGCCTTCAGGATACTTTCCCGTCCCTTCGTCGAGGAACCTGTCCGGAGCCCCAGCATCCACAATGAGATCGTCAACTACCTGTGCATTAAGCACACTCAGGGGATTCACAAGCAGATCCTTGCCCTCCAATACCTTCTCCGGCTTGGCAGTCCTGGACCGGTGAAAGAAGAGATAGGACGTCTATTTGCTGATGTGAGCCAAATCTGAGGGCTCATCATAAAAAGCGGTGCAGGCGAGGTAGTGGCACATCAGCTCCTGATAGACCTCCACTACTCGAGGGTTTGAACCCCCCAGCTCCCGGTTCGTGGGAACATACTCTTCGTATGGAGTATCCCCCATCGGCAGTCTTGAGATTTCTGCCATCTCATGTAGGGCCAATCCCAACTCCCCCAGTGGAGTGGCGAAGGTCCCGGTAAGCGAAATATATCGCTCTATCAGTGCCAAAAATAGGTTAGGGTTAGGAGGTAACCCAACACTGGTAGCACTCACAGCTGCAAACAGACCGATGTTCTCCAACTCGGTCTGAAAATGCTTCAGGGCCCAATCAACTAAGCGAGCCCATCGAAGGTTTGAAGGGGTGATCCACCCGCCACACCGAGGGTTCACCTTAGGGTATACTCCCCCACGCCCCATAAAATCATTACAGAAAGTCGGTAACTGGACAAGCTGGATCACCAAGCTGTCTTCACTCGGGACACTGCCAGGGTACAGCCCCCTGAACAGCGTCACAGAGCCAGAAGGGCGACTGACAAACGACCCCTGGTCAGCTCCTCTCAGATGAAAGATCTTTTCTGGCTTGCCGTGAAGATCGGGGGTCAGCGTCTACGATATCTTCCTGGGGTACGTAGCATGAAAGAAGGCCGAGAGGGGGTAGTTTCTCGGCATATTGGGCAGATACAAGACCAAATCCACGGCAGGGAAAACCCAAAGTTCTCTCTTAGGCTTTGTTTGGGACTGCTTGTCAATCATGTCCCCGAAAAGGAAAGCCGGCTTCAGGTATTGCTCCCCGTCTATGTACGTTAGGGGCTCCCCATTGATCATGCTCAGCAGCATTCGCTCGCCCTGAGCCGATATCAGAATTGCCCTTCCTTCGGAATATTGGGGCCCGAATATGGAAAATGTCACGTGTGACAGATCCTCCAAATAATTGGAGTGCCGCATCCCAGCGATGGAACCCATCACTTCAGCTAGCGGAGACTCACGAAGGTTAACTGCAAAAATACAAAAGAAATACGTCAGTTCCTAAAACTAGACATTTCGGGACTTGCAGCATCCAAATAATTGTTCGTGCTCTACGCCGAGACTGTGAAACTTGAACCTTTATGCTGGAATCCATTTCCATAACGTAAAAGTCAAGATTGCCAGTATACAGTCTGTGCTTTACGCCAGATTGATTAAATTGAGTTATTATGCCAGGATTTCCATCCACGAGCATAAAATTCAAATTTTAAAACACCAAGTTTTTGGCGGTCAAGGATTTTACGCTCGACTGCGGAAAAATAGAGTTTTTACACTGACACATTAGGAATGTGGGCGTAAAAAGATGAAACGTCTCCGTTCATCATCTTTCTCAAAGAGGCTATCAGCATAGAAGATGACCTAGCGTGGTCACGTTCAACGTGTGCGAAGGATTTTCAGTCATTCTCTTCTTTCCCAAAAGCTCTACCTTCCAAGCCCGGTGCACTACTCGTCGGCGGGATGCTCCGCTCAGAATGAAGTTCGCCTTGTCCAACCAGAGATGCTCTCGCTTGGGCTGAAGAACGAGAAGAAGAATCAACCTTCTTTTCCTTAGCGAAGGAAGTTTGTTTCGAAGCTATTACTGGAAACCTTGAAGATTCGAAGAAGAAAAGGAAAAGAACTCGAACAGTCGAAAGCTTTCTCTTGCAGAAGACGGAAGGAAAGTTTTCCCCTCAGAAACTTGGGATATATATAGAGTTCGGATGGACTCCTCGGACCCCGAACCAAATCTCCTAATTAATATTCGGTTACGATTGGGTCCCACGTCAGCCTATTTATTCAGAGAAGGCGGACAGTCGGCAAATTCGAAAAGTTTTTCACGCAAAGTAGGTTCATGGTTTCTACGCTAAGGATCTTTCTACGCTCGACGGCTACAGATCTACGGTTTTACGCTCGCAAGCTATAAGTCTATGGTTTTTACGCCCGAATGCCTTTGTGCTCGGTAGCTTTTATGCTCGAGAGGCTATAAACCTACGATTTCACGCTCAGCAGATACCAAATCGATGATCTCACACTCGGTGGTGCTTAGTTTACGCTCGAAGGCGACGGATCCACGACTTCACGCTCGAAATTTTTTTTTTCAGAAGCAACAAATCTGTAGTTCTACGCTAAGGAGCTTTCTACACTCGACAGCTACAGATCTACGACTTTACGTTCGACAGCTATAAGTCGGGTTTTACGCTCGGATGCCTTTGTGTTCTGTAGCTTTTATGCTCGAGAGGCCACAAACCTACGACTACACGCTCAGGAACTACAAGTCTATGATTTCATGCTCGATGGTGTTTAGTTTATGCTCAGAGGCTACCAACTTATGATTTCGCACTCCATGACTTCCGCACATCCGAAAGATATACAGGCCAGAGTACGCGTACATCTGAACGATCCTCAAGGCGGTCAATTACAGGAGTTCACACAGAAGATACTCCTTCTTGACCTCAAGATATCCCAAGTATTCGAAGCATACAGAGTTCAAACATTGAAAAATTACTCTTCTTCATGGGTAGATTCGAAGTTCATCTAGACTCCAGTCTGAATATTTCATCTACCAAGATGGCAAATCAGTTTGATAGCCATTTCTTGCCCTGTCACAAAGGGATTTTCGAGAAATCATTCTTGAAGATGATGTCTGAACAAAGAAATTATGTTTATCAGAAGTAACAGTTCAGGATTCTACGCGGTTCCTCACTCCTAAACAGCAGGACAGTTCGAACACTCGAATGCTAAAGCGGCTTTCTACGCATCCCTAGTTATACGTAAAAGACGGGACAGGACCTAGCACTCTTTCTAAACAGAGTCGGCGTAAAGAATCAGACGTATCAAAGCTACACATATTCAGACTTTACAGCAAAGTATGGCAAGATATTCATATGAAGAAGAAAGACGATTTTATTAAAAATTAAAGTCATGATTACATATAAGGGAAATCCAGTCTACAAGGGTTTTCTTTCTTCATTTTCATGACTACATATGAGGGAAATCCTGTCGACAAAGGGGTTCCTCATCGTCGGCAGAAGATCACACCGAGAAGCTGTTCTGACAGGTTTTCACATTGGTGAAGGTCTTCCTCTTCTTCCAAGATGGTTCGTCGACATCCACAGTCGATGAACAAGAAGATGATCAGTGGCGGGAGGATACAAAACTGGGCATAGACCCATCCTCCAACAAAAAGAAAAGCAGAGTAAATCTGCTTTCTTACATCCTGTACCACGGAGATAACGGGAGAAGGTGCCACTTGCAAGCAACGTGGTGAAATACGATTCTTCGTCTCTCCCGAAGAACTACCATACAAAGTTGCTGATTATCCCGAGCAAAGGAGGCTATGATATCCTTCCATGATCCATCATTGCAAAGGACATTTGCTCGAAGACGCCGTCTTTTTGGCTCCTTACATACTGGAAGAGAATGATCTGCTTCTTTCTCAAGTCGACCCGACGAACTACAGCCATCGTCTCTGTATGATGTAGGAAGTGTGGGAGAACAGGAGAACTCCTCAGCCTTTTTATAGGCGAGAGAGAGCACTGATCCCCAATGAATCTGCCATAAAGTCAGCCTCGACCGTTTCAACACTCTATTCAGAAACGTTTCGAGTTACGAGGAGCGGTTCATGCTTCATTCAAAGCGTTTTAAATTATGAGGAATTTAAAAGCTATGAAGGGGGTCTTGTAGAAGCATAAAAAATATGCTGGAAGCTCTACGCAGCATATTGATACAAAGCAGCGTAAACAGAGGAATTCAGAGCCTTCAACATGCAAACAGAGCTTCTCCGCTAAGCGCAGCATAAAATATAGGCTCGAGGACCATCCGCGTAAGGCAGTATGTCCAGGCTGCTTCAGCATAAACAAGGTGCTTCATCGCCTTTATGGCGTAAAACTCATCCTCTTTTCATGCAGCATTAAAGTGTACGAGGGACGCTTCGTATTCTCTGAAGTGAACCTGTCAGAGCCTGCAATGAACCTGTCAGAGCCTACAATGAACCTGTCAGAGCCTGCAATGAACCTGCCAGAGCCTGCAATCAACCTGTCATAGCCTGCAATGAACCTGACATTTCAACTTCTGACAAAAGGATAATGCTCGACTACCCAGGCGACGGCTATAATGATGGCGAGGCACTGCAACCCAGGCTGTCATTTACTGCTATTTCCCTTGCGTAAACCGCTTTTACGTATACAGAGGAATACGCTGCCTAGTTTTACACAGGCAAACATCAGCTTCTTATGCTCCGCGGAAGACAAACCGCCTGCCACGTCAAAAGCTGTACCTCGTACGAGATTCGAGGCACGTCTCTGCATTTTTATGCACAGAGCGGTGACAGGCCCTCAAGGCACGTCTCTGCAATTAATGCGCCGAATATTGACAGATGCCTGAGGCACGTCTCTGCGTTTGATGCACAGAAGGGTGGCAGACCTTCAAAATATGCCTCTGCATTTAATGCGCAGGATGATGGCGGATCTCCATATTTAATGCAGGAGATTTGATTAAATGTCACCGAACCATCGTTTAGTGACATCCCCTTTGCGAAAGCTGCTCCTACACATACAAGGGAATACGCTGCCTAGTTTTACACAGGCAAACATGAGCTCCTTATGCTCCGCAGAAGACGAACAGACTCCCACGACAGTGGTTACTCTTCGCACAGGGTTCAAGGTGCGTATCTGCATTTAATGCGCAGAATGATGGCAAATCTTGAAGACAAGCATCTGCATTTAATGCACGGGATAGGGGCAGATCTCTGCATTTAATGCAAGAGATCTGATTATCTCCAAGAGCCGTAATTCTGGCTAAAACGTCCATATTATCACTCTGGCACGTTACGCTCGACTTTTATGCCCATACAGCTTCGGTGCTTGCTCGGCCTTCTACGCCTATTCAGATTTGGTGCCTGCTCGGCTTCTACGCCCATTCAGCTTCGGTGCCTGCTCGACCTTCGGTGCCTACTCGGCCTTTATGACCACTCGGCTTCTACGCCTATTCGGCTTCTATGCCGGTTTGATAACAATTTGGCTTCTATGCCATGGTGACAGACATTGGCTTCTATGCCAACCTCTTCTACACGAGGGATACCTACCTACGTGGCTTTTACGCCGTGATCTTCGTAGCGATTATACGCATTTTGTCCCTTAGTTGGACCCGCGTCACACGCTCATTCAAAGGATCATCTATACGCAGGCATTGGTTGTTTTAACCGTTGTGTAAAAGGGTGCTGTATTTTTCCATTACTCGATTTTTACACCGATTGAGTGGTCACTGTCACCAAAACTCTATAAATAGAGACCTCTATCAACAGAGTAAGAGGGGAAAAAAAGGTCGAAGAATTCAAGGTCGAAGAATTGGAGGTCGACTAATTGGAGAAAAAAGAGAGAGAGAGAGAGAAGAGTCCAGAGTTCAGGCAAAGGGAAGGAATCGACGACTTTGCCATCGGGCATCCACCCTCTTCAGCAACCCTCGAAGCTGCTACCTGTCTTCCACGGCACTTCTTCAAACATCGTGTGGTCCAAGGGCTAAAGTGATCGACTGCAGATCAGACACCTATAGCAATATTCACCCAAATTAAATAAATTGTACTTAGACATCCTCGTGTAGGATCAAATTTGTACAATCTTGTTTGTAAACATAAAAGAAGGACGGGTCTTCGTACAAGACCTCATTTTCCGCATTCATCAAATCTTTTCTCATTTATATTATATCCGAAACACTTATTAGTGTGATAATTGGAGAATTACAATTAGGTCTGTGTCTTGAGTAACAGTATTGGCTATTGAGAGTATGACTTGTGAGTCTGTAAGTGGTTCTAGGTTAGGCATATGAGCAATAAGCATAAATCTAGGGATAACCCATAGCATAGTACTTTGTAGCAATAGTTCTATGATAGGTGTTATTATAAATTAGTATTGTTACTATAGGTAGAAGAGGGAGTATAGAATATCAGTAGTGGTTCCATGAGTTAGTATCAGAATCAGCATGCCAGTTATGGATAGTCATAAATTCAGGTAGTTGGGTGATCCATGTAAACAATTAAGTATCAAGAAAATTATGCAGCATGATATTAAATTTGGTGGATGATACTTGGGTGTGTCAAGAGTAGAGAAATGTATATGCATAAAGGGTTTTAGTAAGTATGCCATAGTAGAAGGGTACCCATAAGTGTATGGGGGAGTGTGAGAGAATAATAATATATTGTGCTAAAGTAGTTAGACTTGTGTTACAGGTAAAAGTATAACATTAATGTGAGTAGATAAGAGGATACCAGTATATGACTAATGATAGGTATATCACCTGATATTGAGGCTAGTGATGTGTTGGAAGCAATAGGTGGAAGAGTGTCTGGAAATTGTGTGCAGGATGCACAGTGGGTGATAAGTGTCAGTATGAAAGTTCATGAGTATCAAAAAGTGGAAATATTATGTCATGAGTTGAGAAATATCAAAATTGGTCATGGTAGATATGTAGTGCATCACTGATTTGTGTATCCGTCTGTAAGGTTTGAGAAAAGATTTATATATATTAATAGAGATATGGAACCATATGTCTGCCTTGAGAGTGAAGTGAAATGTGTGTATTATAGAAGTTAATAACTAGTGCATTGGATGCAAGTGATCATACTTTTTAGTGAGTACGATGAGGTGATCAAATGATGAAGCTAGTGTCCTAGAACCTTAAGGACATATATTGTGTAGTTTGGAAGCTAGTGTTACTATATCAAGAGTGATAGTGTTTCTATATCAAGGATTAGTAATGTGCTAATAACAGTAAGTACCTTGTGTAATGACATTGATTTGGTGTATCAGTTAATATGGACAGAAAAGCATTTGGGAGTAATAGTAGAAGTAGAGGAGGGTGACAATATATATATATATATATATATATATATATATATATATATATAGAGAGAGAGAGAGAGAGAAGTAAGTAAGTATAGTACCTTGCTAAATTTGATTATAGAGGTCGTATGTATCAGGGAATAGTACGAGGGGTATAAGGATACCAGTGAGATATCATCGTATTTTTATGGCTAGAAGATAATTGTGTATGTATTGTGATACTAATGTACAAATAAGAACCTTAAGATAATTAACAAATGTTAGAGGATGAGTGGCACCAAGTATCAGATAGAAAAAGATACCCTAGTAACAAGAGACGGAGTAGCTCAAGTATTATAAAAGTTTAGACAATCATTTTAGTAACTAATATAATAATATAGAGGAGAGACACGAGTAACTTGGTATGAGGATGTCATCTAAAAATACATATGAGAGCTGGTACCTTGTGAAGACAGTAACAAAATGTAAATAAGGCATCATATTGGGAGTATTCAAGTTGGACAAAGATGTGCTAATAAAATACATGATTGAAAAGGTATACAAGTGTTCCTTGCAAGATAATGGTTGAGGAATTTTGGTGACTGAAACAGAATAAGGAGGTAGTACCATAGCAGTATTTTGTATAGTATCCTAAGTAGCAAGTGCCAGTGAGTTAAGCATGTCCATGACTTAGAATTAGAGTATATCATGAGTATTTGGTAACCCTCAGTATTAAGAATATCTTGACAAGATTAATGATGATTAATAGTGTATGATGGAATAGGCCACATGTGGCATAGCAGATTACCTCACTAGTAGAGGGAGACCTCAGCAGGACAGAGATTAAATTTTATGATAGTTGAGAGACTATATCCAAGTATGATTTTTCTTTCAGTAGAATGGTAGGATTGTATGTTATAGGATATGTACTATTTTAGACTGTGATTGATGGGGGTTGACACTAGTAAAATTTGTATGAATAGGTTAGGATGAGCCCAAGAGAGAGGGGTGAGATTTTTAATTTCGAGGACAAAATTCTTCTAAGGGGGGGTAGATTTGTCACTACCATATTTTCTAGGAAAGGGTATTTTAGTCTTTTGGTAATTAGTTAAATATTGTGCATATTAAATATTTATTTATTGTATTAATTATTTATTGTTAGCATGTTAGATTTATTTTTGGACTTGTGTTAGTGGACATAACTAGTTTAGTTTAGACTCATGGACCAACATTTAATTCTAGTTAGAATTGAGCCCAATATTTAGAAGCCCAATTGATTAGGAGGATGATTAATTATGTTAAACCCATTAGACTGGAATCTTTCCTCCTTAATTAATTTCTTCATGAGAGGACCCAAGCGGTATTTTAGACTTTACATAGTAGCTTGAGGGAGGGGGCAAGTGAGGCCTATATAAAGGGGATAAAACTTTCTCTCTCTTCATTTTTTATTCCAAATCTAGATCTAGAAAATTTCCTCAACCAAATTTCACCAAATTCCTACCAAATTTCTCCCCAATTATTTCCCAAATCACCATTAGAGACTATTAGAGCATGGATCTACAAGGAGGAAGCATGGATCTACAAAAATGAGCAAGGATCTACAAGTTGAAGGCTCATTTTACCAATTTTGGAGGTTTTATTGGGAATCCATCTCCTAATAGGTACAATTTAGTTTTTTCCTTAAAATAGATTCTAAATCTGAGAATTAACCATAAGAAATAAATCCATATGTATAGGCTACCTATAGGAGTAGGTTTTGTGTTCATAGGAGGACTATTGGGAAAGTTATGGTGCTTTTTTGTGTCAATTTTAGGAGAATTCTGAGATTAATATTTGTTGTGTGTGTCAATTGGTCATATAGATCAATTTGGCATGTGCTTGTGTGTTTGGGGCTAATGTCGTATCCATAATTGTGTATATGTAGGTCGTATCCCAATAATTTGGTGATACGTGTTGATTTGGGGGTTTTCTCTATGACACGGGACTTTGAGCATGTCACATTTTGACACGGACACATAGATTTGTGTTTGACTCTTCGTATTGTTCATAAATAATATATTAGACTTGCTCGTGTCCTTATGGGTATGTTTGGATGTATGGTGGACTCGTATCCCAAGCGTATCCTAGATCTAGTGGGATACGGGAGCAATGCGCTCCAAGTGTTTGTGCAATTTATTTCTAGATCTACTTTCCTTTGCTCTTAGTCATTGTTATATAGAATTATTTATATATATATATATATATATATATATATATATTGTTATGTATGTATATATTTATGTGAGTTAGTGTATCATATAATTATGTATCTACGTGTATGTATATATATATGTAGCTATACTTCTACATATGTAATAGCTATTAATTATGGTAGTATATTTTTATATGTATTGTGTATATAATGTATGTTGTTATATATATATACTTATATGTGTCACGACCCGCACCCGATGTAGGGATGCAAGTCGGAAACAACGTCCAGCCTATCCCGCAGAATCGGCGGTAGAACGTTGTCTTGGTCTACTATATTATCTAAAATCTCACAATAATATAAAGTCAGCCAACGATAGATCACACAAAACTCAATCATAATCGAAAGCACGAGAAGATATAAAGGAAGTCTAACTATACACCAAAATATAATAATCAATAATAAAATAATATCCAATCACAAACTATAAGCCAGAAACAAAATTGGCACCAAAATGCTAAAGAGACTAACTATGAAAACTAGTGATCCGGATAAACCTCCTGGCAATCACTCCAGAACTAGTAGATCCAAGTCTGCACCATCTATAAGTCGAAGTCCATAGTATGTCGGACACCAATCTCTCGGATCCTCTAAGAAATATTTTCCAGTCAGAAATGGAGCAAAGTACATCTCTAACGGCAGTTCTAATCATTGATATAAACTATGTAACAGTAAATAGATATGAATATACAAGATGTACAATAGATACAAGAGATACACAATAAGAAAATACTGGAATAAATACCATAATTAATAATATGTCATTGAACAAGAATACTAATGACTAAGTGAGTGAGTACTAGCTTTAACATGTGATCGGCTTGAAAACTTGCACAGGAATAATGGCCCGGTTAGTCATACGTGCGGTGTATGACCAACACTCACAGGAAAATAATACTTGCACAGGAAGGTATGATTACATATCTACACTAAAATACTCCATAATCCCAACTGGTATAGTGGATCCAACTATGGTATGCTATTGCACGAGATTACCCAAGAAGATAGCGACTCTTCCCGAGAATCAGTGTCTTTACATGTACAAGATAATCAATTAAATAAGACTTGCACAAGATACACCATATACAAGGAATAACATCGCATGACGAGATCCGGATATACCAATCCGTATAACCATCGTGTCAAGAAACATAGATATCTATACTAGATACAATGAACATAGAGGATATCATAAATGAGAAACTATCAGAGAATGTACTCGCCTGTGGTCCAGGGCAATGAATGTTAAACTGTCCGAACTGGTGTCACACAGACCTATATATAGAATATTGCATTAATACAAGGTTCTGGAAGAAAAATAAGTTAAACTAGTCAACTTCTAGGTCAACAAGTCAATTCTAAGTCAAAAGTCAAACTAGGTCAACAATAAGTCCAATCGGTCAACTATGGTCAACTATGTCAAACTACCTATTTTTAGGTTGCATGAGTCTATCTCAATGCTATTCGGTTCATACACTATGAATCTAAGTCAACAAGCTACATCTTAGGATACTAGGATACCGTATCTCAGGATACCCAAACAATAGATAAATATCACAAAGTAATATTAAATATATAAATCATAATTACAAATACTAAATGGATAACTTGGTTTCGATCCAACTTGGTATTGCTACACTAGACCTCTATCTTGATACCCAAACCCAATACCTTGATTATCCTCCAATACCTTGATACTTACCTTGGCATCTCAAAGTAAATTAAAAACCTTATTTATACTAACTATCCAACAATAATTATAAACTACAATATATTTAATATTTATATAATACTATATACCTTATTTTAGTCACCTTAATACCAACCCATAATTAGTTTACAACTATCCTATTACTATGCCAATACCTACTACTCATACCTTGTTATATCTTGATACTTACCTTGGAATCTCAAGGTAATTGCCAAAACTTCATATATATACTAACTATTCATCAAAAACTATATGTATCAATCCAATATAACTTCTAGTATATACTAATAGAATAAATACTAACTACCAATTACACACTAACTACTAATACATATATATATGTACATACATATATACCTACATAAAACTAGAGATAACCTTAACAATAGATAATTAGTTATACTAACTACCCGTAAATATATATACTAACAACTATATATTATACATATAGTATACTAAAACATAATTAGGAAATTATGAATATCTATACGTATATATATTAATTACTATATATACATATATATATCTAATATAATTAAATATCTAAATTAATTAAAAACTGCCAAACTGTCATTAAAAGCTGTTGCCTACTGTTATTATAACCGATGATACTGCTGATACTCCGCTGCTTTCGCGACAGTTTCTGTTGCTGTCTCTAAATGCTGCCACTGCCTGTCGCTATTGCTGCCTCTGTTGTTGCTATTGCTGCCTCTGCTGTTGCTATTGCTATCTTTGCTGCTGTCGCTAAAGCTCTTGCTGCTACTGCTTTTGGCTGCTGTCGCTAATGCTCTTGATGTGCTGCTGTTGGCTGCTATTTTGTAACGCTGACCGTCGCCAAAGCTCCTTCTCTCTCTCTTAATATATATATATATATATATATATATATATATATATATATATATATATATAAACCAAATAATATATTTTATATATATAAATATATATAACTCATAATATATATATACACTATAATAATTTATAGACATACATATATATGTACATCATATTACAATATAGTATCATATATATACATAGCTACAACTATATAAAATATATGTACATAATAAATACATAGTAACATACACACACACACACACACACACACACACACACACAGATATATATACGTATATAAAATCATACACTATATAAATACATAACAATATATAATATAACTATATATATAACCACATATAAATATATCTACTATATTATATATAAATATACTACTACTTATAAATATATATCTACATGTAGAAAAATAGCTACATAATAAATATACACATATAGTATATACATAGGTACATAGATCTAAGACACAATATTACATAAATATATATACATAATATAACCACAATAATTATCTATTTACATATACATATCTATACAAGCTACCGTATATAAATATATATACATATATAAGAATGGCTACATACAATATATACACATATAATATAAACGTATATATATAGATCTAAGACACAACATTACATAATATATATACTAATATTATTATACTTCTCCATGAAATAAGAACACAAAAGAATTAGATCTACAATTAAATTGCACATACATGGACCGTATCACCCCGTATCCCACTAGATCTAGGATACGCATGCGACACGAGTCCACCACACATCCAAACATACCCCGAAGGACACAAAAAATTCATATATATGATTTATGAACAATACGGAGAGTTAAACATAAATCTATGCGTCCGTGTCAAAATAGAACATGCACAAAGTCCCGTGTTAAAGGAAAAACTCTCAAATCAACACGTATCACCAAATTGATGGGATACGACCTACCCGTACCAAATTGTAGATACGATACTAGCCCCAAATACAGAAACATATGCCAAATTGATCTATAGGACCAATTGACACACACAACAAATGTCAATCTCGGAATTTTCCCAAAATTGACACAAAAAGTACCATAACTTTCTCAATAGGCCTCCTATGAACACAAAACCAAATCCTTTGGGTAGCCTACGCATATGGGTTAATTTTTCATGGTTAATTCTAAGATTTAGAACCTAATTTAAGGGGGGAAATGAATTGTATATATTGGAAGATATATTCCCAATGAAACCTCCAAAATTGATGATATTGGCCTACAACTTGTAGATCTTTGCTCCTCTTTGTAGATCCATGCTTCCTCCTTGTAGATCCTTGCTCTACTAGTCACTAATGGTGATTTGGGAAGGAATTGGGTTAAAATTTGGTAGAGATTTGGTAGAATTTGGTTGAGAGAAATTCTAGATCTAGATGTGGAATAAAAATAAAAAGAGAGAAAGTTTCCATCCCCTTTATATAGGCCTCACTTACCCCCTCCCTCAAGCGGCTATATAAAGTCTAAAATACCCCTTGGGGACTCTCATGAAGAAATTAATTAAGGAGGTGCCAGCCCCCTGATTTTTATGAATTTCTAATTTAATTTTTTTACAATTTTTCTAGAATTTTCTGGATTTTTCTGTAATTAAAACCTAGGCTTTTGATAATTAAATGATTTTTAATTGCTATTAAATAATATTAAAATATTATGAAAATAATATTTTATGGTGTAAAATGGAAAATCGGACATAGGGTAATTTTCTGTGAATTTATTGGACTCCGGAAACCCGTTTAAAGCCCTAAAAACCAATGTAAATAAACCCTAACTAAATCCCTTAAATAAACCGGGTTTATTTCAAATAAACCGAACTAAACCAAACCGGACCGACCGGTCTAGCAAATCCAAACCCAATTCTTTATTGGGTCGGATCCGGGCCCAAAACCCGACCCGACCCGACCCGCAGACCCAAACCCATGCCTGAACCCTAATCCCAAATCTCCTCGGGATTACTGTAGCAGCCGTATAAAGCTGCTTCGGGATCCGTGAAGCCGCCGCCGCCTCTCTCTCTCTAGATCCGCCGCTCTCCGCCCCTGACACGAACTCTAGCTCGGCCCCGTTCCCGACCTTCTGCCCTCGACGACCTAGCCGCCGCCCCTCCACCAGAACTCCTCTTCCTTCTTCCATGACCTAACTCCCCGCAGTCCCCAGTCCTCCTCCACCCGTCCCCGACTCCACCGGCGATGAACTCCTCGACCTCCCAGCCCTCGGCAACACCACCTCACCCCACGGCCTCATCTGGCACCCCGCAGCCGTCTTCTCCCTCCTCCTCCTTCCTCCTACTCCCCGCTGTCCTCCGCCGTGAGCCACCTCCACCCTCCTTCTTTCCCCCGCCGATGACTCAGCCTCCTCCTCCTTCCTCCTCCGCCCGTCCCCAGACCTCGCCGCCACCGCCTCCCGCCTTGCCGCACTGCCCCCGGCCTCCCTCTCCTCCTCCTTCCTCCTCCCCCGCTCGGCCACGAGCCCCAGCCGCAGCAGCTCCGGCCACTCGCCGCCTCGCCCGAGCCCTGCGCCGCCGTCCCCCGCTCGCTCCGGCGAGCCACCGCCCTCGCCAGTGCCGCCCCCAGCCTCCCTCCGGCCCGCTTTCGACCGCCTGAGCTCCGTCAGCCTAGCCCTAACCCTAACCCTAGGTGGACAGCACCCGGACACTTCGTGTCGACTCGGACACGGAAATTTGTAGTTTCTGGAGCCCTGTTCAGGTATTCTTCTCTCTCTCCTCATAACTCTGTCTTCGATTTTGTCTATTGCAACACGTAGTATGTATAACCCTCTCGGTGCCCGTGCAACCCGCTCGGTGCATCGCGTCCTGTGGTGATCGCAAACCGCAATCCAAAACCAGGAAAAACAATGCCCTGTTTCACCCCGGAACTGAGTGCGCTCCGCCAAACGGGATGACTTGGTCGCACGCGGTCTTTACCGAAACGTGCGCATCGTTGATACGGACGTGCGAGATTTTGCAGAAGTTGATTTGGTTGTGCGTGCACACCAAAATCAACGCGTATCCGCCGACAATGCCCCGTATCCGTCCGTTCTGGAATACGCTGTAACTTCGTATACACATGTCAGATCGAAATAAAACTTGTGCCATCGGACTCGTAGCAATACGCTGGTCCTGTGACCCAAGTTTGGTTCGATTCTGAGAACGTTGACAAAATCGCATATCGTGGGTCCCACAAGCTCTACTTGACGGGCGATTTTGTGATCAGCTCATCGGAATCCAATTCTGGAAGTTCCATTGGGTTCGTATCATTGTTCCTGACTTGTTGACACTGAGTTTGAGAAATTTGGAGACCTTTGACCCTGACACGCTTTTCGGTGAAAAGTGGCCCATATGTGGACCCCGCTTTGACCCGGAAATGTCATTTTTGTCCCTGTGTCCAAATTGGACTTAAGGACAGGCGTTTCTAGCTATTTGATATCTTCTGAGAATGTTGGTGATGTTTATTATAGCTTTTGGAGGAGTACCTGCAGGATCCACTGACACAGGGCTACAGTTGGAGCCAAAACCCCAGGCAAGTATACCTTGCCAAATCCTGCAGTTTTGCTACTTATCTTCTTGACTTATTTATACATTGTCGTACAAGATACTTGTACAATATTTGCATGTTTCCCTTTTCAGTTGTTATTTTCTTGTCGTATATAGTTTCTTGATACGTTTTTCATATTGATTTATTCCTGCTGCTCTAGTCTTATTTCTCGTTTACGTGCATGTACATTATTGCTCATTTTCATGGATCACTATTTGTTCCATAGACGTATTATGATGATATAATTTTGCTCTACGCTTCCTTGAGTTGACTAGATTGGTTTCTTTACGTTCCTAGATGATCGTTATTAGGCATTGACTATACTTGAGCATTCTCGATTGTGAGTACCCATTGTGCTACGAAGGAGACTTATTCATTTGACTACCTCATTCGTGAGCTCCCTTTGGGCTGCGATAGAGCTATACTATAGATTGGGAGTCCCCATTGGCCTACTTTCTATAGGACCATGATCTCCCATTGAGTTGCGGTTACCCCAATTTGTTTGTAGTCATGTTTGATAGCACCATCGGTACGCCACCATCTTAGATGTAGTGATTTCTCGTATCTTATTTGCTTTCTTGTGTTTACTTTCTTGTCTATCTTGTATATTCATTTACTGTACTTTTGGCTCGTATTCTTTTGTATCTTGTTACGTCCCGCTGAGGACCTGGTTTTGTTATCCAGATTTAGCAGACGAGGAGTACCCGCGACTTTACGGACCGACACCAGACGAGGGTACGATAGTAGTTGATGGCCCTGCTTATACTTAGTTACTTTCTAGCATATTTTAGTTATATTCTTTTGTCTTTATTTTTCTCGTTTATCGGTAGTGGATTTGTCTTCACCCGACATAGTATTATTTCTTGCTGGATATTCGACAGTATCTTTACTTTCAGCATTTATTCCAGTTTGCTATTTAGTTCTTATACTGTTCTGTTGTGGATGAGATTAGTATAGACTGTGACTTGTATCATTGGACCTACTTATTGTTATATTACAGCTTAAGCATGCCCCGATGGATCCATTAGATTGGGTTGTCCATCGGTGTGTGCTGCTGGCCATTGCCACGTGTCTAGTCCCTCGGTATTTTGGGACTAGGGCGTGACAGCAGGGAAGCTTCTATTCTAATGGTTTAATTACTTTAATCATCCTCCTAATGATTAGGCTTTTAATTATTGGGCTCAATTCTAACTAGAATTAAATGTTGGTCCATGAATCTAAACTAAACTAGTTAGGTCCACTAACACATGTCCAAAAATAAATCTAACATGATAACAATAAATAAATAATATAATAAATAAAAAATTAATATGCACAATATTTAATTAATTACCAAATGACTAAAATACTCTTTCCTAGAAAATGGGGTAGTGACAAATCTACCCCCCTTAGAAGAATTTTGTCCTCAAAATTAAAACTCTCACCCCTCTCTCTTGGGACAGTCATATCCTACTCATACCAATCTTATTATGGTCAAACCCCATCAATTATAGTCTAAAATAGTATATATCCTATAATATACAATCATATCGTTCTACATACTTGGATATAGTCAATAACAATTATGAAATTCAGTCTCTGTTCTGCTGAGATGTCTTCCTTTATAGGTGAGGTAATCTGCTATGCCACCTGTGGCCTATTCCATCATGCACTATTAATCAACAATCTTGTCAAGATATTCTTAATACTGAGGGTTACTAAATACTAGTGATATACTCTAATTCTTGGTCATGGAGATGCTTAGCTCACTGGCACTTTCTACCTAGGACACTATACAAAATACTGCTAAGATACTACCTCTTTGTTCTGTTTTAATCACCAAAAATTTTCAATCATTCTCTTGCAAGGAACACTTATATACCTTTTCAATCATGTGTTTTATTAGCACACCCTCGTCCAACCTAATACTCCCAATAGGATGCCTTACGTAAATCTTGTTACTGTCTACACAAGGCATCAGCTCTCATATGTATTTTTAGATGACATTATCATACCGAGTTACTCGTGTCTCTCTTCCATATTATTATACTAAAATTACTTGCCTCAACTTCCATAATACTTGAGGTACTCCGTCTCTTGTTACTAGGGTATCTCTTTCTATCCGATACTTGGCGTAACTCATCCTTTAACATTTGTTAATCATCCTAAGGTTCTCATTTGTATATTAGTATCAGAATAAATACACAATTACCTTCTAGTCATTACAACACCATGACATCTCATAGGTATCCTTATACCCCTCGGACTATTCTCTGATATATACGACCTCTATAATCAAATTTAGCAAGGTACTATACTTACTTACTTCTATATATATTTATAGTCTCTTCCCTCTACTGCTTGGATCACTTGTACTATTACTCCCAAATGTTTTTCTATCCATATTAACTGATACACCAATCCAAATATCATCATACAAGGTACTGGTTGTTACTGGCACATTACTCAACTAATCCCTAATATAGAAATACTAGCACTCTTGATATAGTAACACTAGCTTCGTAACTACATAATATATGTCCTTAATGTTCTAGGTCACTAGCTTTATTATTAGATCACCTCATCATACTTACTAGAAATTATGATCACTTGCGTCCAATACACTAGTTATTAACTTCAATAATACACACATTTTACTTCACTCTCAAGGCAGACATATGGTTCCATATATCTATTGATGTATTTGTATTTTTCCTCAAACCTTTTACAGACGGATACACAAATCAGTGATACATATCTTCTCTAACCAATCTTTATATTTCTCAACCCATGACATAATATTAACACTCCAGCTTCCACTTTCTAATACTCTTGAACTCACACTGACACTCATCACCTATTGTGCATCCTGCACACAATTTTTAGTCACTCTTCTACCTATTGCTACTAACACATCACTAGCCTCAATATTAGGTGATATACCCATCACTAGTCATATACTGGTACAATCATATCTACGCACATCAATGCTCTACTTTCACCTATAACACAAGTCTTACTACTTTGGCATAATGTATTCTTATTCCCTCACACTTTCCTATATACTTATGGGTATCATTCTACTATGGCATGCTTACTAATATCCTTTATGCATATATATTTCTCTACTCTTGACACACCCAAGTATCAACCACCAAATTGAATATCATGCTCTATTATTTTTTAACACAATTTCCTTTATACTTAAATGTTTACATGGATCACACAACTACCTAAATTTATGACTATCCAGAACCGGCATGCTGACTCTGATACTAACTCCTGGAACCACTACTGATATTCTCAACTCCTTCTTCTACCTATAGTACCCATACTATCTATAATGACACCTATCATAGAACTATTGCTACAAAGTATTATGCTATGGGTTATCCTTAGATTTATGCATATTGCTCACATGCCCAACCAAGAACCACTTACAGACTCATAAGCCACACTCTCAACAGTCAATACTGATACTCAAGACATAGACCTAATTGAAATTTACCAATTATCATACTAACAAGGAACCCTAATGAAGCTCTATAAGGAACTAGACTAAAGAACTGAAAGTATCTCTACTACTAAGCTAAAGAATGATGCAACAAAGTCCTATAATAACAGGAGTAGACAAGTATTGAGATAATACTTTAAGAAACAATTTAATATACAATCTGATAATCATACACGTCTATCTGAAATCATGACACTCAGAATCCTCGCCACGCCAGTAAGCGTAGCTGTGATAAACGATAGATTCCAAAACTAGGGTATGCAACTCTATAATCATGTCGTCTAGAATCCTTGCTGTGCCAACTAGTATAGCTGCGAGAAAATCTAAATTTCATAACTAAGATATATATATCCGAAGTCAGGTCCCTATGTTTTTGCCACGCCAGCTAATATGGCTGCGATAAACTCTATGTTCCATAACCAAAGCAGACATTTTACCCTTCCCTCTATTCTTATCAACATATGTCATCAGATGATACCGTAACTTAGTCCGTAAAATTTCTCTCCATATCAAATCAAACTCAATAATGAACACCAAGAATTAAAATCAACCGATCACCAAGAATCAAATTCAATAATCGATCACCAAGAATTAAATTCAACAACAAAAAGTGAGAGCTAACGGAAATAAGGGAAAAGATTTGAATTAGAGTTTGTAACAAGATTCTCAAGGGTCATCCTAGGAATCTCTCAAGAAATTTGTGAATGAGTATCCTCTCATCCTAATATCTTATACCCTATATCCTATCACAGGCTCGCAGTAGTACAACTAAGTTGTTGTACTACCACGACATCACACAACTTGCAAATCCTGACCTGCATAGGCCACCACTAAAAATATGTCATGACCCGCACCCGATGTAGGGATGTAGGTCGGAAATAACGCCCAGCCTACACCGCAGAAACGGTGGTAGAACACTGTCTTGGTCTACTATACTATCTAAAATCTCATAATAATATAAAGTTTGCCAACGATAGCTCACACAAAACTCAATCACAATATAAAGCACGAGAAGATATGAAGGAAGTCTAACTATACACCAAAATATAATAATCAACAATAAAATAATATCCAATCACAAACTATAAGTCGGAAACAAATCTGGTACCAAAATGCTAGAGAGACTAACTATGAAAACTAGTGATCCGGGTAAACATTCTAGCAATCACTCCAGAACTAGTGGATCCAAGTCTACACCATCTATAAGTCGAAGTCCATAGTATGTGTAGAAGAATAAAAAATACGCTGGGAGGATCTACGCAGCCTCTTGATGCAGAGCAGCGTAAACAGAGGCCTTCAGAGCCATCAAGCATGCAACAGAGCTTTTTCCGCTAAAACACAGCATGAAGTATAAGCTCAAAGGACCATCCGCGTAAGTGCAGTACATCCAGACCGCTCCAGCGTAAGACAGAGTTCTTCATCGCCTCCATGGCATAAAATTCAGCCGCTCTCAAAGCAGCGTTAATGCGTACGAGGAACGCTTCGTCTTCCCCGAAATGAACAGCTGGAAACGATGGCAGGCCCCTCGGGATGCGTCCCATAGTATGATGGCGGATCTCGGCATTTAATGCAGAGGATTTGGTTAAAATATCACCAAACCGTAGGTTACCAAAGTCCCCCCAGCGTAAACCGCTCTTTCGCGTACAAGGGAATACGCCGCCTTGTTTTACACAGGCAAACATGAGCTGTTTTACGCTCCGCAGTAGACAAACCGCCTGCCACGTCAAAAGCTGCACTTCGTACAGGGCCCGAGGCACGTCTCTACGTCAAATTGCACAGAGCGGTGACAGTTTTCCTCAAGACACGTCTCTGTGACGGATGCACAGAAGGGCTGCAGACCTTCAAAGCACGTCTCCGCATTTAATGCACAGGATGGTGGCAAATCTCTGTAAGAGATTTGATTACACCTTCGAAAGCCGTAATTCCGGCGAAGACGTCCACATCAACACTCTGGCACAGTACGCAGCAGCTTCTATGCCCATTCAGGATCTGTGCTCATTCGGCTTCAAACGCCCACTCAGTCTCTATGACCATTCGGCTTCTATGCCTGTTCGGCTTCTATGCCTGTTCGGCTTCTATGCCTATTCGGCTTCTACGCCTGTTCGGCTTCTATGCCTATTTTGGCTTCTACGCCAAGGGTGACAGTCAATTGGCTTCTATGCCAACCTCTTCTACACGAATGATACCTACCTACGTGGCTTCTACGTCGTGATCTTCGCAGCAGATATACGCATTTTGTCCCCTTAGTTGGACACGCGTCATATGCTCACTCAAAAGGTCATTCATACGCAGGTATTGGTTATTTAAAGCGTTGTGTAAAAGGGTGCTGTACTGTCCACTCCTCGGTTGTTACACCGACGGAGTGGTCACTATCACCAAAACTCTATAAATAGAGACCCCTATCAATGGGGAACAAGGTCGACAATTTGGAAGATCGAACCAGGTCAGAGAATTGGTAAAAAGAGAGAGAGAGAGGAGAGAAGAGTCCGAAGCTCAGGCAAAGAGTAGGGGTCGACGGCTTTGGCATCGTGCATCCACCCTCCTTCGCAACCTTCGAAGCTGCTACCCGTCTTCCACGGCACTTCTTCAACATCGTGTAGTCCAAGGGCTAAAGTGATCGACTGCAGATCAGACACCTATAGCAATTTATACCCAGATTAAATAAATTGTACTCCCGCATCCTCGTATAGGATCAAATTGTACAAGTTTGTTTGTAAACCAAATGGCACGGGTCTCGTATAAACCCTGTCATTGAAATACACTTTCATTCTTTCGTTTAATACCACAAACAAGATGGTGACTCTGCTGGGGACATCTTTCTCTTCTGACGAGGAAGCAATTGCTCAACACGATGCGGTATCCGTGGGATCCGTGAAGAAGACACTGGTCGTCCAATTCGACCAGTCTGCCTACGAAGACATGCTTCGGACTGGGGGTATCTCTCACTCTCTCTCCGTCCAAGACAACAGGAAGCTGCGCAAAGTGTGGATGCCCAAGACATCCTCCGCCGTTCCTGTGGACTCTCTGATCTCTCCGATCTCTCCGACCAATGAGGTGGTAGCACCGCTCCCTCCATGCCCTGCACGTAAAATTCAGTCTCCTGCTACGCGCGGTACAGACAAAACTTCGGGCAAAGCCTCAGCACTAACCCAGGAGTATCAACTGCGCTTTACGCGCAGAAATCAGTCTCCCGCTACGCGCGGTACAGGCAAAACTCTGGGCAAAGCCTCAGCGCTAACCCAGGAGTATCTACTGCGCTTTACGTGAAGAAATCAGTCTCCCGCTACGCGCGGTTCAGACAAAACTTCGGGCAAAGCCTCAACGCTAACCCAGAAGTATCCATTGCGCTCTACGCGTAGGAACCAGTCTCCCGCTACGCGTGGTACAGACCAAGCTTCTGGTGATGCCTCAGCGCCAGGACAGAAGTACAAATCATGCTCCAGGCGCAAGACAACATCTGACCTCTATGAGGAACCAGATGAATGCCGTGATTTTCACGGAGGGAAGCAGGCAGCAGAATACTCGACTCCTCGGCCGTTACGCCAGCGAAGGAGCAATCTGCCTACCCTCCGGATTATACGGGAAGCCGACGGCCAACTGAGGACCTCTCCAGCTTTATGCCAGACTGAACGGATCTCCAAGTTACGCCAAGCACAGTCCCTCGGCGTAAAACAAGCTCAGATTACGGAAAGACACCCTCCCAGGGGATTATCCGCCGCCCAGATGGCCAACCTGTTGTATACAGGTGGTATAGGGAAAACTGGGGTGCCCAGTCTCCGTGTACCCGCTGATGGGAATAGAAGATACAAGCCTTCGTCTTCCTCTTTGGCAAATCCTCCTGACCTACGTACCCATCTAATCCAAAAAGACAAAGACAGGAGTCGTAAACAGGTTTTAGAACCCCTAACCATCAAACGGGGAGAGATCGTATGGGAAGATGCATCAACATATAATGTCATCATGATGTATGAACCATATGAAGATGATGCCTTTATTGTCCCTCCTACCCACGGCGATCAGTATCCAATAGTCTTCAAACACAAACAGAATGGTCCGGTTGAACAGGAAGAATTCCGCGAGCCTGAGAGTGGGAAAATATAAATCCACAGGTATAGCCCACAAGCTTTGCAGATTATACAGAACATGGGTTATGATTTGAAATCAAAGCAAGGCCTCAACTATGGAAAGGGTAGACGAACACCATTGCAGGGTAATTCTCGCCATCAACAAGCTCATTTCGGATTGGGATATGCTGCTAATCCCAAAACTTCAAAATCTAATCCTGTACGACCAGAGACAACTCCTGCTGAATCAGCTTCTACGACCGGGGACCACAGCGTGTCTGGGGGTAACTCGCCTCGACGAAACAAAGCAGCGTCCAAGGCTAGGGGCAGAATGTCCACAGGATCCAAAGATGGCGCAACAACGGCTATCTTCCCGGAAGACCGTGAAACTCAGCCATCAAAAGCCCCACGACCAAAAGGAACTTTCTCCTTCAAAGAAGATGACATAATTAAAATCTTCAATATATTAAGGAAGGAACGTAAGCTCCAGCTACCCGACATCAGATATCCTGAGAGGGCCAGCAGAATCGATGACCCAGATTATTGCCTTTTCTATTGGTACACTCATCACCCTACGAGGGCCTGCTATGTGCTAAAAAGGAGAATTCAGGAATTAATCGATGCCAAGGTCATCACTCTGCGTCTATGAAAAACAAGGGAACGGTCACTACGGCAGAGTAGCAGATATGTGCCTCCCTCCCCGATGGAGTCACAATCACAAAGTTTGTCATGTTCATATTACCTCTGAATAAACTTTCGACCATCAATTATCATGTCCATATTACCTCTGATATCGATTGTCGCCTACACTTAACATTCGTACTTAAATTCTAAAGTACGCCAGTAATGTTAAGTCCACAAAAATTGCCATATCCATATTACCTCTGAGCAGATATGTGCCTCCCTCCCCGATGGAGTCACAATCACAAAGTTTGTCATGTTCATATTACCTCTGAATAAACTTTCGACCATCAATTATCATGTCCATATTACCTCTGATATCGATTGTCGCCTACACTTAACATTCGTACTTAAATTCTAAAGTACGCCAGTAATGTTAAGTCCACAAAAATTGCCATGTCCATATTACCTCTGAGCAGATATGTGCCTCCCTCCCCGATAGAGTCACAATCACAAAGTTTGTCATGTTCATATTACCTCTGAATAAACTTTCAACCATCAATTAACATGTCCATATTACCTCTGATATCGATTGTCGCCTACACTTAATATTCGTACTTAAATTCTAAAGTACGCCAGTAATGTTAAGTCCACAAAAATTGCCATGTCCATATTACCTTTGAGCAGATATGTGCCTCCCTCCCCGATGGAGTCACAATCACAAAGTTTGTCATGTTCATATTACCTCTGAATAAACTTTCGACCATCAATTATCATGTCCATATTACCTCTGATATCGATTATCGCCTACACTTAATATTCGTACTTAAATTCTAAAGTACGCCAGTAATGTTAAGTCCACAAAAATTGCCATGTCCATACCTCTGAGCAAGTATATAGACCATCCCCCATGACGAAGTAGAACCAATAGCATAAAAATTCTTGGAAGCTATAAACTCCTACCATCCGTATGTCTGGGAAGTGGCGTCATCGTCCAACGTCGTCACGACATATGGGCCATACGAGAATTCTATCTTCATCGTCCCGCCTACCTGCAGCAGTCAGCGTCCAATAGTCTTCGGCCGCATGTGCAATCAACCGACAGCCCAGGAAGATCCTTTCGACAACGATATTGGGAAAATGCAGGTTCACCGATACAGCCCACAAGCGCTAAGGATCATGCAAAACATGGGCTACGACTTAAAGCGGAAGCCAGGCCTCAACTACGGAAGAGGCAGACGAACACCGCCGCGCGGCGACCCCCGCTATCAGCAGACCTGTTTTGGGTTAGGATATGCCACCGCCCTTGCGACTTCTAAGTCAGTAAATATGGTGGTGACAGATCCCTCAGGAGCAGATGAGCAGGATTCGGAGCCGTTTGAGAATGACTCTTGGGCTCAACAAATAGATACGCAGTGGGAATTCCGCTTCGAGCAAAGAGAACCTCCCACCAAAGACGAAGTTATCCAAATCGATGTTGGGGGTAAACTTTCGCCAAAGCCAATATTTATCAGTAACAACCTTCCTCCAGCTGAAAAGGAAGAAGTTATACAGCTGATAAAGGAATATATCGACGTCTTTGCATAGAATTATGAGGACATGCCAGGCCTGGACCCGAAGGTAGCTACTCACAAGCTCAATATATTGACCGATTCGAAGCCATTAAAGCAGCACCAACGTCGGTTTCGCCCAGATATGATGGACGCCATCGGAGCTGAAGTCAAGAAGTTGATAGCCTGCGGTTTCATCCGGGAAGAGCAATATCTCGACTGGGTCGCCAATGTTGTCCCAGTCATGAAGAAAAATAGAAAGGTACGTATCTGCATCGATTATCGAGATCTGAATGCGGCCTGCCCCATGGATGAATTCCCTCTTCCCATCACGGACATCATGATCGACAACACCTGCGGCTTTGAACGCATGTCTTTCATGGACGGGTTCTCAGGATACAATCAGATCAAGATGCATCCTGAAGACGAGAAGCACACCGCCTTTCGGACACCATTGGGAGTATATTGCTACACGGTCATGCCCTTCGGATTAAAGAACGCCGGGGCTACATACCAACGAGCTATGAGTAACATATTCCACGAGCATTTACGCAAAACAGTGGAATGTTACGTGGACGACATAGCCGTCAAGAGCCACCTCAAAGGTGATCACATTCAAGACCTGAGGACGGTATTCGAGTTAATGCGCCAACATCAACTCAAGATGAACCCTACGAAGTCCTTTCTGGGTGTATCTAGTGGCAAATTTCTGGGATTTGTCATTATCACCAAAGACATCCAAGTGGACCCTGATAAAGTCCAGGCAATCGTAGAAATGCGACCGCCCCATAATCTGAGGGAACTCAGGGGATTTCAAGGACGTCTGGCTTACATCCGGCGATTCATATCCAACCTCTCGGGGAGATGTCAGCCCTTCTCTCATATCATGAAGAAAGGTGTATCCTTCGTATGGGACGAAACCTGTCAGCAAGCGTTCGGAGATATCAAGCGCTACCTCACCAGTCCACCAGTTCTGGTGCCTCCCGTTATGGGAAAACCGTTCTTGCTGTACGTCCGAACAATGGATCATTCGCTAGGAGCTCTTCTCGCACAGAAGAACGATGTAGGCCATGAATAGGCTATCTACTACCTCAGCAGGATGATGGTCGGAGTCGAACACCGGTACAACCCAGTGGAGAAAGAATGCCTGGCTCTGATGTTCGCTATCCAGAAGACGCGGCACTATGTCTCCGGCCAGACTATTCATATCATCTCCAAGATCAACCCTCTTCGAGTACTGATGAGCAAGCCAAGTGCCCTCAATTCCCGACTCGCGACTTGGGCAATGCTGCTAACACCATATGACATGGTATACGTCCCACAGAAGTCCATCAAAGGCCAAGCATTGGCCGACTTCCTAGCCGCTTATCCGATCCCGGAGACCTCCAAACTATACTTATACATCCCTGATGAGATTGTAGAATGTAATTCCGCAAGGGAAAGTAACGTATGGCGAATGTTCTTCGATGGTGCCTCCAGAACCGGTCCTAAGGGAAACATCATTTCGGGAGTGGGAGTCGTCCTGGTCGCCCCTGATCAGATCGTCATCTACCGAGCATATTCTCTTAGCGAGCCCTGCTCCAACAATGTGGCGGAGTACAACGCTCTACTAATAGGGCTCCAAGTTGCTAAAGAGCTGGGGGTAGAGTCCCTGGAAGCTTTCGGTGATTCTCTGCTTATCGTCAATCAAGTCAGGGGAATATATGAAGTCCGGAATCCAGACCTCATCCCCTATCACCAAGCGACGGTCGAGATAGCCATGACATTCAAGGAGTTCTTCCTAGAGCATGTACCTCGATCTCAGAATCTGGAAGCTGATGCCCTAGCCAGTCTAGCTACGGATTTAGCTACTCCCGTAAGAAGGCAGGATTCGGTAATCCTTCTTAACAGAGATTTATTCTGTGTAAAGAATAGCTGTCACATAGAACGCAGCTACGCTGTCAACACCGATCCTCCTACGAGAGATTGGACAAGTCCCTTCATAGATTTCGTGGCATACGGAATCTTGCCAGAGGACCCCAGAGAAGCAGTATCCGTCAAGAGACGATCGTTACGCTTCTACTTCGATGCATCTTCACAATGCCTATATCGTCGGACTTACGAAGGACTGCTATTAAGATGTCTCTCAGACGACGAAGCACAGCAGATTATCCGGGAAGCTCACGACGGCGTATGCGAAGCGCATCAGCCCGGTACTAAGCTGCAGGATCGTATCAGGAGAATGGGCTATTACTGGCCCACTATGATCACAGACGCAATCAGCTATGCAAGATAATGCAGAGCCTGTCAGGTCCATGCAGACTTCATACATCAACCGTCTGAATATCTATATCCTACAGTCGTATCCTGGCCTTTCGAAGCATGGGGTATGGATATCATCGGTCCTATTCACCCTTCTTCTTCCAGGGGTCACCAGTTCATACTGGCCATCACGGATTACTTCTCCAAATGGGCAGAGGCAATCCCTCTCACTGAGGTAAAGGTATCTAATGTGATCAGCTTCATCAAGCATCACGTCATTTATCGCTTCGGGGTACCCCGGAGGATAATTTACGATAATGGGCCTCAGTTCATCAGCCAAGCGTTTTATCGATTTTGCGATAAAAATCGGATACACAATATTGCCTCTACGGCATACTATCCAGCTGCTAATGGTTTGGCGGAAGCTTTCAACAAAACTATTATCAAACTTTTGAAGAAATTCGTCTCTTCAAACAAGAGAGATTGGAATGAGAAGCTGGGCGAATGTCTCTGGGCATACTGCACAACGATACGGACGCCGACAGGCTGCACCCCATTCTCGCTGGTCTACGGGAGTGAAGCGGTTCTCCCCATTGAAATCCAGATCCCGTCGCTCAGGATAGCCGTGACTAATGAGCTGACTTGAGAAAAGAATGACCTGTTAAGGCTCCAAGAGCTGGAAGGATTAGACAAGAAACGCCTCCAAGCTCAACAGCACATCGCGCTCTACCAAGCACGTATTTCCAGAGCTTTCAATCATAAAGTAAAGGAAAGGGTGTTCAAAGTCGGCGAGCTAGTTCTAGCCGTGAGAAGGCCGATGATCCTTACTCACAGAAGTAAAGGCAAATTCCAGCCCAAGTGGGAAGGCCCTTATGTGATCGAGACAACGTTCTCGAACGGCGCCTACAGGATAGCCCAGCCTAATGGAGACCTGTTAATGGCTCCTATCAACGGCAAATTCCTGAAAAGGTACTATGCTTAATCTCCCCTGCTCGGGTGGAATATAGCAAGGATCTCATATTCTGACAAAACTACTCCCAAAACAAAACTAGTTGGGTCATATCCTATCATGTCTGTACGACCTCTGAATAGATATATCCTGCTAAGAAGTTTATCAAGAGTCTATCATGTCCATACTACCTCTGATATTACTCTCGCCTAAAAACTGTCATTTATATTCCGAAATGATGGGTCCACAAAGTCAGAAAAGAGTCGCCTTTATTTATTCCCAAAAGGGAGACAGAATTACATCTGGGCAAGCAAAAAGGGAAAGGATACATCATGATGGCAGAGTAGTCAGATTGCGAATCAGCCGCTCCAGTGCAGCTATCCTCTCATTCCTAAGAGCCAAGGCGTCGACGCGAGCCTGCTCCAGCCATGCCTCGGGGGTGTTCGTAAGGGTCAGATCAGCCTTTGCCCGAAGACAGCCCGTACGAGCAGCTTCTGCACGGTCCAAATCATGTCGCGCTGTGCTCAGACGACCAGCCGCTACCTCTAGACCCGCCAACGACTGAGAAGCCCACTCCTCTGCCCGAGCGAGTTTTTCCCTCAGCTTGGAGACCCTCGCTGCGTTCCTTTCATGCTCGGAGCGACACTGCGTCTCAACAGCAAAAGCCTCTTCCACGACAGCTTTTCTCCTATCCATCTCCAGCTTATGCGTCTGGATGGAGTTGTCTAGGCTTTCTAGCTTTGTAGCAAGCCGCGCAGTCATGAGGTCGAATCGAGCCTGGACATCAGCATCGAGGCTGCCCCGAGTCAGCTACAAGTATTCGGTAATGGGTTGCTCTAACCCATTAACCACCGCCTCCAGGGCGTCAGCTACCCCAGGATCACCAAGCTCCCTGACAGCACCGATCGAGAACTGAGAAGTCTTCTTCAGGCGCTCGAAGTCCAGATTCTTTGCCAACACCATCAATATCATCGTTTTCAAACCGGTATAGAAGAAGCTGGTATGCTGCTCGGTCAACGCAACTAGACCCGGCTGAACGCTAGGAGTGGCCGCGATACTAGCGGGTCCCTCTCCAGGAATGATTGCAGACGAGGTGGCGACAACAACGATCGAAGTCGTCGGCATACTCACTTGAGGCGAGGTCACGATGATAGGTTCGTCCTCTTCTGGAGACGACGAAACCACTCCAGGCGAACTAGCCCCCAAGGACACTTCCTCCTCGAAGTCGGGTACCTCCGTGTCATCACCAGGACGCAGAGCAGAGCCAGAAGCCGCTCCAACGCTGTGCTCCCCGTGGACATCATCCCCTGAAAAGAGGACAAGAAATCTTATATCAATATAATAGTAATCTTTCTAAGGGGAGACCTAAAGACGATATTTACCCAGAGCCAACGGCATATACGACGCATCTGCACCCGAGGTAGCTAAACCACGCCTTAATGACGCAATGCGAACCTTCATACCTGGAGAAGGAGGTGGGCCGACCGACATCGCCAAGAGTTCTGTCAAGCCTTCACCAAGACGCGGTCGAGGTTCGTCAGCAGGAACCTCGCCAGGCATGCTCGCTGACACAGCAGGAACTTCACCCGTTGCTGACCTCGGGAAAGATTCTCCCATCTGTCGCGGCCATACAGGCAATCTCGTTCCGCTACTTGGAGCAGTAGCAGCGACAGCAACCTCGAGCGAAGATTCTCCGGCGCCACCCGCCAGAGCTGAAGAAGGTCCCTCTCTAAAAGGCGAGGAACCTCTAACCAAAGAATCAGCCCTGATATGGGGAGATGAAGGCTTAACCCCGGGAGCCTCAACACCAAAAATGCGGAGAGGACGAGCAACCGTCTCCTTCCTCCTCTTACGAAGGGAAGCTTCCTTCGGAGCAGAAGCCCGCCGCTTCCTAGAATAGACTACCAGAGCCCCCGCAGGCGAAGGCACTTCGCACCTAGGCACCGGCACCAGAGGCTCATTCGTAGTACCAGACTCCTCACCCTCGTCAGAAGAAACCGAGGGGACTTCAACTCTTCCCCCAGGCTTGGGAGGAGGCACCATGAAGCTTCCACGCGTGTCAAAATTGCGATGGAAGGTGTTAATCGCCACATAGAACTGGGCGTAGGAATGAAGGATGCGCAGCTCCGTAGAATTTGTAACGACCGGCACGATAAAGATTGCCCCCGTACAGCCCATGATGAAATATCGCCACCCTCTAGCTCCATCAATGAGTCCGCCCCTGGACCTGAAGCTGGTAACGGCATTGCCTACATGCAACTGATCGTACCCAAACTGCCTGGCGAACCGACTAGGCAAGTAGGGCTCGAAGAAGCAGTGATCTTCGCTCCTGTACAGCAGATGGGAGGGTCTAATACAGACCAACCAGTTAAAAGCTTTCGGGGAAAGGTCGGTCTTCTCTCCACCTGAATCCTCAAGCCGCACCCCTGATTGATTGCGATGTACGGAGGGGACAATGCAGAGGATCATCCAGCCTTGGCTGAGGTTCAACACCAGCCGACAGTCTAAGACTGTGTTCACATTCCAGGAGGAATCCTTGTAATTCAGCAAGAATATACCCCCCGAGCTGCTACCGGAGCCAGGAGACATCACCCGGGGATTGGGGAGAATTAACCATCTCATCAAGTATAGGTATGGTAATTCCACCCTGGGAAAACTCTCACGTCGAGCTTCGTCGACGAGCAACCCATCAGTTATGGCTCTCAGGCCAGCCTGTATACGGCACACCATGGCAGGAAGCAATCCCAGTCTTGCCCCGAACACCAGGCGCACTGCCGGCCATAGGATGTTCCGGTGAATACGGTCCGCGGACGCTGTGCCAGGCACTACGACTCGACGCAGCCATATGGAGAGGAAACCAGCCAACTGGGCTTCCTTAGACAGAGGCCGGCGACAGCGCCTCAAGTAACTACAGGCCTTAGTGTCTTCGGGTACTTTCCTACCCCCTCAACGAGAATCTGATCCGGAGCTGTGGCCTCCTCCATAAGATCCTCGACGACCTGGGCGCTAAGCACGCCCAAACAGATCACGGGCTCATTTTTGCCCCCCGAGGCTTTCTCTGACTTGGCAGCCCTAGCTCGGTGGAAGAAGAGGTAGGACATCCACTTGGTAGTATGAGCCAAATAAGAAGGCTCGTTATAAAAAGTGGTGCACGCGAAGTATTGACACATCAGCTCCTGATATACTTCCGCCACCCGAGGGTCCAAATCCCCCAACTCCCGGTTGGTGGGAACATACTCTTCATATGAGGTATCCCCCATCGGCAATCTCGAGACAACTGCCATCTCGTGGAGCGCCAATCCCAACTCTCCCAGTGGAGTGGCAAAGGTCCCAGTGAGCGGAATGTACCGCTCCATCAGCGCCAGGAACAAGTTAGGGTTCAGAGGCAACCCAACGCTCGTCGCAATCACAGCGACATATAGCCCAATGACCTCCAGCTCTCTCCGGAAGTGCTTCAAGGCCCAGCCAACTAGGCATGTCCATTGGGAGTTTGTTGGGGCGATCCACCCATTACACCGAGGATTCTTCTTGGGATATACTCTGCCTCGTCCCATGAAGTCGTTGCAGAAGGTCGGCAATTGGACCGGCTGGATCACCGAGCTGTCTTCACTCGGGACACTACCCGGGCACAGTCCCCGGAATAACGTCACAAAGCCGGAAGGGCGACTGACAAACGACCCCCGGTCAGCTCCTTTGAGATGAAAGATCTTCCCCGGCTTACCGTGAAGATCAGGAGTCAGCATCCACGACATCTTCCTGGGATGCGTCGTATGGAAGAAGGCCGAGATGGGATAATCCTTCGGCATCGTTGGCAAATACAAAACCAAATTCCCGGCAGGGAAAATCCAGGGCTCCCTCTTGGGACTCGTCTGGGACTGTTTGTCAATCATGTCCCCAAAGAGAAAAGCTGACTTTATGTACTGCTCCCCGTCTATGTAGGTCAGGGGCTCACCATTAATCATGCTCAGCAGCGTCCGCTCGCCCTGAGCCGATATCAGAAACCCCCTTCCCTCAGGATACTGGGGTCCGGAGATGGGAAATGCCACGTGGGACATATCCTCCAGATAATTCGAGTGCAGCATCCAGGTAGCGGATCCCATCACCTCGGCCAGTGGAGACTCGCCCAGATCAACTGCAAAAGTGCAAGGGAAATATGTCATTACAAATCTTGCACAAACGTACAGACCAAAGAAATGACACTCTGTGCTCTACGCAGGATCGTAACCATTTGGTTATTTTACGCCGGAAGTCCTCTCCACAAGCGTAAAACTCAAATTTTACGATATACGTCCATTTTTGATAGCCAGAGCTTTTACGCTCAGGGCTACGAAAATATGGAGTCTTTACGCTGGCACATTAGAAATGTGGGCGTAAAAGATAAAAACGCCTCCGTGCATCATCTTCCTCCAAAGAGGCTATCAACACAGAAGACGACCTAGCGCGGTCACGTTCAACGTGTGCGAAGGATTTTTTGTCATTTTTGTCACCCCAAAGGCTCTACCTCTAAGGCCGGGTGCGCTGCTCGTCGACAGGATACTTTGCTCGGAAGGAAGTTCGCCTTGATCGATCAGAGACTCCCTCGCTGGGGCAGAAGAATGAGATGAAGAACCTATGCTCTTTCCCTTAGCGGAGGGGGTTTGTTTCGGCGCCATTTTTGAAGACTCAAAGTGCTCGGAGAAGGAACGAAGAAAATCTCGAACAGTCAAAAGCTCTCTTTCGCAGACGACAGATAAAAAGTTTTTCTCTCAAAAACTTGGGGTATATATAGTCCGGGTCGACTCCTCGAATCCTTGGACGAACTTCTCGAGACCCTAACCAAATCTCGCAGATTGGTTATGATTGGATGCTACGTCAGCCCACTACCCTTGGAAGACGGACAGTCAGCGAATTCGAAAGGTTTTTCGTGCAAAACGGTTCAGCGGGTTCTACGCTAAAGGAGCTTTCTACGCTCGACAGCAACGGATCTACGGTTTTACGCTTGCAAGCTACAAGTCTATGGTTTTACGCCCGGATGCCTTTGTGCTAGGTAGCTTTTATGCTCGAGAGGCCACAAACCTACGACTTTACGCTCAGCAGATACCAAATCGACGATCTCACGCTCGGTGGCGCTCAGTTTACGCTCAGAGGCAACAGATCCGCAAACTTCACGCTCGAAGAAATTTTCTTTTCAGGAGCTACAAATCAAACAGTTCTACGCTAAAGGAGCTTTCTACGCTCGACGGCTACGAATCGACAGCTTTACGTTCGACAGCTATAAGTCTATGGTTTTATGCCCGGATGCCTTTGTGCTCGGTAGCTTTTATGCTCAAGAGGCAACAAACCTCGACTTTACGCTCAGAAACCACAAGTCTACGATTTAACGCTCGATGGTGTTCTACGCTCACAGGCTACAGATCTCCAGTCCTACGCTAAAGGAGCTTTCTACGCTCGATGGCTATGAATCTACAGCTTTACGTTCGACAGCTATAAGTCTATGGTTTTATGCCCGGATGCCTTTGTGCTCGGTATCTTTTATGCTCGAGAGGCAACAAACCTACGAATTCACGCTCAGGAACCACAAGTCTACGATTCCGCGCAAGATGGTATTTTACGCCCAGAGGTTACAGACTGATGATTTCACGCTCCACGACTTTCCGTATATTCAAAATAGTCCCCAAAGCGGTCAATTACAAAGAGTTCACACAGAAAATACTCGTTCTTGACCCAAAGCATCCCATGTACCCGAAGCATACAGAGTTCAAACATTGAGAAATTACTCTTCTCGGGTCTAAAATTGGAGGTTCATCCAGACTCCAGTCTGAACATCTCGTCTATCAAGATGGCAAACTCAGTTAGACAGCCATTTCTCGACCCTGTTCCAAGGGATTTTTCGGGAAGTCATTCTTGAAGACGAAGTCTGAACAAAAATTCTGTTTATCAGAAGTTCAGAGCTCTACGCGGTTCCTCAATCCTTGCAACAAGACAGTTCTAAAATGTTCAAAATGCTCTACAGCTTTCTATGGACTATTCGCTATGCGTAAAGGACAGGACCTAGCACTCTTTCTACAGAGTCGGCGTAAAGATTCAGACATGTCAAAGCTACACATATTCAGACTTCACAGTAACGTATGGCAAGATGATCAAATGAAGAAGCAAGACGATTTTATTAAAAGATCAAAGTCATGATTATATATGAGGAAAATCCAATCTACAAGGGTTTTCTTTTCATTTTTATGATTACAACTGAGGGAAACTCCGTCTACAAAAGGAGATACCCCCTCGTCGTCTGAAGATCGCACCCGGAATCTGTTCTGACAGGTTCTCGCAAGGGTGGAGGTCTTCTTCTTCCAAGAAAATGATCACCGACGGGCACGACAGAGTTGGGGCTCACATAGATTATGCAGATCCCATGCTCCGTGCGCCGCTCAAGCCGGGACAGAGCGAGTCTGTCTGACTCTTGTCACCGGAGGCAACGAGAGAAGACAGCACTTGCAAGCTGTGTGGTCCAATATGACCCTTCCCTTCTCCTGGAAGCAACGCCATACAAAGTTGCTGATTATCCCGAGCAAGGGAGGCTAAGATATCCTTCCATGATCCATCGTTGTAGTGGACACTTGCTCGAAGACGTCGTCTTTTTCGGCTCCTTACATGCTGGAAGAACATGATCTCCTTCTTCCTCAGGTCGACCCGACGAACTCCGGCGATCATCTCTGCATGGTGATGGGAATATGGAGAGAACAGGTTCACCCCTCCAGCCTTTTTATTGGCAAAAGAGATTACAGCGGTCCACAATAAATCTGCCATAAAGTCCATATCGATCGTTTCAATGCTCCATTCAAAAATGTTTCGAGTTACGAGGGGCCGTTCATGCTTCATTCAAAGCATTTAAAATTTTGAGGAATTTAAAAGCTTTGAAGGGGGTCTTGTAGAAGCATGAAAAATACGCTGGGAGGATCTACGCAGCCTCTGGATGCAGAGCAGCATAAACAGAGGCCTTCAGAGCCATCAAGCGTGCAACAGAGCTTTTTCCGTTAAAACACAGCATGAAGTGTAAGCTCAAAGGACCATCCACGTAAGTGCAGTACGTCCAGGCCGCTCCAGCGTAAGACAGAGTTCTTCATCACCTCCATGGCGTAAAACTCAGCCGCTTCAAAGCAGCATTAATGCGTACGAGGAATGCTTCGTCTTCCCCGAAATGAACCTGTCAAGTCACGCAGTGAACTTGGCCTCTGACTCCTGACAAAAAGTGCTGTACGGCTACCCAGACGACGGTTGGAAACGATGGCAGACCCCTCAGGATGCGCCCCACAGTATGATGGTGGATCTCGACATTTAATGTAGAGGATTTGGTTAAAATATCACCAAACCGTCGGTTACCAAAGTCCTCCCAGCGTAAACCGCTCTTTCGCGTATAAGAGAATACGCCGCCTTGTTTTACACAGGCAAACATGAGTTGTTTTACCCTCCGCAGTAGACAAACCGCCTGCCACATCAAAAGCTGTACTTCGTACAGGGCCCGAGGCACGTCTCTACGTCAAATTGCACAGAGCGGTGACAGTTTCCCTCAAGACACGTCTCTGCGACGAATGCACAGAAGGGCTGCATACCTTCAAAGCACGTCTCCGCACTTAATGCACAGGATGGTGGTAAATCTCTGTAAGAGATTTGATTACACCTTCGAAAGCCGTAATTCCGGCGAAGACGTCCACATCAACACTCTGGCATGGTACGCAGCGGCTTCTACGCCCATTCAGGATCTGTGCTCATTCGGCTTCAAACGCCCACTCAGTCCCTACGACCATTCGGCTTCTATGCCTGTTCGGCTTCTATGCCTGTTCGACTTCTATGCCTATTCGGCTTCTACGCCTGTTCGGCTTCTATGCCTATTTTAGCTTCTACGCCAAGGGTGACAGTCAATTGGCTTCTACGCCAACCTCTTCTACACGAGGGATACCTACCTACGTGGCTTCTATGCCGTGATCTTCGCAGCAGATATACGCATTTTGTCCCCTTAGTTGGACACGCGTCACATGCTCACTCAAAAGGTCATTCATACGCAGGCATTGGTTATTTTAACCGTTGTGTAAAAGGGTGCTGTACTGTCCATTCCTCGATTGTTACACCGACGGAGTGGTCACTGTCACCAAAACTCTATAAATAGAGACCCCTATCAATGGGGAACAAGGTCGACTGGAAGATCGAACCAGGTCGGAGAATTGGTAAAAAGAGAGAGAGAGAGAGAGAGAGAGAGAGAGAAGGAGAGAAGAGTCCGGAGCTCAGGCAAAGAGTAGGGGTCGACGGCTTTGGCATCGTGCATCCACCCTCCTTCGCAACCTTCGAAGCTGCTACCCGTCTTCCACGGCACTTCTTCAACATCGTGTAGTCCAAGGGCTAAAGTGATCGACTGTAGATCAGACACCTATAGCAATTTATACCCAGATTAAATAAATTGTACTCCCGCATCCTCGTATAGGATCAAATTGTACAAGTTTGTTTGTAAACCAAAGGGCACGGGTCTCATATAAACCCTGTCATTGAAATACACTTTTATTCTTTCGTTTAATACCACAAACAGTATGTCGGACACCAATCTCTCGGATCCTCTGAAAAATATATTCCAGTCAGGAATGGAGCAAAGTACATTTATAACAGCAGTTCTTATCAATGATATAAACTATGTAACAGTAAATTGATGTGAATATATAAGATGCACAATAGATACAAGAGATACACAATAAAAAAAATACTGGAATAAATACCATAATGAACAATATGTCAATGAAGAAGAATACTAATGACTAAGTGAGTGAGTACTAGCTTTAACATATGATCGGCTTGGGAACTTGCACAGAAATAATGTCCTGGTTAGTCATACGTGCGGTGTATGACCAACACTCACAGAAAAACAATACTTGCATAGGAAGGTATGATCACATATATATACTAAAATACTCCCCAACCCCGACTGGTATAGTGGATCCAACCATGGTATGCTATGGTACGGGATTTCCCAAGAAGATTGTGACTCTTCTCGAGAATCAGTGTCTGTACATGCAGAAGATAATCAATAAAACAAGACTTGCACAAGATATACCATATACAAAGAATAATAGCGCATGACGAGATCCGGATATACCAATCCGTGTAACCATCGTGTCAAGAAATATGGATATCTACACTAGATACAATGAACATAGAGGATATCATAAATGAGAAACTATCAGAGAATGTACTCGTCTGTGGTCCAGAGCAAAGAATGTGAATCTGTCCGAACTGGTGTCACACAGACCTATATGGAATATTGTATTAATACAAGGTTCTGAAAGAAAAATAAGTTAAACTAGTCAACTTCTAGGTCAACAAGCCAATTCTAAGTCAAAAGTTAAACTAGGTCAACTCTAAGTCAAACCGGTCAACTATGGTCAACTATGGTCAACTATGTCAAACTACCTATTTCTAGGTTGCATAAATCTATCTCAATGCTATTCGGTTCATACACTATAAATCTAAGTCAACAAGCTACATCTTAGGATACTAGGATACCGTATCTCAGGATACCCAAACAATAAATAAATATCATAAAGCAATATTAAATATATAAATTATAATTACAAATGCTAAATGGATACCTTGGTTTTGAACCAACTTGGTATCGCAACACTAGACCTCCATCTTGATACCCAAACCCAATACCTTGATTATCCTCCAATACCTTGATACTTACCTTGGCATCTCAAGGTAAATTAAAAACCTTATTTATACTAACTACCCAACAATAATTATAAACTACCATGCATTTAATATTTATATAATACTATATATCTTATTTTAGTCACCTTAAAACCAACCCATAATTAGTTTATAACTATCCTATTACTATGCTAATACCTACTACTCATACCTTGGTATATCTTGATATTTACCTTGGTATCTCAAGGTAATTGCCAAAACTTCCTATATATACTAACTATTCATCAATAACAATATGTATCAATCCAGTATAACTTCTAGTATGTACTAATAGAATAAATACTAACTACCAACTACACACTAACTACTAATACATATATACGTACATAAATACATACCTACATATAACTAGAGATAACCTTAACAATAGATAATTAGTTATACTAACTACCCGTAAATATATATACTAACAACTATATATTATATAAATAGTATACTAAAACACAATTAGGAAATTAGGAACATCTATACGTATATATATTAAGTACTATATATACATATATATATATATATATATCTAATATAATTAAATATCTAAATTAATTAAAAACTTCCAAACTGTCATTAAATATTGCTGCCTACTATCGCTATAACCGCTGATACTGTTGATACTCCGCTGCTTCCGTGACAGTTTCTGCTACTGTCTCTAAATGATGCCGCTGTCTGTCGCTATTGTTGCCTCCGTTGTTGCTATTGTTGCCTCTGCTGTTGCTATTGCTGCCTGTGCTGTTGTCGCTAATGCTCTTGTTGCTGCTGTTGTTGCCTGCTATCGCTAATACTCTTGCTGTGCTATTGTTGGCTGCTGTTTGGTGATGCTGACCGTCGCCAAAGCTTCTTCTCTCTCTCTCTTAATATATATATATATAATAATATATATATAAACAAAATAATATATATAATATATATATTTATATAACTCATAATATATATATACACTATAATAATTTACAGACATACATATATATGTACATCATATTACAATATAGTATCATATATATACATAGCTACAACTATATAAAATATATGTACATAATAAATACATAGTAACATACACACACACACACACACACACACATATATATATACTTATACTTCTCCATGAAATAAGAACACAAAAGAATTAGATCTACAATTAAATTGCACATACATGGACCGTATCACCCCGTATCCCACTAGATCTAGGATACGCATGCGACACGAGTCCACCACACATCCAAATGTACCTCGAAGGACACGAACAAGTTATATATATTATTTATGAACAATACGGAGAGTCAAACATAAATCTATGTGTCAGTGTCAAAATATAACATGCACAAAGTCCCGTGTCAGAGAAAAACCCCCAAATCAACACGTATCACCAAATTGATGGGATACGACCTATACGTACCCAATTGTGGATACGACTCTAGCCGCAAACACACAAACACATGCCAAATTGATCTATAGGACCAACTGACACACACAAGAAATGTCAATCTCGGAATTCCCCCAAAATTGACACAAAAACAACATAACTTTCTCAATAGGCCTCCTATGAACACAAAACCAAATCCTATGGGTAGCCTATGCATATGGGTTCATTTTTTATGGTTAATTATCATATTAGAACCTAATTTAAGGGGGAAAACTGAATTATACCTATTGGAAGATGGATTCCTAATGAAATCTCCAAAATTGATAAAATTGGCCTCCAACTTGTAGATCTTTGCTCCTCTTTGTAGATCCAGGCTTTCTCCTTGTAGATCCTTGCTCCATTAGTCTCTAATGGTAATTTGGGAAGGAATTGGATAGAAATTTGGTAGGGATTTTGTAGAATTTGGTTGAGAAAAATTCTAGATCTAGATTTGGAATAAAATGAAGAGCGAGAAAGTTTTTATCCCCTTTATATAGGCCTCACTTGCCCCCTCCCCCAAGCTACTATGTAAAGTCTAAAATACCCCTTGGGTCCTCTCGTGAAGAAATTAATTAAGGAGCAAAGCTTCTAGTCTAATGGTTTAATTACTTTGATCATCCTCCTAATGATTGGGCTTCTAATTATTGGGCTCAATTCTAACTAGACTTAAATGTTGGTCCATGAGTCTAAACTAAACTAGTTAGGTCCACTAACATAAGTCCAAAAATAAATCTAACATGCTAACAATAAATAAATAATATAATAAATAAAAAATTAATATGCACAATATTTAATTAGTTACCAAATGACTAAAATACTCTTTACTAGAAAATATGGTAGTGACAATATGTATGTTTTATATATATATATATATATATATATATATATATATATATATATATATATATATATATATATGTATGTATATGTATATATATATGTATATGTATATGAGATATTATAAATAGTATACGTATATGATACTATAATATGTCTTGTAAGTATTATTGCGGAGATGTACATATATATGGAGGAGCTTGTATATATATATATATATATATATATATATATATATATATATATATATATATATATATATATATATATATATATATATATATATATTTATGTGTGTGTGTGTGTGTGTGTGTGTGTGTGTGTGGTAATTATATGTATATATTAGTAGTTATAGAATGTTGTATAGTTATTAGTAGTATTATATGCATATTGTATAGATATATTATGTGAGTTATATATATTATTATTATTATTATTATTATTATTATTATATATATATATATATTATAGTGACAGAGGGCAGGAGCTTTGGCGATAGCAGGAGCGTCGCAATAGCAACAGCAATACCAACAGCACAGCAGCAGCTACAAGAGCAACAGCGATAGCAAGTGTCGCTGAATGTAGCAAAAGCAGCAATAACAGCAGCAGTAGCCGCTATAGCGACAGCAGTTAGCGACGGCAGCAGAGAAGCATCGCGGAACAGCAGTGTATCAGCAGCCGTATAAGGGGCTTTAGCGACGGTTTTTTGTGACAGTTGCAGGGACCGTCACTATAACAACAGAGTATCAGCAGCAACAGAGGTTTTTAGCGACAGCAGACAGGGCCTTTAGCGACAGTTTGGCAATTTTATATTATATATACATATATATATATATACATATATATATATATATATATATATATATATATATATATATATATATATATATATATGTTTATATATATATATATATATATATATATATATGTTTATATATATATATATATATATATATATATATATATATATATATATATATGGTAATCAATATATATGTAAATAAGTTCCTAATTGCTATTTGTATTATAGTATACTATATATATAAATATGTAGTGTATCATATAATATTATTTGGTAGTTAGTATATATTGAAGTTTGAGCAATTACCTTGTGATAACTGTTAGTGTTTAGTTGAGTATTTATTGGGTTATACTCTTTATAGCTAGGTGAGTTGGTAATTTTATAATTAAGCTTATTTAGTATTTTTTTAGTTAAATAGTTAGTTGAACTTGTAATAGTTATTGTCAGTTAATTAGCTATTTAGTTATCAAGTTAGTATATTTTAGTTACCTATTGTTATGAGTATATATATATATATATATATATATATATATATATATATATATATATGTGTGTGTGTGTGTGTGTGTGTGTGTGTGTGTGTGTATTAGTAGTTAGTGTTTAGTTGGTAGTTAGTAATTATATTCCTATTAGTACATACTAGTAGTTATATTGGATTGATACCTACATATATAGCTAGAGGGGTAGTTAATATATACTAGATTTCACAAATACCTTGAGATACCAAGGTAAGTATCAAGGTATTGGAGGATAATCAAGGTATTGGGTTTGGGTGTCATGATAGAGGTATAGTGTTGCGATACTAAGTTGGTTTAAAACCAAAATATCCATTTAATATTTATAATTAGGATTTATATATTTAATATTGCTTTATTATAGATATTTGATATTATCTATTGTTTGCGTATCCTGAGATAAGGTATCTTAGTATCCTAAGATGTAGCTTGTTTGACCTAGATTCATAGTGTATGAACCAAATATCATTGAGATAGACTCTTACAACCTAGAAATAGGTAGTTTGACATAGTTGATCATACTTTGACCATAGTTGACCATAGTTGACTTAGAGTTGACCTAGTTTGACTATTGACTTAGAATTGACTTGTTGACCTAGAAGTTGACTAGTTTAACTTATTTTCTTCCAGAACCTTGTATTAATACAATATTCCATATATAGGTCTGTGTGACACCAGTTCGGACAGTTTGACATTCATTACTCTCGACCACAGGCGAGTACATTCTCTGATAGTTTCTTATTTATGATATCCTCTATGTTCATTGTATCTAGTGTAGATATCCATGTTTCTTAACACGATGGTTACACGGATTGGTATATCCGAATCTTGTCATAAGATTTTATTCCTTGGTATATGGTGTATCTTATGCAAGCCTTGTTTTATTGATTATCTTATACATGTACAGACACTGATTCTCGGGAAGGGTTGCTATCTTCTTGGAGAATCCCATGCCATAGCGTACCATGGTTGGATCCACTGTACTAGTCGGGGCCGGGAGTATATAGTGTAGATATGTGATCATACCCTCCTTTTATCAAGTCTTATTTATTAAATAGTGTTAATCATACACCGCACGTATGATTAGCCAGGCCATAAATCTTGTATCATGTTCCCAAGCCGATTATATGTTAAAGCTGGTACTCACTCACTTAGTCATTAGTATATTCTTGTTCATTGCCATATTGTTCATTCTTGTATTTATTTCCAGTATTTCCTTTATTGTGTATCACTTGTACATGTATATGGCATCTTGTATATTCACATCTATTTACTGCTACATAGTTTATATCATTGATTAGAACTGCTGTTAGAGATGTACTTTGCTCTATTCCTGACTGGAAAACATTTTTTAGAGGATCCGAGAGATTAGTGTCCGACATACTATGGACTTTGACTTATAGATGGTGCAGACTTGGACCCACTAGTTTTGGAGTGATTGTAGGGAGGTTTATTCAGATCACTAGTTTTCATAGTTAGTTTCTTTAGCATTTTTGGTACTAGATTTATTTTCAACATATGATTTGAGATTGGATATTGTTTCTATTATTGATAATATATTTTGAATGTATAGTTAGACTTCCTTCATATCTTCTCGTGCTTTAGAATTGTGATTGAGTTTTGTGTGAGATATTGTTGGCAGATTTTATATTATTGTGAGATATTTAGATAGTATAGTTGACCAAGATAGCGTTCTACCACCGATGCTGTAATGTAGGCTGGGCGTTGTTCCCGACTTACATCCCTACACCGGGTGCGGGTCGTGACACCCCTGACTAGTATAATTGATCCAACCATGACACATTATGATACAATAATCTATGTCCAATGTCAATACGATAAATAATGTCAAATATTAATACGGTGAGTCAATATAACATCCCATGACTGAAGATCCAATATATGTACCAATCTGTATACCATCGTATCAGAAATCAGGTATAACATCACTAAGTACATGAATTATAGTAAATATCAAATACTGAAAACTATCAGAGAATATACTCGGCTATCATCCGAGAAAAAGAATACAAGTAGATGCCTAAATTGGTATCAAAGTGACCTAAATATGAAATTTTATGTCAAATAAGTGTTTTGGAAACATAAATAATCTTAACTAGCTCAAAACTAGGTCTTCAGGTCATTTCTAGGTCGAAACTAGATTGTTCGAGTCAAACTAGGTCAATACCTTGCTAATCCTAGATTTTCTAGGTCAAAACCATATATATATATATATATATATATATATATATATATATATATATATATATATATATATATATATATATATATATACTATAGTATCATAAAGTAACATATTACCCTAAATAGACCCATAAGTATCCATATTCTAATATCTAGGCCTATTCTAGTATATTATACTAATACCTAGTATTTGGTTTCTTGGCACCAACAACTAAACATCCTAATGTTACTAACCTCACTATCATCCATTGATAACACACTTAAACTCACTTAACACACTAAGCCATTACACACCTATCACACTCCCTGAACACAGCTTTCAGACAAAGATATACATTGGTATCAGCCCCTATCACACCCTCACTGGACCAACAACACCCAAGCAACCTACGCACACATGCACTCACAGTAAGGACTGAAACTAGGATCCCCTTAATGTAACACACCACAGGTGCAGACCTCCCTACAGAACCCCCCCCCCCCAAGTACTCTTAAACACCACACACACACATACCCCTACAACCACAGTCTTCCTTGGCACTCATGCTACACACCTAAAACTGAGGCAACACCCTCCACACTCAATTGAATAACACATATACACAAACATACAATATCAAGTTACACTACTCTCTCAACCCTCAACTATACACTCAACAATTAACTCCACTCTAACACACTCACACCACAAGTATACACTGTCACCTACGAACCTACCCAACACCCCTCACTAACATCAACCTGGACATAATTGAGAAACTGATACATACAGACCTTACACACAGGATTGACAGTGGATACTTACCCAACTGTCTGCAAAATCTATTGAACTCGAGCCCCTAACCTATTTGTACATACCCTACCTTCCTATGTTGACTGAATTCTCTAAACTGATTGTCATAACCCGTACCCGGTGATGGGGCATGAGTACGTGGGTACATCCAGCCTACGCCACAGCATCGGCGGTAGAACGATGTCTAGGTCATCCATACCATCTATCTTTCTCACTCAGTATATATATATATATATATATATATATATATATATATATATATATATATATATATATATATATATATATATATATATATATATCCTGCCAATGTCTTAACTCCGAACGGTGGATAAAGGATAATAATAATGATATGATACTCAATCATAAGAACTAAAACACGATAGAAATCAAAGAATTCTAAAAATAATATTTAAACTCTAAACATCTACTACTCATATCAATAACATCAAATATCAATACAATATCCAAATCAAAATGAGCCAGAGACAAATCTGGTACCAATGTACTAATAGAGTCTAACTATAAAAGACTAGTGATCCGGATAAATCTTTCGACAATCACTCATGAACTAGTGGGTCTACGTTTGTACCATCTCTAGGCTGAGGTCTGTAATACATCGGACACCAATCTCCCGGATCCTCTAAAAAATATTATTCAGTTAGAATTGGAGCAAAGTACAACCCAATAGCAGTTCCAATTAATTCATAAAAACTATAAAATAGTGAAATAGAGGATGATATATACGATAAGAAATAAACTGATGAATTAAGAACAATAAAGGAACAGGCAATACTAGCAACAGAATTATAAATGAATGCGTACAAGAATGAAAGAGAGGAACTATAATGTCAAAAATAAAATAAGGTAATCTATGAACTGAAATAGAGTTTACAATATACCATGTGTTTTGAGATACTAACTAGATATGTGATCGGCTTGGGATATTCAATTATTACACTAAGGAGAACTAACTCGATCATACGTATAGTGTATGATTAGTTAGTAGCCAATGATTACACTATTTGTCGATAGTTCTTTATCACATATTTAATTAGTATTTTACCTACCCCGACTGATACGATAGATCCAACCATAACACGTTACTAGCCAATGCATCTAATGTTTAACCTATAATATCCAATGTTATCCAATACCAACAAGGAGCAGTATTTGATACCATCTCGATAATCAAGGTAACATCTCATGACTAACGATCCAATAATAATACCAATCCCTGTACCAATATATCAAGAATCATAAGTAACATTTATAAATATTTGAATTATAGTAGTAATCAAATAATGAAAACTATTAGAGAATTTACTCGCCTGAAATCCTAGATGAAGTATCAACCTGTATCCAGAATGGTGCCTCAAAGACCTAAATATAGAATATAACATCAACACAAGGTTCTAAAATGATAAATAAGTTAAACTAGTCCATTTCTAGGTCATTAGGCCAATTCTAAGTTAAAATAGTCAAACTTGGTCAAACTAGCTATTTATAGGTTGTATGAGTCTATATCTAGATTATTGGGTCTATACCTTACGTATCTAGGCTATACTAGCTATTACAAGATACTAGAGTATTATAGCTATTAAGTATCAATACATAGCATATAAGTATATATAACACTAGATATCCCTTAGCTAATATTGACTCTATATTGATTACCCCGGCCTTGAGCCATCTTGGTATCAATACCTAGTTACCCTTTTGGTATCCAAAACCAAATACCAATGATACCTCATACCCAACATTACCTTGGTATATCTCAAGGTAGTTTAAACTAATATCAATCCTAACCAATACTATATATATACACTAACTAGTATATAACTAATATATCAAACTAACATACCAAATATACTAACTCATATCTCATAAATGATACTTAACTTTCAATGATATTGCTAACATCTAATTGACTTCATTTATTACACTTACTTAATTAATTAATCTATCATTAACTAATAACTAAAATATATACTACTTCTACTTACCACTGATACTAAAATAACTATAATACTTACTACTAATGATACTCAAACTAATACTAACTAACTTCAAATATCAATATACTCTAACATATAGACTAACTCTAACACTAACAATTCAAACTAAAATCTAATACATACTAATACTAGCATACTAACTAATAATATATTGATAACATCTACAAACATACGTTTGCATATTTAACTTATCTTAACATTAACTTGCAACTAATACCTTACCATATTAACTAACTAACATTTAACTATACTAATATATATATATATATATATATATATATATATATATATATATATATATATATATATATATATATATATATAATATTACAACTGGTACATTATACACATATATTACTATCTATTGTTATACAACTAACCTTAACTAACAACCACAACTTAACCTTAAAACTACTAACCAATGCTATATCACACCTCATTTACTACCTGTTAGCTCCCATTTGAACCTAATATTGCATCTAAGTTGTTGCTAAGGCAATATCTACTGCCTACAAGCTAAGTGTGCAACTTTTGGTTGCTGCCTGCAAACAAGGCAGTGCTACTGCTGCGGCTCCCAAGCCTTGTACCTAGCCAACACCCCTCAACCATCAACCCCAATTCACTCCTCCCAGTTCCTCTACTACCTGCTGCAAGAAGGACTACAGCAGTTCAAAATAGTTGGTAAGTTTTCTTCTTACCATTACTATTTAATAGTGCCCAATAATGAACTACACTTAGGTACAGGCACCACACTTCCTTCTCCCCCACACATCTCCATTCAAACTCTGCACCGACCCATCCTTTATCCAGACTTCTCCCTTAGCCACTAACCTGCACTCAAACTCCTCTTATACTCGAGCCTATCTATCCTACTTCCTGCTGAACCATATCTGCACACTACCATAGCTTCACTAGTCATTGTATATCCTAAACCAATTATTCATAATTTCCCCCACAAGACCTGCACTTCAACTATATTCCTAGATCTCTTAAACCCCCTCCTAAACTGGTGCACACAGTCACACAACTCCCCCCTAACACTCATACCATAGCTGCTAACACCCCGACTATCACATGTTGTTTCCCCCCTCTTTGACCTGCACAAGAGTGCATCTCCCCCTTCTGTCACAGCAAATTCCCACTCCCTCCATGTTGCACACAGACACCATGAGCACTCTAATTGAACACCCTACACCATATTGTCACACAGACCTGATGTAAAAATACTTCACCCCCCATGCCTAATTCTCCATGAGCCTATACACACCCATAAGCAATTCGTCAAACACCTATGGTTCACCCCTCAATACCCTATGATACCATACCCTCTTGAGATGCCAAAACCCCTAATACACTATAATAATTATATAGACATATCAAATACACAATAATATTACTAATACAGCTTGTTGCAATTTAATTTGAAGAGAATTTGCATAAATCACACAAAATATGCCTTGTATCACACTGTATCACAAAATATCATGATACAACCTACTTGTATCCATTTATGGACACATACCTAGTCCCACAATCCCCGATCTAAGTCTATTGAGATCTAATTAGTCTCATGACACACAATTGATGTGTCATTCTCGTAATTCTCCTTAATTGGACACAAATTACCATGTAACTTTCATAATACAAGTCATATCAACCTAATTATTGATCCTATGGGTAGCCCTAAGCCAAAGGATGATTCCTAATGGTTAAATGCATGAATTAAAGTCTTAATTAAGGAGTGAATTCAGAATTTATCTATTGGGAGATTGATTCTCGATAAAATGGTCAATAGACACAATTATGACACGATCTTCTTGCCAATTCCTCCTCCTTCAAGTGCTCCTTGCAATCCAAGCTCTAATGCTTCTTAATTGACAAATTTGGAAGGAAAATAAGAATAATTTTAGGGGAAATTGATGGAAGTATGAATGAATTAGGAAGAACTCAATTAGGGATCTAGAATTAAAATAAAATGAAGTGGAGAGAGAGAGAGAGAGAGAGAGAGAACCCCCTCTATATAGTGGCCGGCCCCTTGCCACTCTCCCAAGCAATGTATGAAGACTAAAATGTCCCTATGGGCTTGTCATAATGAATATTAATTAAGGAAGAAGCTTATACTCCTAATGGTTGGGTTAAATAAATCACTAACTAACAAGGGTGTCTAATTATTGGGCTCAATGGATCTAACTTAAATGTGGTCCATAATAAGTCTAGTTAGGTCCAATTAGGTCTTCTAATAATTAGTCTAACTAATGGCTAACAACTAACCATTACATAAACATATGCAACCATATCAAATATTGAAATAATATAAGCTAAATATATCCATACTAGTTATAGTAAAATAAGATATTGATCAAAAAATATATTTTTAATACCAATATTCATAATATTACCAATATTCAAAAAAGACAAAAATACTCTTTTCCGAAAAAGTTGTAGTGAAAAGTCTACCTCCCTTGAAAAAAATTATCCTCAAAATTTAAGGGTGAGAGTACTCCTTCTAGGTCAAACCCCCAGCAATCATATTCAAGAAGGTCTTATCTAAAATTACACCAAGAACAGTCATATGCAAATAACAACATACCTGTTCATGGTATCTGCTTGTCTTATTACGGTTGTCTCTGTCCGGGTATTCTATTAGCTATACTAACTATATAACACAAGCATCCAAAATGTACTAAAGAAGCAATCAATCAAAATAGATGAAAGGAACATAAAGAAAGAATAGAACTTGCTAACCCATCACCTGTAGCATCGGTCTCCTCGACCGTCATCACAAATGCTTTGCCCTGCCGAGGTAGCTTCCTCTGCAGGTGATGACCAATCTACGGTTCCATAGGTGGCCTAGCTCCACCTCTCCGCCATCGACCTGCACCCTGGCATGGACGATGAAGGGTCCAGAGACAATCCTTTACTATATGCTCCATTGATCCATAATGTAAACACACACCAAGTCTCTTCTGGCACATCTTCCAAGTATGCCTAGTCCTCTTACAATAGTTGCATTGAGGAGCCTGTTGCACCTGTCTCTGAGGCTAATGTGGCATCGGCTGTACTAGAACTTGTACTGGGGCAACAATCTGTTCATGTATATTTGATACTGCTGCTAATAAGCTCTGAACTGTACGGGAAAATATTGTTGCTGGAGCTGATAAGCCCCTTGATACTGTTGCTGGAACTACGGCCTCTTTGTCAGACCCACACTGCAACTGGCACCCCCAAACATATCACGGTCCCTCTTCGGCTTCAAGTTCCACTCCCGCTCGACCTTGCGTGCCTCCGCAAGTATCTCAGAATACGTCTCATAGAAAGACGGAATAAGGATCTTCACTTCCTAATTTAGACCATCGCGAAAACGTAAAGTCTAAACTTTTAGCTCCCTCACTAAATACTCCACAAATCGGCTCAGCCTCCGGAACTCTGCGGCGTACTCCTCTACTGACATGTTCCCCTGAGTAAGGCTCTCAAACTGCCTTCCTAAATCCAATATATCTGTCCGAGCAAAGAACTTATTCTTGAAGAGGTCCTTAAACACCTTCTAAGTCCATCCAGTATCAGCAAGAAGTGGCTCTTTCCTTAACTAAGTGCTGACAATATCGAACAGCTGAAGTCCTACCACCTCAACCTTTGGATTCTCAGCAAGACGGGACACCCTCATAAGACGCTTGATATCCTCGAGCCAATCGTCAGCATAGACGATACCCTCTGTCCCCTTGAAAACCCGAGTCACTAGCTTCTTAAAATTTTGAATGTTGCTCGGCTTGAGCTGAACATCCTGTGTCTTTAGAGGAGCCCCTCTCTGAACTGCTGTAATAGCTACCTGATGGGCATTTTCTATACTCTGTTGCATAATATTTGACTGTCTGTGCTGGGCCTCTATCTGTGGCCTCTATACTTCCATAATCTTTCTAAACAGTGCAACCATCGGTGCGATATCTCCTAACACTATAGGTAGTGGAAGTCCCTCCGAAGCAACTGGGGCAGTCCTCTGAACAGGTGAAGGAGGATCCCCGAAGGCAGTCGAGACTCCTATGTGAACTGATACCGGAGGAGGTACAACCCCTGGTGTCTGAGTGGGAGGTTGAGAGGTGGTAGACCACTCAAAAACTGCTCCCGATCGATAGGATCTGGTCTTCGATGGCATCCTGAAGACAGATCGAAACAAAAGCGATCAATTTAGCACAAAATAAGATATTGTCAAGGAAGGACAGCAATATTCAAAGTATTCAAAATGAATCAAGAGTAGCAATTTAAAATTAGAATAGAATTTCTAGTTGTGATTGAGCATCCCTCCATTATCCTAGTGTCCTATGTCATAAATCCTATCCCAAGCTCGCAGTAGTGCAACTAAGCCTTTGTACTACCACGACTTCGTACTAATTATGAAGCTGGACCTGCATGGGCCACAACAAAAATGTGTCACGATCCACACCCGGTAAAGGGGCACGAGTACGTGGGTACGTCCAGCCTACGCTGCATCATCAGCGATAAAACATTGTCTAGGTCGTCCACACCATCTATCTATCTCACTCAGTATATATATCCTGCCAATGTCTCAACTCCGAACGGAGGATAAAAGATAAAAATAATGATATGATACTAAATCATAAGAACTAAACACGATAGTAATCAACGAATTCTAAAAATAATATTTAAACTCTAAACATCTATGACTCATATCAGTAACATCAAATATCAATATAATATCCAAATCAAAATAAGCCAGAGACAAATTCGGTACCAATGTACTAATAGAGTCTAACTATAAAAAACTAGTGATCTGAATAAACCTCACAACAATCACTCCTGAACTAGTGGGTCCACGTCTGCACCATCTCTAGGCTAAGGTTCGTAATACGTCGGATACCAATCTCCCGGATCCTCTGAAAAATATTATCCAGTCAGAAATGGAGCAAAGTACAACCCAATAGCAGTTCCAATTAATTAACAAAAACTATAAAACAGTAAAATAGAGGATTCTATATATGATGAGAAATAAACTGATAAATTAATAACAATGAAGGAATATGCAATACTAGCAATAGAATTATAAATCAATGCGTACAAGAATGAAAAAGAGGAACTATAATATCAGGAATAGAACAAGATAATCTATGAACTAAATAGAGTTTACAATATACCATGTGTTTTGATATGTTAACTAGATATGTGATCGGCTTGGAATATTCAATGATTACACTAAGGAGAGCTAACTCGATCATATGTATAGTGTATGATTAGTTAATATCCAATGACTACTATTTTTTGATAGTTCTTGATCACATATTTAATTAGTATTTCCCCTGCCCTAATTGATACGATGGATCCAACCATGACACGTTACTAGCCAATGCATCAAATGTTTAACCTATAATATCCAATGTTATCAAAAACCAACAAGGAGTAGTATTCGATACCATCTCGATAATCAAGGAAATATCTCATAACTGACGATCCAATAATAATACAAATCCATGTACCAATGTGTCAAGAATCATAAGTAATATTTCTAAATACTTGAATTATAGTAGTAATCTGTAAATACCCTAATTTTTTAGAATTAATTTTAAATTTTATTATTTGTAATTATTGAGATTAAGGGATATTTTTTGTATTTTTAGCTAATTAGAATAAATATTAGTTCATGGATTAATATTTATTTGTATTTAATTATTTATTAATATAGTGCAAAAAATATATTTTTGGGTGTCAAACTATTAAAAGAATATTGTAGAATTTTTTTGGAATTTATGGAGGTCCAAAACTATTTTTAGATGGCCATATATATATATATATATTGATTAATTAAACCAACCCAAACCAAACCAAACCAACCCAAACCAAACCAACCCAACTAAACCTATACCTGAACCCACAACCCGATAACCCGACCCGAGACCCGAAACTGCTACTACAGTACCCCCCTGTAACTTCCCCCGCACCCTTCTGCTTTCCCTCCCGACAACGGTCGATGACCCTTCATTTCCCCTTCTGTAACGCCCTTTACACCCCCCTATATATACACTACCACTATCAAAGCAACCACCATCATCTCCTCTTCTATTCTCGACCATCATCGCTGCCATCAACTATCAACCACCATCGCAGGCCGCCGCACAAACCGGCCGTCCGACTTCATAATCAGCAGCACACAGCGAGGTACCCATCTTCTCTTCCCTATATCTCCCTGTATAGTAGACCTAACAGTGAACTGTCATATCCTATGCGAAGACCACATGACCCCCTTGAACCTTGTATAATTAGTTTAGTGTATCGTGTCCAGTATTGATCATAAATTGTGATGCAAAACAGGAAAAAAAGACATATTTTTAGGAACAGAAACTGTCCCAGGTGTGCGTGTTTGAGTCCCGTTATTTTCATAACAGCACGCGATACTAAAATTCTACTTGAACAATAATTTAGACAACATAAACAAGTTTTAATCTCTTCAATTAGCTTATTTTAATTTGATGTATGTTGTGTTTTAATTACTGTTGAAATATGTCAAAAACTTGGTACCTTAAATCCAAATTTTTTAGAAATAGGGTACGTTCGGCTAAATGAGGAGACTTTGTCGTATGTGAATTACACCGAAAGGCGCGTATCATCAACACGGACGTGTGGGATTTTGCGAAAGTTGATTTGGATGTGCGTGCACACCGAAATCAACGCGTATCTATCAAAAAGTTCCAAATTTGAATGTTCTGACACTCGTCATAATTTCGTGTATGCTTGTCATTTCGCAACAAAATTTGCACCAATGGATTTGCAGCGTTACGCCGGTCCTGGGACCCAAGTTTGGCTCAATTCTGATAACGTTGACGAAATACCATTTTGTGGGCCCCAAGGTTCCAATTGATGGGCAATTTCGTGCCCGGCTCATCAGAATTCAGTTTTGGATATTCTGTTGGGTTTGTATCATCGTTTTAGACTCGAAGACGCTAAGTTTGATGAATTTGGAGAACTTTATCTCTGGCATATATTTTGGTGTGAAGTGAGCCATATGTGGACCTCGCTTTGACCAGAAACTATTAATTTTGTCCATGTGTCCAAATTGGACTTATGGATAGTCAATCCTAGCTATTTTATGTTTTCTGAGAGCAATGGTGATGTTTACTTCAGCATCCGGAGGCGTACTTGGAGATTACCCTTATATCGGAGCAATTGACGGAGCTCAGAACCCAGGCAAGTGTACCTTGTCAACTTGCAGTAGATCCTGTAATATAATTTGTTTGAGTTATTTCTATATATATATATACTTCTGTGATGTACCTGTTCAACCTAGGAGAGTGAGACGTTGCTTAGCGTCTAAACAAGATTCGAGTGTCGACGTCATACACAGAATCGTGTAACATCACTTAGAGAATTAATCCCACGATCCTAATCTTTGCGTGCTTGCTTTACCAAGTACGTAATACCATAGGACACTTGACACTATTCATATAACAGAATCTTTCCTGAGTTATTCAAGGTGATTCTGTATAGGCTTACAGAATTCGTGATATAAGACTTGCATATACATAGATATCACTATAACTCGCTGTACTAACAAGAGGTCATGATCTTGCATCTTATCGACATGAGATATTGTGTACATGAGATGTGAGGTTATATTGTGTGGGGAGAGACACACAGGCAACAAGCTTATTATATATCTATATACTTTACTAATGGAGGTGCTTTAGTCTCTAAACCAGAGCTTGGCCCATTACGTGATCCCAGACACAGAGCTTGTAGTGGTCTTAGCCTGAGTACTAGTGATCCTCTCATTTGTATTTCACTTAGATGGTTACATAGCTTATCCTAAGGATCTATTTTTATATACTGCATTTTATTTGGCTTGAATGTTTCTTGTACCTTGATATGTCTCCTGAGGACTTGGATCCGGATTATGTCCCCAGGTACAGCAGAGGAAGATTATACCGAGATTTATAGGACAGGAGCTGATGCTGGAGCAGTACTAGCACCAGAGGGCGAGGTTGTGTTGGAGGATTTTCTTGAGTATTTTAATTTCATACTCAGTTATTTAGGCTCATTGTTATTTCATATCTGGACTCATGGACATATGTATTGGTGATATTCTCTTTCTTTTATTGTGTCGGGTAGTTCCCCGAGGCACTATTTATTTGGACTTGTTGATGGACTTTTTTTATCTATTATCGTGACTGATTTATCATATTGACTTGTGTTTACTTTCTGTAGATGAGATTAGAATTATACTGTGATAGATGGTATAGACTGCATGTATATTTATTACAGCTTAAGTGCACTCTAACAGGTCCATTAAATTGGATTTGGCCATTGGAGTTGTGCTGCTGGCCATTGCCACGTAGCTAGTCCCTAGGTATTTTAGGACTGGGGCGTGACATGGTTTTTGTGATGGCCCATGCAGGTCTAGGACTATATTGCTTTGGTTTCAACTAAGGAACCGAGCAAACCTTCAATTAGGATAGGATAAATTATAGGATCTCGTCCACTTATTGATCTGCTCTTGACCTCAATATTGACTTCAAAATATTATCTTGACTTGTATCATGTGTTGAATCCTCTATCTGATTCTTATATTTTACATTAAATGCAGAGTAATAGAACCTTGAACCATCAATGAGACTCCCGTAGGTACACCACAAGGTTCTGTGGTCACCTATGACGATAGGGTGACACTATTGGATGGAGATCCATCCACTCAATAAAGTAATCAAGAAGATCAGCACGCCTCGAGGTTCCTGCGAGACGATATTCCACCACCGTCACAGTTTACTCCACCGATGCTCGTTTTTCCACCAGGATAGCCTATGGACAGAAAACAGATGATCCAAATATTCTACGCAATGATGCAAGTATAACAGCAGGTTCATCAAGAGGCCTAACAACGCCAGGCAGAGAACTTGAGGAATGGCCTAGTGACAGCATTGGAGCAGACGAATCCACCAGCTAGACGGCCATCGACGGAATCTATCACTGATCTTTGCTAGCTGAAGCCCCGTACCTTTTCAGGCAAGGAGGAGCCCACTAAAGTTCATGAGTGGCTCACAAACACTCAACACCAATTGGAAGTAGTTGAGCTTCCGAGGGAGCGTTGGATGACTACCGTCAGGATACAGTTGACGAGCAATGCATATCATTGGTGGCTATCTGAGGAGAGATGGCTCGGACCAGACCTAGTCACTTGGGAGGAGTTCTTTAGACTTTTCTAGGAGATATATATTCCAGCCATTGCCAGAGCAGAACTTAGGAATAAGTTTAACCGCCTCATTCAAGGCAACATAACGGTAGAAGAGTATAATGTAGAGTTCATCCATTTGAGTCGCTTCGCCCCTACTCTAATTCCGACATAAGAGGAGAAGGCGAAGAAGTTCTTTGATGGACTTAGCTTTGAGCTACAGAGATTGATCAGCTCTATTGCACCTACTTCATACACGGATGTCCTTGCTGCAGCATGACGCATGGAGCACGTCACCAGGAGAGAGTCCAGCCTGAAATGGCCGTTCATATCAACACCAGCCAAAATACCACACTAGGAGCCTACAAAGGGACCCCAGAGGAATCCACCACCGAGAGCAGCATCAATAGCCCCATCCCTTCTTACTTGTTACTACTGTGGCAAGGTAGGCCATATTGAGAGGGAGTGCAGACACAAGTTGGGACTACGCTTGGTTTGCGCATTCAACCAACATTCAGCCAAAGACTGCCCTGAGCGTCGAGAGGGAGCACCGATGGTAAACCGACCAGCTTTACAAGTACCGAGACCAGCCCAGCAGCCACCTAGGAACCTCTCCTTAGCCATTTTGTTTTGGGTTAAGAAAAAAGATGGAAAAACGTGTTTCTCTTTATAAGAACAGTGTGTTCCCAGGTGCCAATTTATCCAGCATTGGGAGCACCACAGACGGGATTTGGAGGAGTCAGACCACCAGCTCTAGGAGGATATCAACCGAGGCCAACTTTGGCACCACAGGAAGCACTATTCCAGCAGGCTCAGCTGTAGAGCGGAACAGCTCAGGGATAAGGATAGGCATTTGGCATGGCTATTAAAGAGGAAGCTAGTGCAGGAGAGGTCATCGCAGGTACTATATTAGTAGCTTTATTACCTGTTGTAGCTTTATTTGATTCTGGAGCATCGCATTTATTCATAGATGCTAGCTTTGTATCCACACATAGAGTAGCTAGCGTACCCCTTCCGAAGACTATGAGAATTCTTACGGGAGGTAGAATTATCCCAGTTAGTGACATTTGTAGATATTGTTCGGTAGTAGTCTGTGGGAGAGAGATTCGAGCTCAATTCTTGATCTTTTCTATGTCGAATTACGATATTGTACTCGGTATGGACTGGATGAGTCAGTACCATGCGACTCTAAATTTTTGGCGTGGATGAGTTATATTTAGACCGCCTGAATATAAGGATTTTGAGTTTCTTTAGGGAGACAAAGAGCAAGGAGTTCAGCCTATACTTAAGGTACTCTCTGCAAAAGGGGAGCCCGAGTACCCAAAGGTTGTATCTGAGTTTGTGGATGTATTTTTCGATGATCTTCCAGGCTTACCACCTGATCGGGAAATATAATTCACAATAGACTTGACTCTAGGAGCAGAGTCTATCACTTCATTAGTGTACCGGCTAGCACCTAAGGAGTTGGTGGAATTGAAGAAGCAAGTCGATGATCTTCTGGAGAAGGGTTTTATTCGGCCCAGTGTTTCACCATAGGGAGCACCCATACTATTTGTGTCGAAGAAGGAAGAAACGCTACGCCTGTGTATTGACTATAGGGAACTGAACATGTAACCATCAAGAACGGGTATCCCTTGCCGTGCATTGATGATTTGTTCGATTAATTGAGTGGTGATCGTGTATTCTAAAAGATCGATCTCAGATCCGGTTGTCAAGATTAGAGTGCGGAAAGAGGATATACCGAAGACAGCCTTCAGGACCAAGTACGAACATTATGAGTTATTAGTTATGCCGTTTGGTTTAACCAACGCGCCAGCTGTGTTCATTAGTTTGATGAACAGAGTCTTTTTATCAGTACTTGGACAAGTTCATGGTTGTGCTAATTGATGACATCTTGATATACTCCAAGAACCACGAAGAGCATAAGGAGCATCTTAGAATCGTGCTGGAGACGTTGAGACAAGAGAGATTGTATGCCAAACTCATCAAGTGTCAGTTTTCTTTGGATAGGATGTATTTTCTGGGATATATCATCTCGGAAGAAGGACTTTCAGTTGATCTAGAGAATGTTGTTGTAATAGAAACTTGGCCCATACCTACATCATTGTGGAGGTGAGAAGTTTTTTCGGACATGCTAGATATTATCGGAGGCTCATGGAGAACTTCTAAAGGATGGCAGAGCCTATGACGCGGTTGATGCGTAAGGACTAGGTGTTTGCATGGACGAAAGATTGCCAGAAGGCCTTTGAGAAGTTGAAGAGACGATTGACAACAACACCGGTCTTGACTCTTCCTTCAGGATCGGAAGGATTTGTCGTTTTTAGTGATGCATAAGGCAGTGGACTAGGATGTATTTTTATGCAACATAGAAAAGTTATCGCTTATGCATCGAGGTAGCTGATGGTTCATGAGAAGAACTACCCGATGCACGATCTTGAACTAGCTGCGATAATATTTGTATTAAAAATTTGGAGGCACTATCTTTACGGAGAGAGGGTAAAAAAATTCACTGATCACAAGAGTCTGAAGTATGTCTATACTAAGAAAGAGCTCAGCCTGAGACAGAGACGTTGGTTAGAGTTGATGGTCAATTGATATAGATTTGCAGTACCATCCGGGCAAGGCGAACGTATTAGCAGACACACTAAACAGGAAGCCCATAGCATATTTCTTGACGATGCAGCCCCAGCTATTAGAGGACCTATAGGAGCTCGAAATAAAGCTTATTTTGCCAAGGCAAAGTGGGCAGTTGGTTAATCTTTAAGTCATCACTAGTGGAGAGGATTAAGGCGGCATTAACTACAGATTCTAGGTTCTGGAGACTTAAAGAGAAGACAAAATCTGACATGTAGACGGGACTTCGAATCCATGAGGACTGGGCGTTAAGGTGCAGAAATTGCTGATATGTTTCGAATTGAAAGTTGAGACATGAGTTGATGTCTGAAGTACATAGCTCCATATATTCTATTCATCTGGTAGGTACGAAGATATACCAAGATTTGAGACAGTACTATTGGTGGCATGGGATGAAGAGAGAGATTGCACGGTTTGTGGCAAAATATTTGGTTTGTCAGCAAGTTATGGCCGAGCATCAAAGAACCGCTGGTTTGTTATAGTCGCTTCCCATACCCGAATGGAAGTGGGAACATATCACTTTGGATTTCGTTACAGGATTTTCAAGAAGCCCCAGTGGGAAGGATACAATCTGGGTTATTGTGGATCGACTCACCAAATCAGCATATTTCTTGCTGTTCAGAGTTAGAAAGTCCACAGAGATTATAGTCGACATGTATATATGATAGATCGTAAGGTTATATGGAGTACCGGTTAGTATTCTGTCTCATCATGACTCAAGATTTATATCCTATTTTTGGCGAAGCATGCAGGAGAGTCTTGGCACCTGATGCAAGTTCAACACTGTTTATCATCCACAAACAGACGGTCAGTCGGAGCGCACGATTCAGATCCTGGAGGATATGCTAAGGTCGTGTATGTTAGACTTCGGAGGGTCTTGGGAAGACCATTTGTACTTGGTGGAATTCTCTTACAATAACAGCTACCAGACGAGCATCCAGATGGCACCTTTTGAGGTGCTGTACGGCAGAAAGTATAAGTCACCGATATATTAGAGTGACGTTGGCGAGCGTCAGATACTCTGTCCGGAGTTAGTGATGCAGACAGTTGATAAGGTGAAGTAAATTTAGAGTTATCTTCGTGCATCTCAGGACAAACACAAGCATTAGACTGACACACATCGTAGACCTTCGGAGTTCAAGGAGGTCGAACATGTATTATTGAGGATCTCACCTACTCGAGGTACTATTCGATTCGGGAGCAGAGACAAGCTGAGCCCGAGGTACATTGGGTCGTTTGATATTTTGGAGCATATTGGTGAGGTCGTGTACCATCTTACATTACCTCCATCTCTAGAGGGAGTGCATGATGTATTCCATGTCTCACAGCTGAGGAGGTATGTGACTGGCCCAAGTCACGTAGTCGATCATTCTGAGATTTCAGTAGGACCGAGCTTGAGGTATGAGGAACATCCAGTTGGGATACTTTACATCAGTGAGAAGATATTACGGGGTCAGACAATCTGATTGGTTAGGGTAGCTTGGAAACATCACTCCCCATGCGAATCCACTTGAGAGCGAGAGGATATCATACGCCAGTGTTATCCTCACTTATTCGAAGATGTAGATATGACCTAAGAACTACCTATAGGTTACTATGTCTTTTTAAACTCCTTAGTAGTTTAATTCTTGATTGCGAGAACGCAATTCTTTTAAGTTGAGTAGATTATAAATACCCTAATTTTTTAGAATTAAATTTTAATTTTATTGTTTATAATTATTGAGATTAAGATAGGTTTTTTTGTATTTTTAGCTAATTAAATGAATGTTAGTTCATGGATTAATATTTATTTGTATTTAATTAATTATTAACATAGTGCAAAAAATATATTTTTGGATGTAAAACTATTAATAGATTATTGTAGAATTTTTCTGGAATTTATGGAGGTCCAAAACTATTTTTAGATGGCGATATATGTGTGCGTGTGTATATATATATATATATATATATATATATATATATATATATATATATATATATATATTGATTAATTAAACCAAACCAAACCAACCCAACTAAACCTATACCTGAACCCACAACCTGATAACCCGACCCGAACCCGCTGCTATAATACTCCCCTTGTAACTTTCCCCGCACCCTTCCGCTTCCCCTCCAGACAATGGCCGACGACCCTTTATTTCGACTTTTGTAACCCCCTTCACACCCCCCTATATATACACTACTACTATCAGAGCAACCACCAGCATCTCCTCTTTTATTCTCGACCATTGTCGCCACAATCAACCGCCGACCGTCGCCACAAGACGCCACACAAACAGGCCGTTCGACTTCACAATCAGCAGCACACAGCGAGATACCCATCTTCTCTCCTCTATATCTTCCTGCACAGTAGACCTAACACTGAACTGTCAAGTCCTATGCGAAGACTACATGGCCCCCTTGAACCTTGTGTAATTAGTTTAGTATATCGTGTCGTGTGTCAATCGCAAATCGTGACGCAAAACAGGAAATAAATGTCTTATTTTTGGGAACAGAAACTGTCCCAAGTGCACGTGTTTGAGTCTCGTTATCTTTATAACGCTACGAGAAACTAAAATTCTACTTGAAAAGTAATTTAGACAACATAAACAAGTTTTAATCTCTTTAATTAGTTTATTTTAATTCGATGTATGTTATATTTTAATTGTTGTTGAAATCTGTGAAAAATTGGTTTCTTAAACCAAAATTTTCCTAAAACGGGATGCGTTCCACTAAACGAGACAACTTTATCGTGTGCAAATTGCACCGAAAGGCACGTATCGTCAACGCAGACGTGTGAGATTTTGCGGAAGTTGATTTGGATGTGCATGCACACCGGAATCAACGCGTATCCGTCGAAAAGTTCTGTATTGGCCTGTTCTGACACTCGTCATAATTTTGTGTGTACTTGTCGTTTCGTAATAAAAATTACGCCAACGGATTCGTAATGTTACGCTAGTCCTGTGAAGCAAGTTTGGTTCAAATCTGAGAATATTGACGAAATACCGTTTCGTGGGCCCCACGGTTCTACTTGACGGACGATTTCGTGACCGACTCTTCAAAATCCATTTTTTGATGTTCTGTTGGGTTTGTATCATCATTTTAGACTAGTAGACACTAAGTTTGACAAATTTGGAGAACTTTATCTCTAGCATATTTTTCGGTGCGAAGTATGCCACATGTGGACCCCACTTAGACCAAAAACTGTCAATTATGCTCCTGTGTCCAAATTGGACTTATGGGTAGTCAATCCTAGCTATTTTATGTATTCTGAGAGCAATGGTGATATTTGTTTCAGTATTCAAAGGCGTACTTGGAGATTCCTCTTATATCGGAGCAATTAACGGAGCTCAGAACCCAGGCAAGTGTACCTTGCTAACTTGCAGTAGATCCTGAGACATTATTTGTTTGAGTTATTTATATATATATATATATATATATATATATATATATATATATATATATATATATACTTCTGTGATGTACCTATTCAACCTAGGACCGTGAGATATTTCTTAGCGTCCGAACAAGATTCGGGTGTCGACGTCGTACGCGGAGTCGTGTAACGTCACTTAGAGAATTAATTCCACGATTCTAATCTTTGCGTGCTTGCTTTACCAAGTACGTCATACCATAGGACACTTTGTACTATTCATGTGACATAATCTTTCCTGAGTTATTCATGGTGATTCTGTATAGGCTTACAGGATTCGTGATATGAGACTTGCATTTACATAGATATCATTATGACTCGATGTACTAGCAAGAGGTCATGATCTTGCGTGTTAGGGACATGAGATGTTGTTTACATGAGACGTGAGATTACATTGGGTGAGGAGAGACACACAGGCTACAGGTTGATTATATATATATATATATATATATATATATATATATATATATATATATATATATACTTTACTATAGGATGTGCTTTAATCTCTATACGAGAGCTTGGACCATTACGTGATATTCTTGCTGCTACGGGCTCCCTGACACAGAGCTTGTAGTGGTCTCAGCCTGAGTACTAGTGATCCTCTCATTTGCAGTTTACTTAGCTGGTTACATAGCTTGTCCTGAGAATCTATTTTTATATACTGGATTTCAATTGGCTTGAGTGTTTCTTGTACCTTGCTATGTCCCCTGAGGACCTGGATCAGGATTATGTCCATAGGTACAGCAGATGAGGATTACCCCGAGGTTTACGGGACAAGAGCTGACGCTGGAGCAGTACTATCCCCAGAGGACGAGGTTGCGCTGGAGGATTTCTCCTGAGTATTTGAGTTTCATACTCAGTTATTTATGCTCATTGTTATTTCATATCTGGACTCATGGGCATACGTATTGGTGATATTCTCTTTCTTTTATTGTGTCAGGTTGTTCCCCGAGACACTATTTATTTGGACTTGTTGATGGACTTTTTCCTTTATCTATTATCGTGGTTGATTTATTATATTGACTTGTGTTTACTTTTTGTGGATGAGATTAGAATTATATTGTGATAGATGGTATAGACTGCATATATATATTTATTACAGCTTAAGTGCACTCTAATGGGTCTATTAAATTAGATTTGCCCATTGGAGTTGTGTTGTTGGCCATTTCCACATGGCTAGTCCCTCGGTATTTTGGGACTGGGACGTGACATAATCAAATAATAAAAACTATTAAAAAATGTATTTGCCTGAATTTGGAGATGAAGTATCAACCCATATCCGGAATGGTACATCGAAGACCTAAATATGGAATATAACATCAACACAAGGTTTTGAAATGATAAATAAGTTAAACTAGTCCATTTCTAGGTCATTATGCCAATTCTAAGTCAAAATAGTCAAACTTGGTCAAATTAGCTGTTTCTAGGCTGTATGATTCTATATCTAGGTTATTGGGCCAATATCTTACTCTAACTAGGCTATACTAGCTATTACAAGATAGTAGAGTATTATAGCTATTAAGTATCAATAATAGCATATATGTATATATTACACTAGTTATCCCTTAACTAATATTAACTCTATATTGATTACCCTGGCCTTGAGCCATCTTAGTATCGATACCTAGTTACCCTCTTGGTATCTAATACCAAATACCAATGATACCTCATACCCAACATTACCTTGGTATATCTCAAGGTAGTTTAAACTAATATCAATCCTAACCAATACTATATATATACAATAACTATTATATAACTAATATATCTAACTAACATACCATATATACTAACTCGTATCTCATAAACGATACTTAACTTTCAATGATATTGCTAACATCTAACAGACTTCATGTATTACACTTACTTAACTAACTAATCTATCTTTAACTAATAACTGATACATATACTACGTCTACTTACCACTGATACTAACATAACTATAATACTTACTACTAATCAAACTAATACTAACTAACTTCAAATATCAATATACTCTAACATATAGACTAACTCTAACACTAACAATTCAAACTAAAATCGAATACATACTAACACTAACATACTAATTAATAATATATTGATAACATCTACTAACATACGTTTGCATATTTAACTTATCTTAACATTAACTTGCAACGAAAACCTTACCATATTAACTAATTGACATTTAACTATACTAATATATATATATATATATATATATATATATATATATATATATATATAATATTTGGTACATTATACTAATATATTACTAACTACTGCTACACAACTAACCTTAACTAACAACCATAACTTAACCTTAAAACTACTAACCAACACTATCTCACACCTCATCTACTACCTGTTAGCTCCCAACTGAACCCAATACTGCAGCTAAGCTGTTGCTAAGGCAGCATTTGTTGCCTGCAAGCTAAGTGTGAAATATTTGGTTGCTGCCTACAGACAAGGCAGTGCTACTGCTGCTTCTTCCAAGCCTTGTACCTAGCCAAAACCCCTCAACCATCAACCCCATTTCACTCCTCCTAGTTCCTCTGCTACCTATTGCAACAAGGACTGCAGCAGTTCAAAATAGTAGGTAAGTTTTCCTTCTTACCACTGCTACTTAACAGTGCCCAATATCTCTAGTCAAACTCTGCATGGACCCATCCTTTGTCAAGACTTCCCCCTTAGCCACTGACCTGAACTCACTCCTCTTGTACCCGAGCCTATTTATCCTACTTCCTGCAGAACCACATCTGCATACTACCATACTTTCACTCTTCATTGTATATCCTAATCCAATGATTCATAATTTCCCCCATAAGACATGCAGTCCAACTACATTCCAAGACCTCTTGAACCCCCTCCTCTACTGGTGCACACAGTCACACAACTTTCCCCTAACACTCACACCAGAGCTGCTAACACTGGACTATCACATGTTGTTTCCCCCCTCTCTGACCTGCATAAGAGTGCATCTCCCCCTTCTATCACAGCAAATTCCAACTCCCTTCATGTTGCACACAGACACCATAAGCACTGCACTTGAACACCCTACACCACACGGTCACATAAACATGATGTAAAAGTACTTCACCCCCTATGCCTAATTCTCCATGAGCCTATACACACCCATAAGCAATTCATCAAACACCTATGGTGCACCCCTCAATACGCTATTATACCATACCCTCTAGAGATGACAAAACCCCCAATACACCACAATAATCATATAGACGTATCAAATACACAATAATATAACTAATGCAGCTTGTTACAATTGAATTTGAAGAGAATTTGCACAAATTACCCATAATGGGTCCCGTATCACACTATATCACAAAATATGATGATACGACTTACTCGTATCCATTTGTGGACAGATACTTAATCCCACAATCCCCGATCTAAGTTTAATGAGATCTAATTGGTCTTATGACACACAATTGATGTGTCAATCTCATAATTTTCCTTAATTGGACACAAATTACCGTGTAACTTTCACAATAAAAGTCATATGAACCTAATTCTTGACCCTTTGGGTAGCCCTAAGACAAGGGATGATTTCTAATGGTTAAATTCATGAATTAGAGTCTGAACTAAATGGTGGATTCATAATTTACCTATTGGGAGATAGATTTCCAATGAAATGCTCAATAGACACAATTAGGACATGATCTCCTTGTCAATTCCTCCTCCTTCAAGTACTCCTTGTAATCCAAGCTCCAATACTTCATAATTGACGAATTTGGAAGGAAAATAAGAATAATTTTGGGAAATTTTGATGGAGGGATGAATGAAATGGGGAGCACTCAATTGGGGATCTAGAATTAAAATAAAATAAAGTGGAGAGAGAGATAACCCCCTCTATGTAGTAGCTGGCCCTTTGTCCCTCTCCCAAGCATTGTATGAAGACTATAATGTCCCTATGGACTTGTCATGATGAATATTAATTAAGGAGGAAGCTTCTACTCGTAATGGTTGGTTTAAATAAATCACTAACTAAAAAGGGTGTCTAATTATTGGGCTCAATGGGTCTAACTTAAATATGGTCCATGGCAAGTCTAGTTAAGTCCAATTAGGTCTTATAATAACTAGTCTAACTAATGGCTAACAACTAACCATTAAATAAACATATGCAACCATATCAATTATTAAAATAATATAAGCTAAAATTATCGATACTAGTTATAGTAAAATAAGATATCAATCAAACAATAATTTTTTTTAATACCAATATTCATAATATTACCAATATTTGAAAAAGATATAAATATCCATTTTCGACAAAGTGGTAGTGACACTGATGCTAACTTCTCTTCCAACTCATTGCTACTAAATACCCTATCCATCAACCTGCACTCGAACAACCATTATTTCCTCCCATGTTAGGGTTATATACTAAAAGCATCACTTTGTATAAAATATATTTCCTTATTTTAAAATGAGAATTATATGGACAAATCTTTGCATATTGTATTTGTTATAATATTAATGCAAGTGTTTGATATTCTATATTGTAGATAATATGGCGCATGGTGTTACACAGAAGATCATATTATAAGTTCCCTATAGAATATATAAATAGTTCATAACCTAGATGGACTTGGACAAACCATTGAAAGGTTGTAGTGTAATATGGTATTAGTCTATCTTGACTATAGGTTTACACTAGTTCACTTTGTATGTATTAAATAGGACCACTTGAGGTTTTTCTCTTCGTACTGACTACCTAAGAGAACAAATACGTCTGTTATTGTAGATACTTGTGCTCTTAATCCAGATATAATAACAAATATGTATATACAGTATGCATTACTTTGAATCATAAAAGTATGAGATTTATTATGGGTTAATAACCTTTATGAATTGGGTAATGGCATTATGTGTATGATGGACTATTGATTATAAAATAAATTTATGTCCTGATACATCAGGTTGATGATGTCCCCTTAAGGAACTCATAAGGATTTTTATGTAAACTCTGTAGGTGGATTATATCTGACATGACAAATAAAGTTGAGTAGTACTACTTAAGGATACAAGATGTCGATCAATATAGTTGTCAGTAACTTAATTTGATCGACGGACATTCAATATCTTAACATGGGAAGACGAACATGCATATAATAAGGAGACCAAAAACATAATTTGGGATTAGGAAGGTAATGCAACAATACCTCTTTAGTGGACTAAGATATTGTTAACGGGCCTGGGTTGTATGTTCAGGTTGAATATGGGATACCCAGATCCATTATGAGAAATAACCCTAATTTTTCCTTATGGTCCCTGACATAGCCTATATATATCCTCTATTCTCTGGTCGTCATAATCAATATAAGCGAGCAGCTTTATCTAAATTCGTCTTTCACGTAAGGAGAGAAAGAGGGTCAGCGAAGAAGAAGAAGAAGAAGAAGAAGAAGAAGAAGAAGAAAAGATTAGAAGATTGTTTCCTACACGACGTCCAATCCGAGGAAGGAATACGTACAGATGATCTTGGGGTCGTTAACTGATCAAGGTTGTTGAAAATATTCATCTTCTTCTCGTTACTTCAGGTATAATTTGTGAACCCTAGTTTCCTCCTTTGAAGGGTTAGATCACGTATTAAACCTGTTAATCTTCTATCGATCAATATGCACACCAGTCTGCGGTCCTGGGAATCCCCAGTTCCATCAGTTGTTATCAAAGAAGGTATTGGATCTGCGTATCGATTGATAAATCCATGTTTTCCAATAAAACTTGTATCGAATATACTTGGTAGATGTAGATATGTTCTAACTCGATTTTGCAGGCTTCTTAGATCCAACTATTATGTTCTGTGTGCATATTTTGTTTATGTGATTTAAACCCACAGGATCTCGTGGGTGTTGTCTTTCATGGATGTAATTAAAATCCCGAGGGTTGATCGTGCTTATTTTATTTAATTTTTTTCAATCTAAATTATGTGTAAACTCCTTCGGGAGTCATAGGATTGATGTAATTTTTAAAAAAAATTGATCTGTCATGATGGCGGTGGTGGTTATTTCTTATGCGGGACGAGGTACTATTTTTAGTAGTCTGAAGGCAGATAGATAATTTTCGATGAAGAAAAAAGATGGCCAAACCTAAAAAAAATTCCTATTTATTTCCTGTAACCGAAGGTCGAATCTCGAATAACTCTAAGTAGAGCAAGATTTTGTATTCGAAACAGTTAAGGAAGAAGCAGGATATATGGCCATAATAGTTGGATATTTATTTTCTTTATTGCTATATCTGTTTATTTTGTTATGTATGTTTATTATTTTATGGATATTTTCTATAAACAAATTGCCCGCATTAATAATGGACAATATGGACATACGTCAACTAGTAAAAAACACATTGTTCAATAACTAAGTGAGAGAAGAAATTTATTTAGTATAAATCCTATGGTCTCCATTACTGGTTTGTAGGTGATGTAATTATACTTGCGTGTTAGTTTTAGTGTCTTCCTCTATATCGGATGAGTATAATTATGGATCACCAGTACAAACTTTCTTTCGGATAATTATAGAAAGTTACCTAGTGTGTGTTTACTTCTCCATCTAAAGGAACACATTATGAAGTAATAAATTTATTATTAAGTAATGGAGTACACTTAGATACAAATAATAGTATCCTCCTCATCGGAGTCATTGCTATTATTTGTAGGACCAAAGCAAAGACCAACAAGTTAATTTTATTTGTCATAAATTTAGGTTGACATGATAGTAAAATTAATAGGAAAAATTTTCTTGAAAAAATATTGAATTAGTATACGTCCATACTATCGTGGCATACTAAATTAATGCTAGATGTACATTAATTGATGAAATGTTATGAATTAAATAGAGAATGTTAGTTTTCCTAATAATAATATATATATATTTAAATAAACATCTATATAAATGATTAATCATCTTCGGATTTTTTTTATGTATTAGTAATATAGATGAACCATGTGTTGATAAAATGATCAGAGATAATTATTCTTTGATGAAGTGATCAAACGAACATATAATTCATGAATTCATACTATATATAATCTATTATATGATCAAAATATATGAAATACGTGCAATGCACGTACATGTATACTAGTTAAATATAATAAAAAATAAGAAAATTAAGGATAATGATAATAAAATTAGCTAAATAATATGAGATTGTAGAAGCATAAAAAATACGCTGGATAGCTATACGCAGCATGTTCATACAGGGCAGCATAAAAAGATGACTTCAGAGCCATCAACTTGCAACAGAGCTTCTCCGTTGAGCACAGCATAAAAATATAAGCTCAAGGACCATCCGCGTAGTACAATGTGACCAGGCTGCTTCAGCGTAAAAGAGGTGCTGTATCGCCTATATGGCGTAAAACTCATCCACTTTCAATGCAGCATTGAAGTGTACGAGGAAACGCTTCGTATTCTTCAAAAATGAACCTGTCAGATCATGCAATGAACCTGACTTCTGGACTCCTGACAAAGAGTACTGCACGATAATCCAAGCGCCGGGTATCATGATGGTGCGGCACTGCAACCCAGGCTGTCATTTACTGCCATTTCCTTTGCGTAAACCACTTTTCACATACGAAGGAATACGCCTCCTTGTTTTACATAGGCAGATGTGAGTTGTTTATGCGCCACGGAAGACAAACAGCCTGCCACGTCAAAAGCTGCACTTCATACAGGGCTCGAGGTACGTCTCTGCATTTAATGCACAGAGCGGTGACAGTTTCTCGAGGCACGTCTCTGCATTTGAAGCGCCGAATACTGACAAATGCTCGAGGCACCTCTCTGCATTTAATGCACAGAGCGGTGACAGTTTCTCGAGGCACGTCTCTGCATTTGAAGTGCCGAATACTGACAGATGCTCGAGGCACGTCTCTGCACTTGAGGCACAGAAGGGTGACAGACCTTCAAACCATGCCTCCTCATTTAATGAGCAGGATAATGGCGGATCTCCGCATTTAATGCAGGAGATTTGAGTAAATGTCACCGAACCGTCGTTTAGTAGCATCCCCTTTGCGTAAACTACTCTTACGCATATAAGGGAATACGCTGTCCAGTTTTACACAGGCAGACGTGAGCTTCTTACGCTCCGCAGAAGGCAAACAGACTGCCACATCAGCAGTCACTCTTCGTACAGGATTCGAGGCACGTATCTGCAGAATGATGGCAAATCTTAAAGGCAGGCCTCTGCATTTAATGCACAGGATGGGGGCAGATCTCTGCATTTAATGCAAGAGATTTGATTATATCTCCAAGAGCCGTAATTCTGGCTAAAACGTCCATATCGTCTCGGCTTCTACACCTGCTCGGCTTCTATGCCCACTCGGCTTCTACGCCTGCTCGGCTTCTATGCCCACTCGACTTCTACGCCTGCTCGACTTCTATGCCCACTCGGCCTCTACGCCTCCTCGGCCTCTATGACCACTCGTCTTCTACGCCTGCTCGGCTTCTATGCCTACTTGGCTTCTATGCCTACTCGGCTTCTATGCCTACTTGGCTTCTATGCCATGGTGACAGTCATTTGGCTTCTACGCCAACCTCTTCTACACAAGGGATAACTACCTACGTGGCTTCTACGCCGTGATCTTCGTAGCAGTATATGCGTTCTGTCCCTTAGTTGGACGCGCGTCACATGCTCACTCAAAAGGTCATTTATACGCAGGCATTGGTTATTTTAAACCGTCGTGTAAAAGGGTGTTGTACTTTCTACTACTCGGTTTCTACGCCGACTGTGTGGTCACTGTCACTAAAACTCTATAAATAGAGACCTCTATCAATGAGGAACAAGATCGACAAATTAAAGAAAAATAGGAGAGAGAGAGAGAGGAGAATCCAGAGCTCAGGCAAAGAGAAGGGATCGACGACTTTGGCATCGGGCATCCACCCTTTTTAGCAACCCTCGAAGCTGCTACCTGTCTTCCACGGCACTTCTTCAACATCGTGTGGTCCAAGGGCTAAAGTGATCGACTGCAGATCAGACACCTATAGCAATATTCACCCAGATTAAATAAATTGTACTTAGACGTCCTCGTGTGGGATCAAATTTGTACAATCTTGTTTGTAAACATAAAAGAAGGGCGGGTCTTCGCACAAGACCTCATTTTTCTCATTCATCAAATCTTTTCTCATTTATTATCCTAAACAAGATAGCGACTCTGCTGGGGACGTCTTTCTCTTCTGATGAGGAAGCTATTGCTCAACATGATGCGGTATCCGTGGGATCCGTGAAGAAGACACTGGTCGTCCAGTTCGACCAGTCGGCCTACGAGGACATGCTTCGAGCAGGGGTAGCTCTCACTCCCTCTCCGTCTAAAGCAACAGGAAGCTTCGCAAGGTCTAGATGCCCAAGACATCCTCTGCCATTCCTGTGGACTCTCCGATCTCTCCGACCAATGAGGTTGTAGCTTAGCTCCCTCTGTGCCCTGCGAGTAAAATTCAGTCGCCTGTCTCTGGCAGGACCGACAAAACTTCTGGCAAAGCCTCAGCGCTAACCCAGAAGTATAATCCGTGCCCTGCGTGTAAAATTCAGTCGCTTGTCTCTGATAGGACCGACAAAACTTATGGCAAAGCCTCAGCGCTAACCCAGAAGTATAATCCGTGCTCTGCGCGTAAAATTTAGTCTCCGTCCCTGGCGAAACAAACAAAACTTCTGACAATGCCTCAGCGCTAGTCCAGGGGCCTAAACCGCGCTCTGCGCGTAAAATTCAGTCTCCCGTCCCTGGCCGAATAGACAAAATTTTTGATGATGCCTCAGCGCCAAATCAGGAATCATAAACGCGCTCCGCGCGTAAAAATGCATCTGTCTTCCAGGGAAAAGCAGATGATCCCTGCAATATACGCAAGGAAAAGCATGCGGCGGACTACTCAACTTCACGACCTTTAGGGAACAGTAAGCCTGCCCTCCGGATTACGCGAGATACTGATGGCCGACTGAGAATATCCTCAGCTTTATGCCAACCAGAGCAGAGCTCCAAATTATGCCATGAGAAGCCACTCAGCATAAAGAAGGCTCCATTTACGGGAAGATACCCTCCTCGGGGATTATCCGCCGCCCAGATGGCCAACCTGTTGTATACAGGTGGCACAGGGAAAACTGTGGTTCCCAACATCCGCATGTCCACTAATGAGAACAGAAGGAACAAGTCTTCTTCTTCTGCAACTCCTCCTGACCTGCACAATTATCTAATCCAGAAACACAAAGACGAGGGTCATAAACAGGCTTCAGTTCCCCTAACGATCAAATGTGGGGAGATCTTGTGGGAGGATGCTTCAACATCTAATATCGTCATGACAGGTGGACCACGTGAAGATTCCATCTTTATTATCCCTCCAACTCGCGACGACCAACATCCAATAGTCTTCGATCGCATGCGAAGCAGCCCGATCATGCAGGAAGAATTTTGCGAGTCTGAAACTGGCAGAATACAAATCCACAGATACAGCCCGCAAGCTCTGAAGATCATGCAAAACATGGGTTATAACTTGAAGCTGGAACCGGGTCTCAACTACGGAAAGGCAGACGAATGCCGCTGCACGGGAATCCCTACTATCAACAAACTCGTTTCGGGTTAGGGTATACCACCTCCCTCGCAGCTCCTGAGTCAAGCAAGGATATCTTTTCCTCCTCTCAAAAGGGCTCAGCGCCCTCCGACTCATCTCATGCTCTCGAGCGAACATTATCAGCAAATATGGTAGTAACGGATTCCTTCGAATCAGACGAACAAGAATCTGAACCGCTTGAGAATGACGCTTGGGCTCAGCAAATGGATACACAATGGGAGTTCCGCTTCGAGCAGAGAGAACCTCCCACTGAAGATAAAGTTATCCAGATTGACGTTGGAATGAACTTTCGCCAAAGCCGATATTTATCAGTAACAATCTTTTCGAAGCAGAAAGGGAAAAAGTTATCCAGCTGATAAAAGAATATATCGACATCTTTGCATGGAATTATGAGGACATGCCAGGCCTTGATCCAAAGGTAGCTACTCATAGGCTCAACATATTGCCCGATTGGAAGCCTGTGAAGCAACACCAACGCCGGTTCCGCCCGGATATGATGGACGCCATTGAAGCTGAAGTCAAGAAGTTGATAGCCTGCTACTTCATCCGAGAAGAACAATATCCCGACTGGGTCACCAATGTTGTCCCGGTCATGAAGAAAAATGGGAAAATACGAGTCTGCATCGATTTCCGAGATCTGAACGCAGCCTGCCCCAAGGACGTTTTCTCTTCCCATCACAGACGTCATGATTGACAATACTAGTGGTTTTGAACGTATGTCTTTCATGGACGGATTTTCAGGATACAATCAAATCAAAATGCATCCTGAAAACGAGAAGCACGCTGCCTTCCGGACACCACTGGGAATATATTGCTATATGGTCATGCCCTTCGGATTGAAGAATGTCGGGGCTACGTACCAACGGGCTATAAGTAACATATTCCATGAGCATTTACGCAAGACAGTGGAGTGTTACGTGGACGACGTAGCTGTCAAAAGCCGCCTCAAGGATCATCACATCCAAGACTTGAAGACAGTATTTGAATTGATGCGCCAACATCAACTCAAAATAAATCCTACAAAGTCCTTTCTGGGTGTATCTAGTGGCAAATTTCTGGGATTTGTCATTACCACCAAAGGCATTCAAGTGGACCCTGATAAAGTCAAGGCCATCTTAGAAATACGACCGTCCCGCAATCTGAGGGAACTCAGGGGATTTCAAGGTCGTCTGGCTTATATCCGGAGGTTCATATCCAACCTCTCGGGAAGATGTCAGCCATTTTCTCGCCTCATGAAGAAAGGTGTATCCTTCGTATGGGACGAAGCCTGTCAGCAAGCGTTCGGTGATATCAAGCGCTACCTCACCAGTCCGCCAGTTCTGGTGCCTCCTGTCATGGGAAGACCATTCGTGCTGTATATTCGAGCGATAGATCATTCTCTGGGAGCTCTTCTCGCACAAAAGAACGAGATAGGTCACGAGCAGGCTATCTACTACCTCAGCAGGATGATGGTCGGAGTCGAACATCGGTACAATCCAGTGGAGAAAGAATGCATGGCTCTGATGTTCGCTATCCAGAAGATGCGATACTATGTCACAGGCCAAACCATTCACATCATCTCCAGGATCAATCCTCTTCGGGTACTGATGAACAAGCCAAGTGTTCTTAATTCCTGACTCGCGACTTGGGCGATGTTATTGACACCGTATAACATGGTGTACGTCCCCCAGAAATCCGTCAAGGGCCAAGCACTGGCTGACTTCCTAGCTTCTCATCCAATCCCGGAGGCCTCTAAGCTGTACGAGGATATTCCCGACGAAGTTGCAGAATATAATTCCGCAATGGAGAGTGATGCATGGCAACTATTTTTCGATGGCGCCTCCAGAACTGGTCCCAGGGGAAACGTGTTCTCGGGAATAGAAATTATCCTGGTTACTCCTGATAAGCTCATCATCTACCGAACATATTCCCTTAGCGAGCCCTGTTCCAACAATGTGGCAGAGTATAACGCTCTACTAATCGGCCTCCAAGTCGCGAAAGAATTGGGCGTCGAATCTCTGAAAGCTTTCGGTGATTCTCTACTGATCGTCAATCAAGTCAGAGGAATATATGAAGTCCAGAATCCAGACCTCATCCCCTATCATAGAGCAACGGTCGAGATAGCCATGACGTTCAAAGGTTTCTTCCTAGAGCATGTACCTCGATCTCAGAATCTGGAAGCTGATGCCCTAGCCAGTCTAGCTGCAGATTTAGCTACCCCTATAAGAAGGCAGAATTCGGTAATCCTTCTTAACAGAGACATATTCTGTGTGAAAAACAACTTTCACATCGAATGCAACCACGCTGTGAACACAGATCCTCCCAGGAGAGACTGGAGAAGTCCCTTCATAGATTTTGTAGCATACAGAATCTTGTCAGAGGATCCTAAAGAAGCGGTATCCGTCAAACGATGATCATTACGCTTCTATTTTGACGCATTGTCACAATGTCTATATCGCCGGTCTTATAACGGACTATTATTACGATGTCTCTTTGGTGATAAAGCACAACGGATTATCCGTGAAGCCCACGACGGCGTATGCGGAGCGCATCAACCCGGTCCTAAGCTACAGGATCACATCAGGAGAATGGGCTATTACTGGCCTACTATGATCACAGACGCAATAAATTATGCAAGACAATGCAGAGCCTGTCAAGTCCATGCAGACTTTATTCATCAACCTCCCGAATATCTATATCCTACGGTTGCGTCCTGGCCTTTCGAAGCATGGGGTATGGATATCATTGGTCCTATTCACCCGTCTTCTTCCAGAGGTCACCAGTTCATACTGGCCATCACGGATTATTTCTCCAAATGGGCGGAAGCAATCCCTCTTGCTGAGGTGAAGGCATCTAATGTGATCAACTTCATCAAGCATCATGTCATTTATCGCTTCGGGATACCCCGAAGGATAATCCATGACAATGGACCGCAGTTCATCAGCCAAGCATTTCATCAATTTTGTGATAAAAATCGGATACAGAATGTCGCCTCTACGGCATATAATCCTGCTGCTAATGGTTTGGCGGAAGCTTTCAACAAAACCATTATCAAGCTCTTGAAGAAGTTCGTCTCTTCGAACAAAAGGGATTGGAATAAGAAACTGGGAGAATGTCTCTGGGCATACCGTACAATGGTACGAGCACCGACAGGTTGCACCCCATTCTCATTAGTCTACGGGAGCGAAGCAGTTCTCCCCATCGAGATCCAAATTCCGTCACTCAGGATAGCCGTGGCTAATGAGCTGACTCAAGAAAAGAATGACCTGTTAAGGCTTCAAGAGCTAGAAGGATTAGACGAAAAATGCCTCCAAGCTCAACAGCGCATCGTGCTCTACCAAGCACGTATTTCTAAAGCTTTTAATTAAAAAGTGAAAAAAAGGGTATTCAAAGTCGGCGAGCTAGTCTTAGCTGTGAGAAGGCCGATGATTCTCACTCACAAAAGTAAGGGCAAATTCCAGCCCAAATGGGAAGGCCCTTATGTGATCGAGACGACGTTCTCAAACGGCGCTTACAGGTTAGCCCAGCCTAATGGAGACCTGCTAATGGCTCCTATCAATGGAAAATTCTTGAAAAGGTACTATGCTTAACCTCCTCTACTCAAGTGGAATATGGCAAAAATCTCATTCTGACAAAACTACTTCCAAAGCGAAACTAGTGGGATCATATTCTATCATGTCTATCTAACCTCTGAATAGATGTATCCTGCTAAAACTTACCGAGAGTATATCACGTCCATATTACCTCTGATATCACTTTCACCCCAAACCTGTCATTTACATTCCAAAATAATGGGTCCACAAAGTCAGATGAAAGCCTCTTTATTATTCCCAAAAAGGAGCAAAAGTACATTGAAAAGCAAAAGCAAAAGTACATCATTTAGGGGGAGCGGTCAGGTCGCGAAGCTGCTGCGCCAATGCGGCCATCCTCTCAGTCCTGGAATCCAAGACATCATGGCGAGCCCGCTCCAGTCGTGCCTCGTCATTGCTCATAAGGGACAGTACGGCTCTAGCTCGAAGAAAACCAGTGCGAGCGACATCTGCACGTGCCAAGTTCTGTTGTGCTACGCCCAATCGGCTATCCACCACAGCTAGAGCTTCTGACGACTGGGAAGCCCACTCTTTTGCCTAAGCGAGTTTCGTTTCCAGCCTGAGCACCCTCGCTACATTCCCTTCATGCTCGGCCTGGCACTTCGTTCGAAGAGCAATGGTCTCCTCCAGGACGACTTTTCCTTCATCCATCTCCTGCTGGTGTGTCTGGATAAATTTATTTATGCCTGCCATCTGTTTGGTAAGCCGCGCAGTCATGGAGTCGTATCTAGCCTGGACCAGATCTTCAACATTGCCTTGAGCTAACTGCAAGTATTCGTTAATGGGTTGCTCCAAACCATTGACTATCTCCTCCAGCGTTTCAGCTATCCCAGTGTCGTCGAATTCTCGGATCGGCATTATCGCCGACTGGGAGGACCTCTTCAGCGACGCAAAACTCAGATTCTTCACCAACACCCTAGATATTAACATTTTTAAAGTGGTGTAGAAGATATCTGTGTACTACCCGATCAGCACAGCTAGATCCGGTTGGACGCTGGGGGTGGCCACGACATTGGCGAACCTCCCTCCGAGAACAACCGCAGACGATGTTGCCACGGCCGTCGCCTCAACAGGTGGTGCGACGAAAGAAGAAGTGCCAACACCGGACGAAGATACCAGCATACTCAAAGGAGGCATTGTCGCAATGACAAGCTCGTCCTCCTCTTGAGATATCAGAATCTCGTCGACAGGCGAGCCGGCACCCGAAGAGGCTTCCTCTTCAAAATCAGCCACCTCTGTGTCGTCGCCAGGATCTGACACAGAGCCGAAGGGCGCATCTACACTGCCCTCCCCGAAGAGGTCTTCCCCTGAAAAGAGGACGAAAGGAAGTTAATATCAGCATAATGTTAACTTTCCTAAAAGAAAAGGCGTGAAGACGACATTTACCCATGGCCGACGGCATATATGTCGTATCTGCAGCCTGTACAGCTAAATTATTCCTTAATGATGCTAGGCAAGCTATTATACCTGGAGAAGGAGGTGCTCTAAGAAACACCGACGAATGCTCTTCCAGGTCCTCGTCAAATTCCGACCGAGGCTCATCGGCTGGAATCTCGCCAGATGCATTGGCAGACACGGCAGGAGTCTCTCCCGATGCCGAGCCACATAAAGGTATTCTCAGCCCCGAAGGCGACCTCGTTCCACTACCTGAAGCAGTAGCAGCGACGGCAGCCTCCAGCAGAGATTCTCCGGCACCACCAGCCGGAATATTAGAGGGTCCCTCTCTAAAAGGCGAGGAACCCCCAATCAAAGAATCATCCCCAACATGGGGAGATGCAAGCTCACTTCCAAGAGCCTCAACACCAAGGATCCGGAGAGGACGATTAACCATCTTCTTCTTCCTCTTACGAGGGAAAGTCTCCTTCGGAGTAGGGGCCCTTCGCTTCCCAGAAATCACCAAAGGGCCTGCAGGCAGAGGAACGTCACCCCTCGATACCACCACCAGAGGCTCATCTGGATTGACAAACTCCTCACCCTCGTCGGAAAAGACCGAGGGGACTTCGACTCTTCCCCCAGACTTGGAGGAGGGCACCCTAAAACTTCTATGCATGTCAAAATCGCGATGGAAGGTGTTCATTGCCACATAGAATTAGGCATACGAGTGCAGGATCCGTAGCTCCGTGGAGAGTGTAATAACTGGCGCGGTAAAAATTGCTCCAATACAACCCATGAGGAAATATCGCCATTCTCTCGCTCCATCAATGAGTCCACCCCTGGACCGGAAGTTGGTGATGGCGTTGCCTACGTGCAACTGATCATACCCAAACTGCCTGGCAAACCGACTAGGCAGGTAGGGCTCCAAGAAGCAATGGTCTTCACTCCTGTACAGTAGATGGGAAGGTCTAATGCAAACCAACCAATTAAAAGCTTCAAGAGAAAGATTGGTCTTCTCTCTACCGGAATCTTCAAGCCTAATCCCCGATTGATTGTGATGTACGGAGGGGACAGTACAGAAGAGCTTCCAGCTGTGACTGAGGCCCAGCGCCCGCCGACAGTCTAGAACCGTGGTCACATTCCAGGAAGACTTTGGTAGTTCAACAGGAAAATAGTCCCCGAACTACTGCCGGAGCCAGGAGACATAACCCTGGGGTTATGAAGAATTAACCATCCCATCAGATACAGGTATGGTAATTCTATCCTGGGAAAGCTATCACACCGAGTCTCATCGGCGAGTAGCCCGTCAGTCATGGCCCTCAGGCCGGCTTGAATGTGGCACACCATGGCAGGGAGCAAGCCAGTCTTGCCCCGAACACCAGACGCGCTGCAGGCCACAGCGTGTTGCGGTGAATGCGGTCCGCAGATGCGACGCCAGGTACCACCACTCGGCGCAGCCATATGGAGAGAAAGCCAGCCAGTTGAGCTTCCCTGGACAGAGGCCTGTGGCAGCGCCTCAAATAACTATAGGCCTTAGTGCCTACAGGATACTGTCTGATCCCTTCGTCGAGGATCAAGTCTGGAGCCCCAACATCCACTATGAGATCGTCGACTACCTGAGCATTAAGCATGCTCAGAGGATTCACAGGCAGATCCTTGCCCTCCAATACCTTCTCCGGCTTAGCAGTCCTGGACCGGTGAAAGAAGAGGTAGGACGTCCATTTGCTGATGTGAGCCAAATCTGAGGGCTCATCATAAAAAGTGGTGCAAGCGAGGTAGTGGCACATCAGCTCCTGATAGACCTCCACTACCCGAGAGTCTGAATCCCCCAGCTCCCGGTTCGTGGGAACATACTCTTCATACGGAGTATCCCCCATCGGCAGTCTCGAGATCTCTGCCATCTCATGGAGGGCCAATCCCAACTCCCCCAGTGGAGTGGCGAAAGTTCCGGTGAGCGAAATATATCGCTTCATCAGCGCCAGGAACAGGTTGGGGTTAGGAGGTAACCCAACACTGGTAGTACTCACAGCTGCAAATAGACCAATGTTCTCCAACTCGGTCTAAAAATGCTTCAAGGCTCAATCAACTAAGCGAGCCCATCGAAGGTTTGAAGGGGTGATCCACCCACCGCACCGAGGGTTCACCTTAGGGTATACTCCACCGTGCCCCATAAAATCATTGCAGAAAGTTGGTAATTGGACCGGCTGGATCACCAAGCTGTCTTCACTCGGGACACTGCCCGGGTACAGTCCCCTGAACACTGTCATATTGCCGGTAGGCCGGCTGACAAACGACCCCTGGTCAGCTCCTTTCAGATGAAAGATCTTTCCCGGCCTGCCGTGAAGATCGGGAGTCAGCGTCCACGACATCTTCCTGGGATGTGTGGCATGGAAGAAAGCCGAGATGGGATAGTCTCTCGGCATCTTGGGCAGATACAAACCCAAGCTCCCGGCAGGAAAAACCCAGAGTTCTCTCTTGGGCTTCGTCTGGCACTACTTGTCAATCATGTCCCCGAAGAGGAAGGCCGGCTTTATGTATTGGTCCCCATCTATATACGTCAGGGGCTCCCCATTGATCATGCTCAGCAGCATTCGCTCGCCCTGAGCCGATATCAGAATCTCCCTTCCTTCAGGATACTGCGGCCCGGAGATAGGAAATGTCACGTGTGACAGATCCTCCAGATAGTTGGAGTGCAGCATCCCTGCGACAGAACCCATCACATCGCCTAGCGGAGACACATACAAGTCAACTGCAAGAATGCAAGAAAAATACGTCAGTTCTTATAACTAGACATTACAGATCTTGCAGCACACGCCAAAAATCAACAGTCTGTGCTTTACGCCAAGACCGTAAAAAACTTGACGGTTTTACGCTGGAATCCATTTCCAAAAACGTAAAGTTCAAGGCTGGCAGTATACAGTCTGTGCTCTACGCCAGACTGATAAAATTGAGGTATTATGCCAGAATCTTCACCCAGAAGCGTAACACTCAAATTTTATACACCAACTTTCGACAGTCGAAGCTTTTACGTCAGACTGCAAAAATATGGAGTTTTTGCGCTGATACATTATAAATATGGGCGTAAAATATGAAACGTCTCTGTGCATCATCTTCCTCGAAGAGGTTATCAGCAGAGGAGACGACCTAGCGCGGTCACGTACAACGTGTGCGAAGGATTTTCGGTCGTTCTTCTTCATCCCAAATGCTCTACCTTTTAGGCCGGGTGCACTGCTCGTCGGCGAGATACTTCGCTCAGACGGAAGTTCGCCTTGCCCGACCGAAGACGCTCTCACTTGAGCAGAAGAACGAGAAGAAGAATCAACCTTCTTTCCCTTAGTGGAGGAGGATTGTTTCGAGGCCATTACTGGAAACTTTGAAATCTCGGAGAAGAACTCGAACAGACGAAGGCTTTCTTTCGCAGAAGACGGATGAAAAATTTTTCTCTCAGAAACTTGGGGTATATATAGAGTTCGGATGGACTCCTCGAATCCCGAACCAAATCTCCTAATTAATACTCGGTTATGATTGGGTACTACGTCAGCCTATTCATTCAGAGAAGGCGGACAGTCAGCGAATTCGAAAAGTTTTCGTGCGAGGAAGATTCGCGGTTCTTACGCTAAGGGACTTTTTACGCTCGACAGCTACAGATCTACGATTTTACGCTCACAGGCTACAAGTCTATGGTTTTACGCCCGGATGCCTTTGTGCTCGGTAGCTTTTATGCTCGAGAGGCTACAAACCTACGACTTCACGGTCAGCAGCTACAAATCTATGATCTCACGCTCGATGGCTTTTTACGCTCAGAGGCAACAGATCCATGACTTCACGCTCGGAAGATTTTCTTTTCAGAAGCTACAAACCTACAGTTCTGCACCAAGGAGTTTTCTACGCTCGACAGCTACAAATCTACGGTTTTACGTTCCAATGGCTACAAGTCTACGGTTTTACGCCCGGATGCCTTTGTGCTCGGTAGCTTTTATGCTCGAGAGGCTACAAACCTACGACTTCACGCTCAGGAACTACAGGTCTATGATTTCATGCTCGGTGGCTTTTTACGTTCAGCGGCAACGAACTTATGATTTCACGCTCCACGACTTTTCGTACATCTGAAAGATGCGCAGGCCAGTACAGTACACCTGAATAGTTATCAAAGGTGGTCAATTGCAGGAGTTCACACAGAAGATACTCCTTCTTGACCTCAAGATACCCCAAGTACCCAAGCATACAGAGTTCAACTTTGAAAATTACTCTTCTTCATGGGTCGATTCGAAGTTCATCCAGAATCAAGTCTGATTATTTCGTCTACAAAACCAAGACGGTGACTCAGTTTGACAGCCAGTTCTCGCCCTGTTCAAAGGGATTTTTCGAGAAATTATTCTTGAAGACGACGGTCTGAACAAAAATTTTGTTTATCAAAAGTAAAGAACAGTTCAGAATTCTATGCGGTTCCTAACAGCAAGACAGTTCGAACACTCGACTGCTAAGCGGCTTTCTACACATCCTTAGTTATGCGTAAATGATAGGACAGGACCTAGCGCTCTTTCTACACAGAGTCAGCGTAAAGAATCAGACGTGTCGAAGCTACACATATTTAGACTTCACAGCAAAGTATGGCAAGATGATCATATGAAGAAAAGGACGATCTTATTAAAATTACGATTACATATGAGGGAAATCCAGTCTACAAGGGTTTTTCTCTATTTTCGTGGTTACATATGAGGGAAATCCTGTCTACAAAGGGTTTCTCATTTTCATTTAAAGATCGCGCCCAAAAACTGTTTCGGCCAGGTTCTCGCATGGGCGACATTCTTCATCCTCCAGCAGCCAGTCGTCGACCGCAAGACGACTGACATATGATCAACGGCGGGAGGATATAAAATGGACAAAGACCCATCCTCCAACAGAAGAAAAGCAGAGTAAATCTGCTTTCCCACAGATAGCACCCCGGAGGTAACGGGAGAAGGTACCGCTTGCAAGCGGCATGGTCAAACGCGACCCTTCTTCTCTCCCGAAGAACCACCATACAAAGTTGATGATTATCCCGAGCAAAGGAGGCTATGATATCCTTCCATGATCCATCGTTGCAGAGGATATTTGCTCGAAGATGCCATCTTTTTTGGCTTCTTACATGCAGGAAGAGCATGATCCCCTTCTTCCTCAAGTCGACCCGACGAACTTCGGCCATCATCTATGTGTGGTGAAGGAAGTGTGGAAAGAATAGGAGAACTCCTCAGCCTTTTTATAGGCGAGAAAGAGCACCGATCCCCAATAACTCCGCCATAAAGTCAGCCATGAAAGAACGTGTCAGGCTTGACCGTTTCAGGCTTCACTCAGAGCGTTTCGAGTTACGAGGAACGGTTCTTGCTTCATTCAAAGCGTTTCAAATTACGAGGAATTTAAAAGCTTTGAAGGGGGTCTTGTAGAAGCATAAAAAATACGCTGGATAGCTATACGCAGTATGTTCATACAGGGCAGCATAAAAAGATGACTTCAGAGCCATCAACTTGCAACAGAGCTTCTCCGCTGAGCACAGCGTAAAAATATAAGCTCAAGGACCATCCGCGTAGTGCAATGTGACCAGGCTGCTTCAGCGTAAAAGAGGTGCTACATCGCCTATATGGCGTAAAACTCATCCGCTTTCAATGCAGCATTGAAGTGTACGAGGAAACGCTTCGTATTCTTCGAAAATAAACCTGTCAGATCATGCAATGAACCTGACGTCTGGACTCCTGACAAAGAGTATTGTACGATAACCCAAGCGACGGGTATCATGATGGCACGGCACCGCAATCCAGGCTGTCATCTACAGCCATTTCCTTTGCGTAAACCACTTTTCACATACAAAGGAATACGCCTCCTTGTTTTACACAGGCAGATGTGAGCTGTTTACGCGTCGCGGAAGACAAACAGCCTGCCACGTCAAAAGTTGCACTTCGTACAGGGCTCGAGGTACGTCTCTGCATTTAATGTACAGAGCGGTGACAGTTTCTCGAGGCACGTCTCTGCATTTGAAGCGCCGAATACTGACAGATGCTCGAGGCACGTCTCTGCATTTAATGCACAGAGCGGTGACAGTTTCTCGAGGCACGTCTCTGCATTTGAAGTGCCGAATACTGACAGATGCTTGAGGCACGTCTCTGCACTTGAGGCACAGAAGGGTGGCAGACCTTCAAACCACGCCTCCTCATTTAATGAGCAGGATAATGGCGGATCTCCGCATTTAATGCAGGAAATTTGAGTAAATATCACCGAACTGTCGTTTAGTGGCATCCCCTTTGCGTAAACTACTCTTACGCATATAAGGGAATACGCTGTCCAGTTTTACACAGGCAGACGTGAGCTTCTTACGCTCCGCAGAAGGCAAACAGACCGCCACATCAGCAGTCACTCTTCGTACAGGATTAGACGCGCGTATCTGCAGAATGATAGCAAATCTTAAAGGCAGACCTCTGCATTTAATGCACAGGATGGGGGCAGATCTCTGCATTTAATGCAAGAGATTTGATTATATCTCCAAGAGCCGTAATTCCGGCTAAAACGTCCACATCGTCTCGGCTTCTACGCCTGCTCGGCTTCTATGCCCACTCGGCTTCTACGCCTGCTCGGCTTCTATGCCCACTCGGCCTCTACGCCTCCTCGGCCTCTATGACCACTCGGCTTCTACGCCTGCTCGGCTTCTATGCCTACTTGGCTTCTATGCCTACTCGGCTTCTATGCCATGGTGACAGTCATTTGGCTTCTACGCCAACCTCTTCTACATAAGGGATAACTACCTACGTGGCTTCTACGTCGTGATCTTCGTAGCAGATATACGCGTTCTGTCCCTTAGTTGGACGCTCGTCACATGCTCACTCAAAAGGTGTAACCCCCCTGATTTTTCAAAATTTTAAAAACTGGATTTTTCACAATTTTCTAGAATTTTTTGGGATTTTTCTGTAAATTAAAAATAGGGTTTTAATTATTCAATGATTTTTAAATGATAATAAATGATATTAAAATATTATGAAAATAATATTTTTGGATGTAAAATGAAAAACTGGACTTAGGGCAATTTTTTGGAATTTATCGGACCCCGGACCTATTTTTAAATGCCTAAAAAGTATTTACCTAATTATTTATTAATTATTACTGATTTTTATTATTTATAATTATTATTATTATTAATATTATTTTCTTTTTATTTTTCAACCCAGCCCATTGGGCCGGCCCAGCCCGGCCCAACCGCCCGACCCACACCCAGGCCCGCAGGCCGGCCCAACCCATTTCCCCTCGGGTCGGGTCGGGTCGGATCCGCCGTCGCCGACCCGCAAACCCGACCCGGCCTCCACCCTCTCTCCCACGACCGTCCTCGCCCCGCGTTTGCCGCCGCCCCGCTCGGCCGCGCATCCCCGCCCGCGTCGCCACGTCTCCGCTCCGCGCGGCCCCGCAACCCACGACCTCCGCCCCGCTCGGCCGTGCGTCTCCGCCCGCTGCCCTATTTAAACCCTACCCCCTCGGGCTACCCCCACCGCCTCGGACCCTCCGTCGACCACCACGCCGCGCCGCACGCCGCCGTGACTCCCCGCCGACGTCGCCTCCACCGCCCCCTCCTCGTCTCCTCCTCCCTCCCCATTCCCTCTGCGGCCCGCAGCAGCCTTTCGGAGCCGCCCGAGCTCAACGCCGCCGCCCCTCGAGTGCCGTCGCCTCCGCGAGCCGCCTCCGGCGAAGACCCGACCGCCCCCGCCTTCCTCCGGCCGGCCGCCCCCGCCGGAGCTCTGCCTGGGAACCCCCAAGCCCTAACCCTAATTCCTAATTCTCCCCCCCGCGTGTCGGACACAGGACACGTGTCCTATGTCGTGTCGGACACGACGAGAACCCTGGTTTTCGGGCCCCGTTCAGGTACGCGTAACTTTTTGCTCGTAGCTCCGTTTTCGATTCTGCAAATTACGTTGCGAAGCCAGTATGACCCTCTCGGTGCCCGGACAAACTGTTCGGGGCATCGCGTCCTGTGGTGATCGCACACCGCGATCCAAAAAAAGGAAAAACTAGACCCTGTTTCACCCCGGAACTGGGTACGCCCCGCCAAACGGGACGACTTGGTCGCGTGCGGTCTTCACAGATACGTGCGCATCGTCGATACGGATGTGTGGGATTTTGCAGAAGCTGATTCGGGTGTGCGTGCACACCGGGATCAACGCGTATCCGCGGACATCGCCCCGTATCCGTACTTTCTGGAACGTGCCCTAACTTTGTGTACACATGTCGGATCGAGACGAAACTTGCGCCATCGGACTCGTAGCGATACGCTAGTCCTGTGGGTCAAGTTTGGTTCGATTCTGAGAACGTTGACGAAATCGCGTGTCGTGGGCCCCACAGGTCCCGCTCGACGGGCGATTTTGTGTTCGGCTCATCAGAATCCAATTCTGAAAGTTCCGTTGGGTTCATATCATCGTTCCTGACCTGTTGACACTAAGTTTGGTGAATTTGGAGACCTTTGACCCTGACGCATTTTTCGGTGCAAAGCGGGCCTACAGGTGGACCCCGTTTTGGCCCGAAACTGTCGTTTTTGCCCTTGTCTCCAAATTGGACCCAAGGACAGGCGTTTCTAGCTGATTGATATTTTCTGGATCTGATGGTGATATTTGTTTCAGCAACCGGAGTACCGCCTGCGAATCGAACCGAAGTCAGAGCCGCAATCAGAGCCGGCACCACAGGCAAGTGTACCTTGCCAAACCCTGCAGCTTGCTAATTATTTTCTGGACTTAATTATGCATTAGTGGACAAGTAAAGCTTACCAAATCTCAGTAATTCTTGACATAGTATTTTAATGGATTTCTTGTGGAATTAAATATAAACATGTTTAACTGCTTAACCTAGGAAACGAGTGACGTGCTTAGTGTCCGATCATAGTCGGGTACCCACTCCATACGCGGGGTTGTGTAACGTCACATAGACATGGATATCGAGACCCGATAATTTCTCGTACTTGTCCTATCAAGTACACCAGAACCCAGGACACTTGACACTATTCCATGAGACAGAGTCTTCCTGAGTCATTCGAGGTGATTCTGTATAGGATGCATGTTGTATGACATAGACTTTACATTCTTAGACATTTGATTCATAGCTATCAGACTTACTGCATTAGTTATAATTGTGCGTGACATGGACATGAGGCATCGTGGACATGAGACGTGGGATTACATTGGGTGGGGAGAGACACACAGACTACAGGCTGATATTATATATATAAAATATAGTATATTTCAGAGTATAATTCATAGTTATTGCCGCTACCGGCTCCCCGACACAGAGCTTGTAGTGGCTTCAGCCTGAAATCTAGTGCTGCTCTCATATTGCATATCACTTAGCTGGTTACATAGCTTACCCTCTTGTTTAATTATCTGCTGCACTATGTTTATTTTGGCTTGTATTTTCTGTACCTTGCTGTCCCCTGAGGACCTGGATCCGGATTATGTCCCCAGGTACAGCTGAAGAGAACTACCCAGAGGTGTACGGTACCGGAGCACTCCTTGGAGCAGAACAAGGAACAGAGGACGAAGTAGTGGCCGAAGATTTCTCCTGAGCACCGGCTTCAACAACACAGTATTTCCATTTCCAGCATTTCATTTCCTGTCTTTTCTCCTTAATTGTAACAGAATAATTCTCGGATTGTTTCTCGAGACAACCTTATTTGTTATTGCATATTTATTTCCATTGCATTATTTCTGGCAATCAATCTGTGTTATTCTGTGGATGAGATTAGTAATACCTGAGACTTGTAACTTATTACTGCTAGACTACAGCTTAAGCATGCCCTGATGGATCCATTAAATTGGGTTGTCCATCGGTGCGTGCTGCTGGCCATTGCCACGCTTCTCCAGTCCCTCGGCATTTTGGGACTGGGGCGTGACATGGTTTTTTTGGTGGCCCATGCAGGTCTACGACTAAATTATTCGGTTTCAACTTAGGGACCGAACAGGCCTGCAATAAAGAATAGGATAGGTTTTTAGGATCTCATCCACTTGCTTGAATCATTTTTGATATCTGTATCGTATTCGAACTAATTTTGACTTGCATCTTGCCTTGATTCCTGTGCGCCTCTTATTGGTTATTTTGGATGCAGGGAAATGGACCCACAAGAATGCAATGAGACTCCCGCCGGAACCCCACAAGCTACAGGTGTCACCTATGATGACGAAGTGACACCAGTCGGAGAAGTTCCCTCAACTCAACAAAGCCAGCAGGCAGGTCAACCTACCTCCCGATTCTGACGCGATGACATTCCACCTCCGCCGCAGTTCGTTCCACCAACGCCCGTACTCCCACAAGAACAGCCAATTGACGGGCAGCAGATATTCCAAATGATCTACGCGATGATGCAAGCTCAGCAACAAGTCCAACACGAGGCTCAGCGTCGCGAAGCTAACTTCTGGAGGGATAGTATCGTAACTATACTGGAGCAGGCCAACCTACCAACTCGACGGCCAACTACAGGCTCAATCACTGACTTCCGCCAACTGAAGCCCCGCACCTTTTCTGGAAAAGAGGAGCCCACCGAAGTTCATGAGTGGCTCACCAACATACGGCATCAACTTAAAGCAGCTGAGCTTCCACGGGAACGCTGGATGACTGCCGTCCGAATGCAATTGACAGGCAACGCGCACCACTGGTGGTTGTCTGAGGAGACGCGACTCGGACCAGACCGAGTCACTTGGGAGGAGTTCTCCAGACTCTTTCAGGAGATGTACATTCCTGCCATCGCTCGGTCAGAACTGCGGGACAAATTCAATCGCCTCACTCAGGACTCTATGACGGTGGAAGAATACAACGCAGAATTTATTCGTCTGAGCCGCTTCGCCCCCACCCTGATCCCGACAGAGGAAGAGAAGGCCGAGAAATTCTTCGACGGACTGAACTTCGAGCTACAGAGACTCATCGGATCCGTCGCACCTACATCCTACTCAGATGTTCTCGCTGCAGCCCGACGCCTGGAACGCGTCACCAGGAGGGAGTCTCGCCACAAGCGGCCAATCTCCTCAGCACCAGACAGAACATCACCAGGAAAATCTGCAAAGAGATCTCACACGCACCAGCCACCGAGGACAGCTTCGCAGACCCTTCCTACCTGTCACTACTACGGCAAGCTAGGTCATGTCGAGAAGGACTGCAGACGTAAGTTGGGATTGTGCCTGATTTGCGGGGCCAATCAGCACATAGCCAAGGACTGTCTCCAGCATCGAGATGGAGCACCAAGGGCAAACCAACCAGCTTCACCAGCACCGAGGCCACCTCTGGCACCTCAGGCGACACTCTTCCAGCAAGCTCAGCAGCAACAGAGGAATCTACCTCAAGGACGAGGACAAGCTTATGCGCTGACTGTGCAGGACGCTGATGCGAGTAAGTAATTTGTAGTTATCCGTTTCTAGTCTTGTTTTAGCTCGTGCCCGTTGGTTCGTGACCTCAGCCCCAACCTAGTAAATCGCAACTTGTTAATAATAACCTGGTTTTCATAAAAGTTGTAATTTTCTTGCTTTAACTAGATTTTTCTGGAAAGTGTATAACTTTCAATTTTTAGGGAAACGATACTTCCCTAAGTATCTTGTGATGTATTTCAAACGATGATTTCGACCGCGTCATCTCTGTTGACCGGTTATTCTTTGATTGCGAGGACGCAATCCTCTTAAGGGGGGTAGATTGTAACCCCCCTGATTTTTCAAAATTTTAAAAACTGGATTTTTTACAATTTTCTGGAATTTTCTGGGATTTTTTTGTAAATTAAAAATAGGGTTTTAATTATTCAATAATTTTTAAATGATAATAAATGATATTAAAATATTATGAAAATAATATTTTTGGATGTAAAATGAAAAACTGGACTTAGGGCAATTTTTCTGGAATTTATCGGACCCCGGACCTATTTTTAAATGCCTAAAAAGTATTTACCTAATTATTTATTAATTATTACTGATTTTTATTATTTATAATTATTATTATTATTAATATTATTTTCTTTTTATTTTTCAACCCAGCCCATTGGGCCGGCCCAGCCCGGCCCAACCGCCCGACCTACACCCAGGCCCGCAGGCCTGCCCAACCCATTTCCCCTCGGGTCGGGTCGGGTCGGATCCGTCGCCGCCGACCCGCAAACCCGACCCGGCCTCCACCCTCTCTCCCACGACCGCCCTCGCCCCGCGTTTGCCGCCGCCCCGCTCGGTCGCGCGTCCCCGCCCGCGTCGCCACGTCTCTGCTCCGCGCGGCCCCGCAACCCACGACCTCCGCCCCGCTCGGCCGTGCGTCTCCGCCCGCTGCCCTATTTAAACCCTACCCCCTCCGGCTATCCCCACCGCCTCGGACCCTCCGTCGACCACCACGCCGCGCCGCACGCCGCCGTGACTCCCCGCCGACGTCGCCTCCACCGCCCCCTCCTCGTCTCCTCCTCCCTCCCCATTCCCTCTGCGGCCCGCAGCAGCCTGCCGGAGCCGCCCGAGCTCAACGCCGCCGCCCCTCGAGCGCCATCGCCTCCGCGAGCCGCCTCCGGCGAAGACCCGACCGCCCCCGCCTTCCTCCGGCCGGCCGCCCCCGCCGGAGCTCTGCCTGGGAACCCCCAAGCCCTAACCCTAATTCCTAATTCTCCCCCCCGCGTGTCGGACACAGGACACGTGTCCTGTGTCGTGTCGGACACGACGAGAACCCTAGTTTTCGGGCCCCGTTCAGGTACGCGTAACTTTTTGCTCGTAGCTCCGTTTTCGATTCTGCAAATTGCGTTGCGAAGCCTGTATGACCCTCTCGGTGCCCGGACAAACTGTTCGGGGCATCGCGTCCTGTGGTGATCGCACACCGCGATCCAAAAACAGGAAAAACCAGACCCTGTTTCACCCCGGAACTGGGTACGCCCCGCCAAACGGGACGACTTGGTCGCGTGCGGTCTTCACAGATACGTGCGCATCGTCGATACGGATGTGTGGGATTTTGCAGAAGCTGATTCGGGTGTGCGTGCACACCGGGATCAACGCGTATCCGCGGACATCGCCCCGTATCCGTACTTTCTGGAATGTGCCCTAACTTTATGTACACACGTCGGATCGAGACGAAACTTGCGCCATCGGACTCGTAGCGATACGCTGGTCCTGTGGGTCAAGTTTGGTTCGATTCTGAGAACGTTGACGAAATCGCGTGTCGTAGGCCCCACAGGCCCCGCTCGACGGGCGATTTTGTGTTCGGCTCATCGGAATCCAATTCTGAAAGTTCCGTTGGGTTCGTATCATCGTTCCTGACCTGTTGACACTAAGTTTGGTGAATTTAGAGACGTTTGACCCTGACGCATTTTTCGGTGCAAAGCGGGCCTACAGGTGGACCCCGTTTTGGCCCAAAACTGCCGTTTTTGCCCTTGTCTCCAAATTGGACCCAAGGACAGGCGTTTTTAGCTGATTAATATTTTCTGGATCTGATGGTGATATTTGTTTCAGCAACCGGAGTACCGCCTGCGAATCCAACCGAAGTCAGAGCCGCAATCAGAGCCGGCACCACAGGCAAGTGTACCTTGCCAAACCCTGCAGCTTGCTAATTATTTTCTGGACTTAATTATGCATTAGTGGGCAAGTAAAGCTTGCCAAATCTCAGTAATTCTTGACATAGTATTTTAATGGATTTCTTGTGGAATTAAATATAAACATGTTTAACTGCTTAACCTAGGAAACGAGTGACGTGCTTAGTGTCCGATCATAGTCGGGTACCCACTCCATACGCGGGGTTGTGTAACGTCACATAGACATGGATATCGAGACCCGATAATTTCTCGTACTTGTCCTATCAAGTACACCAGAACCCAGGACACTTGACACTATTCCATGAGACAGAGTCTTCCTGAGTCATTCGAGATGATTCTGTATAGGATGCATGTTGTATGACATAGACTTTACATTCTTAGACATTTGATTCATAGCTATCAGACTTACTGCATTAGTTATAATCGTGCGTGACATGGACATGAGGCATCGTGGACATGAGACGTGGGATTACATTGGGTGGGGAGAGACACACAGACTACAGGCTGATATTATATATATAAAACATAGTATATTTCAGAGTATAATTCATAGTTATTGCCGCTACCGGCTCCCCGACACAGAGCTTGTAGTGGCTTCAGCCTGAAATCTAGTGCTGCTCTCATATTGCATATCACTTAGCTGGTTACATAGCTTACCCTCTTGTTTAATTATCTGCTGCACTGTGTTTATTTTGGCTTGTATTTTCTGTACCTTGCTGTCCCCTGAGGACCTGGATCCGGATTATGTCCCCAGGTACAGCTGAAGAGAACTACCCAGAGGTGTACGGTACCGGAGCACTCCTTGGAGCAGAACAAGGAACAGAGGACGAAGTAGTGGCCGAAGATTTCTCCTGAGCACCGGCTTTAACAACACAGTATTTCCATTTCCAGCATTTCATTTCCTGTCTTTTCTCCTTAATTGTAACAGAATAATTCTCGGATTGTTTCCCGAGACAACCTTATTTGTTATTGCATATTTATTTCCATTGCATTATTTCTGACAATCAATCTGTGTTATTCTGTGGATGAGATTAGTAATACCTGAGACTTGTAACTTATTACTGCTAGACTATAGCTTAAGCATGCCCTGATGGATCCATTAAATTGGGTTGTCCATCGGTGCGTGCTGCTGGCCATTGCCACGCTTCTCCAGTCCCTCGGCATTTTGGGACTGGGGCGTGACAAAAGGTCATTTATACGCAGGCATTGGTTATTTTAAACCGTCGTGCAAAAGAGTGCTGTACTTTCTACTACTCGGTTTCTACGCCGACTGTGTGGTCATTGTCACTAAAACTCTATAAATAGAGACCTCTATCAATGAGGAACAAGGTCGACAAATTGGAGAAAAAGAGGAGAGAGAGAGAGAGAGAGAGAGAGAGAGGAGAATCAAGAGCTCAGGCAAAGAGAAGGGATCGACGACTTTGGCATCGGGCATCCACCCTCTTTAGCAACCCTCGAAGCTGCTACCTGTCTTCCACGGCACTTCTTCAACTTCGTGTGGTCCAAGGGCTAAAGTGATCGACTGCAGATCAGACACCTATAGCAATATTCACCCAGATTAAATAAATTGTACTTAGACATCCTCGTGTGGGATCAAATTTGTACAATCTTGTTTGTAAACATAAAAGAAGGGCGGATCATCGCACAAGACCTCGTTTTTCGCGTTCATCAAATATTTTCTCGTTTATTATCCTAAACAGAGATAAATTAGATTTTGTTTACAAAATTGGTTTTCAGGGAAGGATGCTAACAGCCTGATCAGACTAGGCTCATTTGAGGTAGGAGATAAAACAAATATGGTTAGGGTTGTGATTAGAAATTAAGAATTAGCTAGGGTTAAGAATAAAAAAAAATATAAAATTATATATATATATATATATATATATATATATATATATATATATGAAAAAAAAAATTGAAATGCTAGAGCCAACTTCAACCCCTACGTAGTTCTGCCTATGGATGAAATAATAATTCAATAACAAGCTAGTAAGAGCATCAATAGTAGTTTGGACTCTCCAGTGCAATTTGGGGTCCAAAATTAAAAAAAAAACAAATGTGGAATGTCTTGGATTTGTATGAGAATAGTAGGAAATGATAAAGTAAGATCCGGTCCCAAAGATTGTGTGATCAAAAATTGATGTAGAAAAAAAAATTTTAATTTAGAATCTAGAAAGTTTGGAACTTACTATTCTACAAAATGAGTTTCTACAATCTAGAATCTAGAAATTGGGAGGTCCAACCCTAAGAGCATCTCCAACCCTATTGTCTTATTTTGTGTTGTGATTTCTATGTGGCATGAGACACAAGTCAATGTATTTCCTATATGGCAAGATTATAATCACACAAGACAATGAGATAGAAAAGTTTTCTCTAATGCAAAAGTATTAAGAAGAATAAAAACTATTTTTTTCCAACTTTCAAGACAAATTTTTCACTTCTTCCTTATTTTATAAATATTTTTATTCATAATTGATGATGTGGAAGTAAAGCATTGTGAAGTTCATTGTCTAGATCTAGACAAACAACTTCACATTGTCTTTGACATGTCATTGTCATGTCAACTTCACAACCAACTTCACATTTGCATTGGAGAATTTTTTTTCTTTTGAAATAAGTTGTGATTCATATGTAGCAATTATTTTTTCTAAACTCACAACAGGGTTGGAGATGCTCTTAGCACCTATGGGTGGAATGAGATCGAAAATCTAGAAATTGAAACTAGGAATGAGACTTAATATTCTACAAAATAAGCTCCTACATTTTAAATTTTAAATCTAGAACGTGGGATGTGACTTACAAATGATGCTCTAAAAGCTAGTTCGCAACACATATATACAACATATCATAAACTCTGCCTGCCATCTCTCTTCTTTTTTTTCTGTCATTTCACTTAATTGATTCCAGATTCTATGTAAAACTAGAAAGAGAAAGATCACATAGTACAAGTTTTAGGAAGTGGGATAAATAGTAGGACAACTGTAATCCTGTAGAGAGTTGGTATACCAGGAAGAATGTTACGAAATACACTGTTTATCTGTATGCTTTTTAATTTCAAAATTAAGTTAAAAATATAAGCATACACGAACCAAGAATTAAACGTGTGTATGAGAGAGTGGCATCTTGATGGTGTACAATGACAACTATGAAAGACCAATCATTGTAGCCTAAGAATAAAGCTCCTCATGTATGCAGGACCAACCCTGAAATAAAACTAACCAGCCAACGAATTTGGACAACATTTCTAGTTAGAACAACCCTCCTGGTTAGAACAATTCGTCTGATTAGAACAACCTCCAGTCCCTAAGTCCTCTCCTCTCCGTCAATAGAACATCCGCGGTCCACTCCAATTTCTCTCTGCCAGCTAAACTAGCAATCCATCAGCCCTATATTTTGAGTTTTCACTGAAAATGTCTCGAGTAGCTGAAGTAGAAGAACTCGGAATTCGAATTCCATGTCGTTATCAGAACAGAAGATTTTGATATCGCTGTCAACTCCACTCACAATTAATTTATTTAATATATTTTTTTTAATTAAAGAGAAAAGAACAATCGAATTTAACTCCAAATACAATAATTCAAACCTGTGGGATCGGTCCTGAATGCATGATGCCGACTTTAACACTTTTGTACACTACAGTGCACGTTAGCTTTTGCAGCTGTGACAGAGAGGAACAGAAGGAGAAAAATTGGGAGTAACATCTCTTGTTACAAAAATTTGTTTCATCGTCCATGTTCCTACAAATGACACAACATAGTAAATTCATGTGTGTACTGGTTGGTGGTAAAGTCTAGCATAGCTGCGATATCATGTGTTCACATCTTCCTAGAAATGATACTACATAGTACATAGTACATAGTACATTCATCATGAATATGTGGTCAGGCCTAGCATATCTGCGATACCTCACATGGGTGGTCTAGCAAACAACCGAGGCCACAATCAATTGTACCACTCTCCACGTGCAATTAATGCATCTGATCGAGTACTGTTATTTTTTAGGATTTTTTATCGTTCCACTTATTATTATAATTTTAAATTAACATTTTTTTTTTTATTTTTTTTTGTTTATTAGAATTATATTCTATTTTTTTACCAGTAAAATATATATATAATATAAATCTAAAATTATATTATTAAGTGGAACGAACGTTAAAAAATTTCAAGCAAAATTGTCGGTAGAGAGTAAAAAATTTCAGAATAAAATATAAGTAAAGAATAAACACCTTTAACAAAGACATGATATATGTTCAAGGTGTGTATCGCATCGGTCGGATCGATCTGGATCCAGTGTTGACCGAATTTAACCAGATTTTGACTGAACCAATCTTAGATCGATATAGAGACAGGTCGAACTATACGTTAAAAATGAACCTCTAAACTCAGTCCCGACCCAAATCCGTGTAGGTTCGGACTATACCTGATCCGGAATAAATTCGGACCGAGCAGGGTCATCCAAATTTTTTTTAAATAAATATATATTAAAGTATATTATGTATATCATTTTTATAATCTAATCTAAAACAAAGTAAAATTATTCTAGTGGTTAATGGAAGAAGTTATATAGTATATAGAGGTCATAGGTTCAAATCCTCCCTTCTCCATTACAAACTTATTTTTTTAACTATATATTTATTTACCGAACTCAATTGGCTATTGTGTTCAATGAGAAGAGGTATAACATTCACGGACGGTTTCGGGATCAAACCACGAAGGATAGGACAGTAGGCCCAAATGACATGCAATGCGGCGTGAACAAAGTCACGTGCGTATCGTCGGACATCTCAAAAAAAAAAAAATTAATATTATCGATTTTTAACCGAACCTAGAGTCGGACCGGACCTACGGAGAGAAAAACCAAACACAAACCGAACCCACTTTAGTAGTGGGCCGGCCGTTCACCGTGTCCAGGACGGCCCAATCTGAATTTGACCGTGCTAGGTCTAGGCCGGGTTCTGGACAGCTCGGTCCACTACACATCATGAACATTTTTTTAGATGCTTAAAAGAAATATACACACACCATGAACCTACGTTGAAAATGTTTTACACACCATAAGCATATGTTGAAAACGTTGTTAGTAAAGATATTGTTCGTCTTTTATATTTTTCCGTTTCTCTATTTAAAAATTAAATTAATAATAAACGAGCTAAGCTTATGGTTTCATCAGACTGTATTCTTTTTCTTTAAATGTGGTACTTGGACGGGTGGTGGAGTGAATGTTGGTGGTTGGATTAATGAGGTTGGGTGGGGAAGTGAATGTCTCTTCTACATATTGTGAGGGTGGTAAAAAAAATTTACATGAAAGAGAAAGAAGAAGGAAGTGACGGGTTTGGAGAAGAATGAAGTAACGGGAGGCGAGAGATAATTTATTTTATCTTAATTTATAAGTATTATAGATAATTATATAATATTTTATTGTTAGAAATATTTACATGTTTTACTAGTAATTATATAATTAGTTTGTAATATATAGTCAGATATACTACCAAAACTGACCATAAACAAACTCTAAACTCAAACCATAACAGTAAATCCTTAAACCCAAACCCTCATACTAATTCTAACCATAAAATCATAATCATCCAAAATTCTAACTGTAATCACCTCCAATATTCTATCCAGATGATACCCCAAGAGTCTTTGTTTTCTAATCATACTAGAGCCAATACATTTGTACGACTCCATTTTGTGGTTCTTGGTTGGACTTCCAGATATTTGACGTATAGTATGGAACATATCTCAAATGATGACAATCTTGGAAGATTGTAAATCAATTATGTTATTAAATATTTAATTAGTTAATTATGTTATGCTTATTTTTTGTTCGATTTGTAGTGATGGGTGCCAACGAATATAGGGTTTGGTACGGGTCCCTTCGTATTCAAAATAGAGCATACGTATTTTCTGACAATGGATTCCACATCAGGCTATAGAAATTATAGCTTGCATGAGTTGAATGAACATGCAAATGAAGTGGTGTGTTTTCTTCAATTAAATATCCCGCCAGATCATCACGTAGGCATTGTCAGTCAGAGATATGCACGCCCTCGTAGCAGATTATCACGTCATGCTGGCGAGGGTACCTCTGACTGTGGTGGTTCGCAGAGTGACGAGAGGATGGCGAGGGGTGGTCATAGTGGGGTGGTTCGCAAACAGATCGAAAGGCTGACAAGTGTACTTCACAATAGGGTGGTTGCAGATAGATCAACAGGCGGTGATGGTACTTCACAATAGGGTGGTTCACAGATAGATTAACAAGCTATTGAGGGGTGGTCACAGTGAGGTGGTTCGCATACTGATTACGGGATCTTTGACTGGGATTACCATTTCATTGGTGGTAGCTTCATTAGCACCAAGACCTACACAGAAGGAGGCTCAAAATGATAATGTCACGCCCCAGTCCCAAAATACGTAGGACCAGGAATACGCAACATGCCAGCTACGCATTCGACCAGACTCTGGTCCGACTCGAATACGTATAAGCTGTATAATAATGATCACTATCTAAATAATCCAGTGAATATAAATATCTATGTCTCAATCCACAATGAACAGAAATATACAACAATGAGCTACATGTGCTAAAGTCGGCCGCCCAATAACACACAAAATCGAATAGACTCGAGAAGAAATGTGAGTCTATAAAAACTAGGCTACAACAGCAGATGAAAAAAAATATAAAATTATCATAATGCCGGTAGAAATGATATGAGTACCTGGTACCAATGCCTACAAGACAAGCAACTCCACCAGCAACTCCAAAGGCTCCGTAATTGTCTATGCTGCAAAACTGGCAGGGGACCAGGTCCTCAGAGGGACGTAACAAGGTACAAAAATACAGCATGCCATAGTATAACAGAAAAAAACAAGTGCAACGTCGGTGTAATCTAGCATAACCACCTAAGTGAGACACAGTTTGAAGATAATATTCGACGCGTGGGCTGTCCAAAATAAAACCGTAGCTCCGAACATAGAGACACACGGGACATACCATAGCTCCGAGCACAGAGTCACACGGGTGATACTACTACTCCGGATACAGGAATACGACATATATAGGACATATACACATATATAGCGCGTGCAGAGTAGCCCAAACGTCTAGTAACTGTCTTTCCCTCCCAAAGCGGTCAACGGGTGTTCGCTGAACCTGAACCTCTATCTAACAGTCTCGTCATACTGAAGTAACTATCAACAATCACGACCTTAAAGTCGTCCAAATTCTGGTCATGCTGACAGTATCAGGATACAGGAAATCTGGCACGATAAAAGTGTCTGGATGTGTCATAGGGTTATGATGTAACCAAGTATGTACATCAAGGTGTTGCGAACATCTATCAATCGTTACCAGACGTTACCGACGAACGTTTGTACCCGGTTATAACTCGGACGCGAAATAACGATTCTAAACCAAAATGCGCACAATGCATATAGTAAAATAATATAAATCTGGTAACCGAAATACAGGGTGGCTAGGTACACTTGTCTGGATCCAGATGCTGAAGATGGGTCTCCGGTACAACGTCCAAGTCCACGGGTCCCGCAGTACCTAGAGACGAGATACAAGCTCCATCAATAAACTATCACGAGGCTAAAATAAGAGGTGACATACGTCTAGCATATGTTTCAATCTTAGTTACAAGCTCACATAGACACTAAGCTAGAGGGTTGACCACGGTTGACTAGAGGTACGTTACATCTAATACTATCAATCCTCTGTATAATATCATCAGACAAATCCTTAATTCCCTATATTTATCATGGTGTTTATAGTAGTTCGAGTATGTTCATTCCTCAGATTTCACCCTGGTCTTCACAGACATTATCATGCATTTTTACATATATCATCCTCAAATAAAAATTATTATTATTTATTAAACCCTCATAAATGTCATTTTATTATATATATATATATATATATATATATATATATATATATATATATATATATATATATATATATATATATATATATAGATGTTGGTTGACATGCGGCTGAATGAAAAGTGATAGGATGACACGTGTCAGAATCTGGTTGGATGATTTTGTTTATATTAGTTGTTTTTATTTTCCTGTATCAAAATATTATTTAAGTCGTTTTAAATCTAAATAACTCAAAATAAACATTAAAAATAATCATAAAAAATTGGAAAAATTACAGAAAATATAATTAATTTGAACCCAAACGTAGAAAAATACTTGGGACAATTTTATCTTCATATATTTTTTACTATAATTAGGAGAAGCTCTAAAAATTAGTTTTACCTATTTAACTAAAAATAAATAATATAAATATTCCAAAAATTCTGAAAAAATTATAGAAAATATATAATAATATTATAAACCCTAGAAAATTATGTTGGTCCATTCTATATTCCTTGGCTTGCACAATAAATTCTAGAAGTCCTAGAAAATTAGTTATTAGCCTAAATAACTCCCAATAAATATTTAAAATACTTAAAAAATTCTCAAAAAATTATAAAATATATATTTGATTATTTAGAACCTAAAATAAAAGTTTGAAATATTTTTAATTATGTTTGACACTAAAATAAATTCTTAAAAGCCCTAAAAAATTATTGTTACTAGTTTTTAATTAACCAAAAATTGTGAAAAAATCTCAATAGCCCCAAATTAACCTAATAACAAAATTTAAGCAAAAATTTCAGGATACAGAGGTTACAACTCTGCCTCCACGATAATCGATACTAGCATTATGCCTACTCAACCAATCCATCCCGAGTACTATATTGTAGCTCGGAAGTGGCATTATGAGTAGACATACACTCAACTCTCGACCTCCTAAAGAAACTCTCCAGTGCTTGCAATCATCACTAACCAGGATAATGCCACACTCGGTCATGATCTTTTAAGTCCTCGCCAACGGTTCAGACTCAAGATGATGTTTCAGAGCAAAAGATACAGATACAAAACTATGTAAAGTACCGAAATCAAATAAAGCATGAGCTAAAAAAGAATCAAGATAGACTGAACCTGAGATAACATCACCGACTGGCTCCTCTTCCTCGACGCTCAAGGCGAAAGCTCTCCCCTGTCGCTGGGCACCTCTTTGCTGCTGCTGGTGCTGAGCGAACTAATGCTATTGCGGTGGTAGAGAAGGTCCTCTTTGTTGTTCCGCTGGTGGTCTCGCGGGCGCTCTCTGTTCCTGAGCTCCGCCCTTAGCTGGACGAGCTGAAACTTTAGGACAAGCCCTCAACTGATGGTTTCCTGATCCGCAGAATAATCACTAGCCCAATCTCATCCTGCATCAATCTTATCCATGTCCTTGCTTTTGACAGAAAGTGCAAGGAATAACTGCCCTCTGGATCTGGTGCATCTGTTGTGCCGGCGCTCTAGCTGGTCCATGATACTGCTGCCTCGGCTGCTGGAAGTGCCTCTGGTGTTGCTGCTGAAAATTAGGCCACTTTATTGGACACGTGTGGATACTAGATCATCCTGTGTCCCTCGGTCTCTTAGAACCAAGCTCTAGATCATCCTCTGCCCAATGTGCCTGCCTCAGAATCTTCTCGAAAGTAGCGGTGGGATCTCCATTAGTATGTGATTTGACCTCCCTATTCAGGCCCTTCTTGAACTTTCTGGCTCTTTTTCTAGGATTTTGTCCCTCCACAAAGTGGCCTAATCTGCAATACTCTGCCGCATACTCATCCACCATCATACCTCCCAGAATTTGGTACTGGAACTGGCTCTCTAGAGATGTCAGAGCCACATCTGGAAAGAACTTTTCCTTAAAGAGATCTTTGAAAGCTTCCCAAGTAAGTCCTGGTGCTGAGATCCTGGGGTCCGTCCTGAACCAAGTCAACGCAATATCGAACATTATGTTCCACGCGGCCTCTATCTGCAACCTCTCTGGAATCTGCGACAGCCGCAGGTTCCGCTCAATGTCTTCTATCCAATCATCAGCATAAATGATCCCTTTAGTTCCTATAAAGGCCTTCAGTCCCATCCTCTTAAAATCTATAATAGTCCCCGATCTCGGCTGCTGCGGGTGAACTGAGGTGGTATCGTCTTTGGCTGGACTAAGGCGACTCTCTCGACTGCTACGAGCGCAATCTGGTGAGCATTCTCAATGCTCTGCCGCATAACCTCTGATTGACGCTGTTGTGCCTCAATCATCTGCTGAAAGAGCGCAAACATCTGCATCTGATCGACTATGGATGGTGGGGGTGGAAGAGTTTCCATTTGTACCAGAGGTGGAGCACCTCTGAAAGCTGCTGCAGAAATGTCCACCTGGATCGGTGAAGCTGACCTCTAGAATGTAGCAACTGGAATAGCGTCTACTGGTGCTTCCCTCATAGGTGATGAAGTGACTGACCGCGCTGACATGGCACCTGAGCGCTGGAAATGCATCTTCGGCGGTATCCTAAAGATAGATTGAACAATAAAATCAATATTGATTAAGATATGATATCATCAATGAATGACATAATTAAATCAAAGTAAAGGAAACATTCAATAGATAAGGATAGCAAAATAGATATTTGGAAGTATTTTCTAGTTGTGATTGAGTATACTCTCAGCCTAATAAAGCAGGCTCGTAGCAGTACTCTAAGTGAGCGCTAATACGATATCGCTCTAATTGCGACTCTAGACCTGCATGGGCCACCACTAAAAATATGTCACGACCAACACCCAGATATTCGGGCATGAGTACGTGGGTACGTCCAGCCTACGCCGCAGCATCGACAGTAGAACACAGACCTATATATGGTGTATGCATCAATACAAGGTTTTGGAATAAAAATAAGTTAAACTAGGTCAAACTAGCCATTTCTAAATTGTATGAGTCTAACTCTAGGATATTAGGTACATACACTATGTAACTAGGCCATACTAGCTATGCTAAGATACTAGGATACCAACAAAGTACCGTATTTATTACATATAAAAATACTATAATATATATATACAAGACAATATATATAGTACCTTTAACTAAATTAATGCTAAGTGGATACCTTGGCTTTTAACCAATGCGGTATCACACCACCTATACACCCATCTTGAAATACAAACATAATACCTTGAGCATAAACCAATAACTTGACATTACCCTGGTATCACAAGGTAATACAAATTCTAACATGTAACTAACTACCCATACACCTAACTATATACTAACATGCATTTAAACTTATACAATACTACACTAACTACCTACTAACATACCTCTATACTTAATACTAGTCATACCCAAGATACCTCAACTATCATTTCCTTGATATCATACAAGGTAATCTAGAGATATACAAACCAAGGCTAACTAGTACTTATCTACATATACATCTCTCATATATATATATATATATATATATATATATATATATATATATATATATATATATATATATATATATATATATATATATATATATAACTAGTTACAATATGTATATATAACTAACTAGATCATCAATAAAACTAACTAACTAAAGCTATAAATCAAGCTAACCTCACCTTGCTGCTGCTGTGTATCCCCTTGCTGCTGCTGTACATTTCTCTAGCTATTGCAGCTGTTCTCCTTGCTGTTGATGATGCTCCTCTTGTTGCTCTTGCTACTGATGTAGCTAGCTGCTCTTGTTGTTGCTTGTTGTTGCAGCCTTTGCTACTGCTGTTGCTACTGTAGCTGCTGCTCGAATGCTGTTGCCCTTGATGTTGCTTGCTGCTGCAGTTGCCATTGTTGTTGCTGATGCAGTTGCTCCTCTTGCAGCAGCTAGTTGCTATTGAATGCATGCTGCCTGACCCCCTCTAACTGCACACACTGACACTCTACACTCACTCTCACTCACTCACACACACATATAAATATAAATACATATTTATACATACACATATATATATGAATATATATATATATATATATATATATATATATATATATACCTCCACATATATATGTATACCACATACATACACTAGTAATTTATATGAACACCTTATCTCTCATGACCACCAACACCTTAAAATAAAACATAGACATATACATAATTACACATACACATATATATCATATAACAATATAAATATATCATTCTAATAGCTATTATCATGGCAAATTGAATCAAAATACAATAAAACAAACACATGGAGTGCACCGCACCCGTATCACACTCATTCTATGATACACTTACGATACGACTCCACCACACAACCAAACGTATCTCGAAGGACAAGAGCAAGTCTAAAATTATAATTATAAACAATATGAAGAGCTAGCTACTCAACTACGTGTCCGTGTCAAAATATGACATGATCAAACCCCCGTGTCGGAAGAAAACTCCCAAATCAACATGTATCACCAAATTATCGGGATACGACCTACATGTATCCAATTGTGGATACGACACTAGTCACACACAATCAAACACATGTCAATTTAGTCCAATTGATATATTAACAAACACAAAATATGTCAATCTCAGAATTCTTCCAAAATTGACACAAAATACCACATAACTTTCTCCATAGACCTCCGATGAACCTAATTCCAATTCCGATGGATAGCCTTAGTACATAGGAGGATTCCTTATAATTAAATTACATATTGAGAACCTAATTAGAGAGACAAAATTAAATTATACCTATTAAAAGATGGATTCCCAATAAAATTCTCAAATTGGGTGTCAAAAGCCTCCAACTTGTATATCCTTGCTTTCTCCTTGTAGATCCTTGCTTTCTCCTCGTAGATCCTTGTTCTAATAGCCTCCAGTGAAGAATTTGAAAGGAATGGGAAAAATAATTGAGTAGAAATTGGTGTGGGAATGAAGAAATTGGAAGAAGGAAAAATTCTAGATCTAGATTTGGAATGACAAATGAGGAGAGAGAGTCTCTCCCCACTCCAATAGGTGGCCGGCCATAACCCCTCCTCCAAGCTAATATGAATTATCCAAAATATCCCTTGGGGCTTGTTATGAAGAAATAATTAAGGAGAGAATATTATAGTCTAATTGGTTTCACTAATTAATTCATCCTCCTAATGGATGAGCTTACTATTGGGCTCAATTCTAACTTGAATTAAATGTTGCTCCATGGATCTAAACTAAACTAGTTAGGTTCACTACACAAGTCCAAAAATATATCTCACATCTAACAATAAATAAATAATATAATAAATAAATATTTGCAACATACACAATATTTAATATAATAATCTTAAAATAAATATAACTATATCCAATTACCAAACTACCCTTAGTCGGAAAAGTGAGGGTGACAGGGTCTTAGAGGGACCGAGTTCACCCTGAGTTTTCCCTGAGTTCTGTTTGAACTTTGTCGGTCTGTTTCCAGAATTTTGTGTCCAGGTTTTGATTTGTTCAGGCTGCTTTGAGTAGACTAGGTTCTGGTTTAATATGGGTTTGAGTTTCCTAGTGCCAACACGAATCTGATATATATTTTGTCCTAGACTCAATAAATATAAAATACAGACTCAATAACACAGCATGTAGACTTGTTTCAGCATTGTCTTCAGTGAAGTAACGGAGATGCAACGATTGTCATTTTATGTGCCGTATTGAGTCATACCAGATCATACTTAGTTGATTATCGAAATTGATTTGACGGTTACTAATTTGGGCCAATAATCTTTCCCATTTTGATAATTGACAAACTATGATCGATAAGTCAATATTCATACCTGGGCACAGATCTTTAAAAAATAAAAGGCTCCCACGTAATGACAATATAGAAGCATCATCGGTCCTTGTCTTCTGTTGTATTGCTTCTTTCGTCCTTTTATACTTGTCTTGCGTATCAGTCCTTTTTCTCCCCCTTTGTTATTTCATCAAAATCTATCCGAGTACCATGATTCATGCAATTGAACTCAATTACTTTAGCATACTATATAAATATTCTTTAGATAAACATGAATTTAAATGAGAGAACCAAAATACTTGAGAATAAAATATTCAGATGACTGGAATGCTCCCCCCGCAAAGTATGACTATCTAAATATAGATAATCATGAACTTTTACAAATACTCCATATATTATAAACACAATCAACAAAATATTTAAAATAAGGAATAAATATTCATGATGAACTAGGTATACCATATATTAAAGGGTACAAAAGACTTAAGAAATTATTTTTCTCCTCCTTAAAATATGCGTAGCTAGTTCTAAAACAATTAAAGGTTTGACAAAATAAAATACACATCTCATCAAGAAAATTCATAATCTGATTCCAATTGAAAAATATTATAGCTAGGAGAGTGAAAGTGGAACAAGATTATATAGTTTGTCAATAGAGAAATCTATACAATCACTTAAGATTAATGAGATAAACCATTAATAAGATAAATGTGCTCATTTAAACCTTAAGTCAAGAACACTATCAAAATAAAAGCTGAAAGATATTCATGAAATTACAATAACACAAATTATTTTGCCAAGTATTGAGAATAATCCAAAGACATAAGAAGAATAACATATTAATTATATGTATTCTTATGTAGTACAAAAAAAATTGGACAACAATAATACAAATTCAGTAAATATCCAAAGTTTGAAAAAGAAAGATCACAAGAAAGCTTAGATGTAAAAGATAGTTTAAACCAATTTTTAAAAAAGCTTTCATAGTGCAGAATATAGGAAAGGTATAGCCTAGAAAATATACCAATTGTAACTAGAATATCATCAGCATCAATTTCTACTAAAGACCGAGCCAATAACTACTGATAGTCACTAGTAATTTTAAACGCCTAGTAAAAACTAGAAATTCCCGTTCTTAACGATAGCAGTTGCTAACTTTAAATCAAAAAGTAGAGCATAAATTCGTTGTTGTCTTCGGAACAATAAATTGCAGAAAAGACCTTAACAAATTATGATTCTATAAAGTGTCGATCATCTTGGGTTAGTTGTAGGGGCCGAATCCCAGCTAGCGGTGCTCCGAAGACACTTAAGTACCGTGTCGCTTAGGCTATTTACACCTTTTTGACAGAAGGACCCTATCGGCTTATACCCAAAATAATTTTTACTTTTACGGAACTTAGATTTAAAAATTATTTTAAGCAATTTAAGTCTTCGTACATCATTCAAATTCAGAATTTCTAATTCTTGACAAATAAAGTTGAGGCGATACTTGGCTAGGGGATTAATAAAGATATCAACAAAATGATGTTCAGAGTTAACAAAAATATAAAGCAAATATCGTATATCTTATTTCACAAAGATGAACTTGAAAAATATACACTAAATAAATAAGGTGATCTAAGAACATATGATTCAAATCCATATTTAGTCATGTGCAATAGTCAATAAAATATCTAAAACCACTCAAACACTAGTCATTCTAGATGAAATAATAAGAATTAACTAAGCATGCTAGTATCATAAGTCTCATATTAACAATTGAAAATTAAAAACATGCTTGATTATATAATTTAACCAGTTAGGAAGGAAACATTTATTATGTTACCAAAGTAGCTTTCGTTGCCACACTTATGTTGGTGCAATTGCTTGAAAGATGACCTTTGTAACTTTGCAACCACCAACATTCTCCTTGGTGCTAAGTTTTGACACAAGAAGCTTCACCTACAACATTAGGCGAAGGCTTTGGTATCCAAGTAGTTTTGGATCCAAAATGGTTAGCTTTAGGAATCCACTTATACATATTCATATCAACCAATTTTCTAGCCACGCCATGATGTGAAATGTGTCCTTTTAAACCATAATAGTGACATATAATATGAACAGTTATGTTAGGAGCAGCATGGTGAGTATGATTATGTGTTGTGGTGCGTTGTATCTTGCGTGGATACTTGTAGTAAACAGTGTGGTTGTGTGAAGCGTTGGCTTTGCTTGCTTCTTTTGTAACTGATCTGTCATGTGTGACTTTATAAAGAGTCACGTGTCTTGTGTTAGGCTGAGTCATAGGTTCCATTACCTATTTCCCAAGTCTAATATCTAATTTTTTTAGAGTTAGCATATAGATCATCATATTTAACTATAAGGGCATCAATTCTTTGTGAAGCAATATAATACTTCTTCTTTTCTGATTCCAATTTCTCCTTAAGATTAGCATTTTCTTGAGTGCTTTTCTCAACGCATTCAAGTGTCCCATGAAATCTAAGCTCAAGTGTGAAAATTTCAGCAGAGTTATCAGAAAATAAAGTATCTCTAACTTCATCCAATAAACAAGTAAGCTTTTCATTATCAAGCTGATAAGACTTAGTATTTTTCTAGCTTGCTTATACTTATTCCTAAGCTTCTTGTAATCATCAAGTAAATCATTAAATGCATCAGATAATTCATCATAAGAAAACTTATTTTCTTCAGAAGGAGAATTATTTTATACTTCATTTGAAAATGCCATTAGGCATACATCACTGGTATGACAAGGGCTTTCATAAGAGATTTTATATGAGACGTCGTCTTCTTCAAAAAAAAGGATTGTTGTATAATATCATTTGGCAAGCATCCACAACATGATGAGGGCTCTCATTGGAGAATTTATCTTCTTCTTCTTCTTCAGAATCACTAGTTTCATTTTCATGCTTGTTCTCATAAGTAACTTCAAGGCGATTATAGATCTCATGTGATGTCAAACAAGTAGATATTAGGTTAAACACAATTTTATTTAAATCACAAAATAAAATATTTATTTTCTTAGCATCAAGGATTGCTACTACTTTTTCTTCCTTCGTATAGTTATAATAAGGCTTGTTAACTACATTAGAAGTAAGAGGAGAAATGATAGTAGGCTTTCTATAACCATCAATTACTATTGACCAGATATCAAAGTCAAGTGATTTGAGATAAAAAGTCATGTGCGTCTTCCAGTAAGTGTAATTCGTACCATCAAATAGGGATGGTCTATTTGTAGACTGGCATTCACTATTATTGGTGTACAAGGGTCTCAAGGTTGCCATATAAGTATACTAGGAGTTTAATCTTGTATCAAGATAACATGTTCTGATACCAATTGTAGGACCGTTAGGACAACTCTAGAGGGGGGTGAATAGAGTGTGCGTGTACAGCAAAAATAATAAACCCCAATTATAGATTAAGCTACGTAAATGCAGTATATGCACCAGCAAATATATCAATTATGAATATGCAATAAAGTAAGTGTTGAGAAGAGCAAGTGCAAATACCATGATTTTATCCTGGTTTTTCTCTAAGAGGACTAGTCCAGGCCTGAGAACTCTTGTTTGGAGTTGTATCTACTATGATCACCAATAGCGAATCACAAGCTTTGATCCGAAGACTTGCAGACTTCTTACAACATCGATCTTTGATCCGAAGGCTCAAAAGACTCCACACGTGCATTTGATCTGAAGGACACGTCGACATCAAATGCTAGAGAACTTTACAAACCAAGCTCTTATAACTCGATCAGACTTCTAAATCGGAACCGCGTTAGCACTAGAAGGCTGGGAGTTGATCTTGGGAATATAGAAGGTTTATAGCCCAGGAAGATAAAGATATGAAAGTGAGTGAATAAGTGAATAAGAATATGGAATTCAATCTCTATTTATAGGATTTTTCTGAACCGAGTTTGGGCCAAGTTCGGATCCAACATTCAGAAATTCGAACGTTGGAATCCTGGTCTCACGGAGTAACATTGCAAATTGGGTCTTAGGGGGACCGAGTTTGCCCGAGTTCTGTCCGAACTCTGTTGGTCTGTTTCCAGAATGTTGGTTCCAGGTTTGGTGTGGTTCAGGCTATTTTGAGTGGACTAGGTTCGGGATTAATATGGGTTTGAGTTTTCTAGTGCCAACACGAACCCAATGTACATTTTGTCCTAGACTCAATAAATATAACATACAGACTCAATAACACACCTTATAGACTTGTTGCAGCATTGTCTTCAGCGTCGTAACAAAGATGCAACGATTGTCATTTTATGAGCCGTATTGAGTCATACCAGATCATAGTTAGTCGATTATCGAAATTGAGTTGACGGTTACCCATTTGGGCCAACAAATGATACTCTATTTTTTAACCATGAGATATTTTTATTTTGTGTCCACTTCCATCTTAATTTTGAAGGGGGGTAGGATTGTAACTCCCTAATTCCTGGAGAGGGGTATTTTATCTTTTCAGAATTATTGGTAATTATGGTAGTAGCAATATATTTATTATTATTGTTAGTAGTATTATTATTTGTATATATATTATTGGGCCTTTGCATTAACTTGTTAGTTTGGACTAGTGTAGTGGACCTAGTTAGCACCTATCATGTAGACCCATGACCCAATTGGTTAGCTATGACATAGTTAGTTGTATGGTTAATTAGAATTAGTTGGGAGGATAGAATATTCCCTCTTAATTAGGACCATAGGAAATTGCATGAACCCACTATAAGTTTTTAAAAACTTGTAGAAGGGGCTAGTTGGACCAATACTCATTGACCCAAACCCACCCTAGTGGCCGGCCCATGCTTGGAGAGGGGGAAAGGTTCAATTAATGTTATTTTATCTCATTCCATTCATTTGAGCTTCTTCTTCCTTAAGCAACCAAATCCACACCCATTTTCTCTCAATTCACACCCAATTCTTCTCATTATCACCATCATGGAGGCCTAGGAGATTGGAGAAAAAAGAGATCCATTGGGAGAAGGTGATTGTAAGAAGATCGTGTCCAAATCTTACTTCATGTCCACTTAGAGGAGTTGCATTGGGATCCAACTCCCAATAGGTATAATTCTCACCTTCTTCATCAATTTTCATGGTCGAAATTGTAATTGAGACTCTAGGAAGCCACCCATGGCCATGACCAACCCATAGGGCTAATATCTAGGTGGTATTATCCCCAAATCTAGGAGATCCATGTGTGTTTTTGTCTAAATTGGGCTATTTCTGAATTTGGGATACCAAGTGTTTGTTATTTGGTCAATTATGATTATTTATGCTTAAATTGGTTGTGTGTGGGTAGTTTCGTGTCCAGAATTGGATACGTGTAGGCCGTATCATGATATACCGTGATACGCAAGGTAAATTTGGGGGTTTTGAGTTTATTAGTGTAATTCTTCTTAAATTGCATTTAACTAACTATTTTAGTTGTATTAGATGTGTATAATATGTATATTTACATTAGTGTATAAATATCTATTTGCATGATTAAATTTATGCACATAAATGTGTGTATATATATATATATATATATATATATATATATATATATATATATATATAGAGAGAGAGAGAGAGAGAGAGAGAGAGAGAGAGAGAGAGAGAGAAATATAGCTAATGTTATAGGTGTCTTGGGTATACACATAAGTGGTATCAGTGTGATATCAGGTCAGGAAGGTCCTGGTGCAGTGCATGTTGGTCTTAAGCTATGTCAGTAAAGAGGAGATGAAGGAAGCAACTAACCACAGATCTCGAGCAGCAGTAGAAATTGGCCTGCTGCAGTGAAGTGCTTGCAGTGAGATCTGCTTGCTCAAGCAAGTGCTATGTTTAGTTTTTAATTGTTGTGCAGATATGAGGCAAGAGTAGGGAAAGGAAAAATTGATCAGTTGGATAACTGTAGTAGCAAGTTGAAGCAGCTACTCCACCTGTGCATGCAATCTCTGCAATTAAGGTATAGGTGTATCAGTAACAGGGATAAGGAAGTATAGTTAAGTGCAGTCATTAGTTAAGATATTATGGATAATGTTATGTGGAATTTGATGTGGAGCATTTAAGTATCAGTGATAGTAGGACTTAAGGTATTCTAGTGAGTGCTTTGTAGACTGAATTGTGTATCAGTTGTGCGTAGGCAGGGCTCGAGCATGTGAGTCTGTGCACACAGAGTTGGTGTAGGATTTTGGTAACTGCACAGAGTTGGTATAGGAGTTTGGTAACTGCAGTTGCAGACTTTTGTATGGGGATGAAGTGAGGATTCTTCTCTGTCCAGGCAGTGCAATGCACTGATCTGGGTACAACAAAGTACTGGACAGTGCATTGGTGTACAGACAGGAAGCCATCAGCTGATCTTGAGGGACCTGTGTGTTGTATGAGTGTGTGTGTGTGTGTGTGTGCGCTTCCCCCTTTCAGTGAGCAATGTGGCAGTGAAGAGGAATATCAAGGATTATGAAGGGGATTAGCCTCCATCTCAAATGTATATGAGAAATTAGAGGAGGTTGTGCAATCAAAATTGAACTGCAGGTTACCTAGACTCGAATTGTGGACTTAGATATCAGTTTAGACGCAGGTATCAGTGGAAAGATCATCAGTGCATTAGGTCTTGGTATGCCAGTGAGTTAGCATATACCAAATACTAAGGCAGTTAAAGTATTTTAGTAGTGCTTGAGTTTTAGTTAAGTTATGAGTGATACACAAGGGTGTATCAGTCTTAGGTAGTAAGGTGAGTTTCATGCCAGTTGTGTATTAGGGTGTCATATGAATCAAGGGTGAGCACCAGTGTTGAGTGAAGGTTATGTTTGAGTGTAAAGCTAAGGTTTATGTTCAGATAGAGTGGTACTTGGAGGTAATAGGTAGTTAAGGTATTAAACTTAGTATCCTAGGTAATGAGTAAGTATGGGTTGAGGTATTATCAAGTATGGTGTAAAGCTAAGGTATGATATGTATAAATTGTATATGACTTAGAATATCCTAGATTAATCTAGTATAGACCTAGTAACACTCTAAAAACCAACCCTTAGATAAATATTGACTCTGACCATGACATTGACCTAGTTTGGACACCAAGGCTTAGGATTGACCTAGAATCATCATCATAAGCTAATAATATATTTTTATTATTCCAAGATCACCCTTTGACATTGTTATTATATATTTATGATTCTTGGACTCCATTTTGAGCATTGTTTACTGTTCATTTCATATGACCACAAGCGAGTACATTCTCTGACAGTTTTTCTTACTTTGATGATTACTATGATATCACTACTAAAATACAGAGATTTAGCGATGGAGTATTAGCGACGGCTGATATCTGACGCCAAACAGCGACGTCTCAACGGCATTATAACTACCAAATATAATAGATCAAAAATTTAATATGATTTCGTCGCCAAGTCGTCGCTATGTCTTCACCGGATTGTGCCACATTACACAGGAACTACGCGGTAAGCCATTACGACAGATTGGCGACGGCTACTCGATTGCGGTGACATACTAGGACGTCGTTGTTCTATTGCCTATGTCTGTGCCCTAAGTTAAAAGAAAATGTGGCTGATCAAAATTTAACATTTTGATCGACCGCTCTCTCTCTCTCTCTCTCTCTCTCTCATCTCTGACTTGACTTTCCCTCTATCCCTCTCTCCGGCGTTCCCTTTCCTGTTATCCCCTCTCTTCGGCGACCCCCTTCCCGTGGTCCCCTCTTCTCCGGCGATCCGCTTCCTGTGGTTCCCTCTCTCAGCTCCGACGTGGTCGTGCCCATTCCCCTCCGTGCCTGTTCCCCCTCTCGGCTCCTCCGTACCCCCTCCTCCTCCGTCGTTTTCCCTCCTCCTCCAACGTGTCCCCTCCCACTGTAAGTTCTAGATCATTTGATCTCTCAATATATGTTGTTGTTGACATTTAGGGTGTACCATTTGGGGATGATTTATGTGATAATTTCTTGTTACTACTCGATATTTGGGGATGATTTCTGTGATAATTTCTTGTTATTGCTCGAACTACTTGATCGAAAACTTTGTTATCGTATTTATCGTAGAACTTGTTGAGGCTTGCAGTGCAGATTTATTATGAAGGTAGTTGTGCAGACTTTGCAACAACTGTGATTATATATGTGGTTGTCTAGTGAGTGTATGATATATTAGTGTGATTATATGAGGTTGAGTGGCTAGGTATCAATGTATCAATGATACGTTGATGTGAGGAAGAGAAGAGGTCTGTGGTACAGTGTGTTAAGGGTATATGAGTGCGAGGATAAGTAGTATTAGTGAGTACTAAGCTTTTGGGGGGTAGAGCTCGGGTCTGTAGGTGTTTGTAAGTTTGGATGAACAAGCACCATAGAAAAACGAGTTCATAAGATCAAAATTTAGATTATCACAACATGTCCTAGCTCTAACTAAAGCATATCATACAAACTAACTAAAAATTTTGGATTACTTCTCTAGAAAGCAAGGACTTGGCCCAATAACGGCGAAGCATAGTCCATGCATCTATTTGACTGGCTAGGTAGAGACCATGCAGCCGTAGATAACATTGACTGTCCTTCAGCCCCCATCCCTCGGAAATGATGATACCACAACCTATCACTATATTTTATATTGTGAGCTAATGTCTTAGCATTACATTATGTGGGTTCATCTTAATCTTGTATACCTTCAGATACTATATTTGATAAGAACATATACTGCACTGATGTACAGAACTTATATGATTCACACTAATGTATGCTATAATAAATTTTGGTTAGTGTTCTGAGCCATCGATAACCGGATTCATGTCGACACTATGTCGAAAGGCATCATATTGAATAAATATCAATGTTATAACTTTCACCTATTTTTTTATTTTTGCTATGGTAGAATACGTAAACTACAAATTATAATGCTTTTAAAATGTCCATCTAATATCATATGTACATCTAATTGATTCTGTGTATTTATTTTACGATACAGAATTTTCTACACCCACCAAGAAATGGATCTTTACTTGGTTGATCGTACATGGATGTATAGGCAGCAACACGAGAGCAGGATTGGTCTGAGTGACAATTTTAAGGCAGGCATTAAAGTATTTCTTAAGTATGCCATGAACAAACCTAATTACATAGATGGTCCAAAAATTAAGTGTCCATGTGCTTGTCGTAATAGACATTACGAAGAAGTGGTGATTGTAAGGAAGCATCTGACCCTTAAGGGCTTTGTACGTAATTACGAACTGTGGGCATCACAAGGTGAACTTTATGCGGAAAGATAGTATGCTTTTGTTATGCATGTTGCTACGGATGTTACCATCGAAGATGATGTAGACTATGTTGAATATGGAGACTACAACTTGGCACGAGATATGGTGTATGATGCGGTAGGGCCTAATTTTAATCTGGAGGATCCGAATCCTGATGAAAATGAGTTCTATGATATTTTTAAGGATGCAGATACTCTTATATATCCTGGTTGTGAGACTCATTCAGTATTGTCGGTAATGATGTGCTTGTTGAAGAATCTTATGAACATCTGAGTAATCGTCTCATTTTGCTTCATCTTGAATGCTTCATATTCTTGTGTCAATCGACTTATTTTTTTATTATTTCACTTGTGAGGTTCATTCATGAGTGACCTTAAGAAGTTTTTTACTTCATGTGAAGTGCCACAAGTGGAGACTCAATTAAATTTAGTTCTGTCTATAACACAAAATATAGCATTTATAGCTTTAGCATCAAGACTAGCATATTTCTTCTCTGTATCTGTGTACTTATCATGGGACTTATCTACAAGGTTACAATCTACGATTATTCTATGTGGCTTCTTATATCCATCTACTACAATAGCCCAAAGATCAAAATTAAGTGACTTCAGATAAAAGCTCATACGTGTCTTCTAGTACGTGTATTTGGTACCATCAAACATGAGTGGCCTATTTGTGGATTGGCCTTCACCATTGTTGGTGTGGATAAATCTAACAGTTGCTATTAATCTTTAGGGAGGTTAATTCGGTAACAAGAGAACTTGCTTTGATACCAATTGTAGGACCGTAAGGCAACTCTAGAGTGGGGTGAATAGAGTGCAGCGAAATAATCTATCCAATTAAAAATTGAACCACAGTAAAGGCAACTACCAACTACTAATAATAAATAAAGTATAACGGTAAAGTTAAGAAAGAGCAAACGAAAATACCACGATGTATACTGATTTTTCTCTAAGAGCACTAATCCAGTCCCGAGAACTCTTGCTCGGAGTTTTATCCAATATAATCACCAATAGTGAATCACAAGCTTTGATCCGAAGGCTTGCCACTTCTTTACAACCATAAGCTTTGATACGAAGGCTTGCAACTTCACAGCTAGAGAGAAAACTTGCTGAACTAAGCTCTTACAACTCTGACAGACTTCTAAACCGATATCGCACATGGCACTAGAAGGCTGGAGAGTTGATCTTATAGATAAGAAGGTTTAAGCTATGAGGGTTTACACACTACAAGATAGAAAGATAGAGAGAAGATAAGTAAGTAGGAATGTGGAAATCCAAGTCTACTTATAGGGTTTTATAGGACAGAGTTCAGCTAGAATTCGGTACCCTAGCATTTACAAATTTGAATATTGGAGCCACAAAATTAGGGATTACACAACTGGCCAATTTTCTAAATTAGTAAAACCGAGTTTGGTCCGAGTTCGATTGGATGATTTCCATAATATTCTAAGTTGTGTATGGGCTAGTTTTTAGTTGATTTAGGTTTGTATATGTGGATGGGTTTCAGGCTATTTGAGTGGACTTGAGTATGCCAGTGCGACTCGGTGTACATAAGTCCTATACTCAATAAAAAATAAGATTACATTGATAATAAATAAATAACTAGAGGCAGAACAACCCACAATCGTCACAACATTGTTGAGTCTTCAGTTGTATCAGTTATATCATATTGCGACATATCAAAATATGGTTTAGTTAACTATCAAAATCAAGTTGATTGAGACCTAATAGGACAACAATAATGTACGGATTATAGTCATCTGAGAAACAGGTGCAAAGGTCTCATCATAGTCAATCAAATGCTCCTATGTAAAACCTCGGACAACAAAGTGAGCCTTATGTCATTCAATGGATCCATCATGTCGATACTTGATCTTGAAGACCCACTTGCAACTAACTGGCTGGACCCGTTTGGGAGTAGAACAACATCCCAAGTACTTGTCTGCTGAATTGCTCAAAACTCCTCTGCCAAAGCTTCCTGCCTCTCAGGGTACTGAATAGCCTCTTGATAAGAATTGGGCTCTCGAGTAGTAGGGATAGCAGTAACGAATTAATAAAAGTGTGGAGAATATGAGACTAATGTAGCAAAACTAAATTTGTCTGTTTGACCGGAACAGTCGGGAGTAAAATGACCAGGAGGTTGATGAGTACGTTGGGACTGGCGGAGAGGTTGTAGTGGAGGTGTAGATGGTGGAGAAGATAGTGCAGCGGAGGATAGTTGTCACGATCCGAACCCAAAGATTTAGGTACGAGTACGTGGACATGCCCAGCCTACGCCGCAATGTCGGAGGTAGAACGTTGTCTAACTAAACATCCAACAATTCACATAAGTGTATGAAAAGTAGATAAAACAAAATATGTAACTCAATCACAACACTAAGGTAGATAATAAAACAACAGATAAAGTCCCAAAATGTCATAGAGTCACAAGTCTGAAAGACACAAGTCTAATCCAAATAAATATATACATGCCAAGAGTAAAATATCGAAGATAAATTCGATAATAACAAATCTAGTCTAACTATACTAGGTGGTCGCAAATGGGACCTCAGTTGCAACCTCTGCCTGATCCTCCTAAAAGGCAAGACCGATCTTAACTATAAGCTCTTTTGTGCCCCATAATAAGTGGGACACCAATCATGAAGGTCGTCGCCTAATATATCAATATTCAGTCAGGATTGAAGAAAAGTACAATCAATGAAAGTAGTTCCAAATAAATGACAAAGACTATAAAATAGGAATATAGTAAATGTAATACATGATGAAAGAAGAAAAAAAACTGAGAATCACAGGTGACAAGTAAAATAAAATAAGTACAACTAGAAATCATGGCAGAAATGGTGAAACAGAAAAATCAAGATAATCATAGTATATGACCACTAACTCTAAGTGTTTTAAAATATTATTTGATATGTGACCGGCTTAGGCGCAACAAGGAGTATCAGGTCCGACTAATCATACGTGAGGTGTACGATTAGCTATTCACATGGTCTACCACAAGGTCCAAAGGTTTTGATTACATATCAACTAGTATTTCCCCCCCCCCCCCCCGACTAATATAAATGGATCTGAATCACGACATGTCACAACACGTAAATCATAATGCACAGACTAAACACGAGCACGGTGATCATGGTAAAATAATAGCATGAAAGGCAACATCTCCTGACTAGGTATCCATGCAGTAACAGTCTGTGTAACGTATGTGTCAGGAATCAAGTAAATATTACTAAAACATGTAATATAAAAACTATCATATACTGAAAACAATCAGAAAATTGTACTTGCATTTTCTCCTAAGCTGAAAGTAATAATTAGAATATGTACCGATGTCCAAGACCTATATATGTAATAATATAGTATCAACAGCTATCCTAGAGTCTGTGACACTTACACAATATCATTTCTAAAACACGTATGGTATGTTATGGTCATAAGTAAAAGGAACTAGTTTGGTATTCCGGTCACCTAACAACTTGTTAATCTAAAAAATAATATGTAAGCCTAAGTTATCATGGTTATTATCATATTATTAAAAGTGTGATATGTAACAACTAATTATATATTATTAAATGTGTAATATGTAAGCCTAAGGTAGATGAACTAATATTATACTACCTTGTGTTTGTAACAACTAATGCCATAAAATTATATTACTATTATTCCTAGTCACTTTAACACATGAAATTTGACTTGAATTAGATAGGGTTTGCTAGGTTTATTCCTACAACTTGTCAAGTTGACTACATGTATATAGGTGAATGACAACGTTTACAATTTATCATTTTGGTAGTACCAACCCTAGGTAATTACTCATATAGGTTTTTAACTATTTGTATATCATTATAACATGTTAAAATATATTATTAAAGAGTTTTAAATATAATATTATCTAACACATGTCATAACATACATTCTAAGGTGAAATTGGCATTTTCTAACATCAACGTACACGCTGAACTAAACTGTTAAGAACACATATTCTAGTACCTAAAGTTCATGATATAAAATATTTTCTAGCTTGGGTTTTGAGTTATAATAATGTAGTACAAGTTTCATTCAATTTCTAGAAGATTAAGTACATAAAATGATAGACTTTGTCACGTTTTAACACTAAATTTCAGTTCTGGAATTTTATGTTTTTAGTGACAAAAACATAGTTCCATAATATTTTAGCATCCAATTAACACAAAATAAAATCATGACATATTGGGGGGTTAAGTTAAGGTTCTGATTGTGAAGGTTTCGGTCTAACATACTAAAATTTCACACATACAATGTCGTGCACAAAATCGTGTCGCTGTTTTGGAATTTAAGTAAAATAAGGCAAAATACAAGGTTACCACCTAGATAAACATATTTTTAACATAAAATAATTATAAAATATGTTAGGGGGGTAACATGTGTAAACATTTCTGAAGGTTTCGTGCACAAAGAGTGTGTTTAACATGTCTAAATAGGTGTACGAACAGAAGTGGACCATACAAGAAATTCGGATTTTCGTGACAAGTGGTTTGTGACAAGTGTAAAACTTGTCACTGAAAATGATATTTATGTGACAAGTAATTTTTTTGTCACTTGTAATTTGATTTTGTGACAGTAGATGTACATTGTCACCTATTTAAATCATTCAGTGACTATGTTTTTATTGGTCGTCATTAAATATTGTCACTCAAATAAAATATTGATTTTTATGAGAATCAAAGTCAAAGTTTTAAATGACAAGTGAAAATAATTGTCACTTAATTTGTATTATGTGAATTCCTTAAAGAATTGTAACAGCAAGTTCTATGTGAATAGTTAAAATATTTGTCACTTAAGGTGTATCATGTGACTTCCTTAAAGAATTGTAACAACAAATTTTATGTGACAAGTCAAAATACTTGTCACTTAAAGTGTATCTTGTGACTTCCTTAAAGAATTATAACAAGTTATATGTGACAAGTGAAAATACTTGTCACTTAAGGTGTATTATATGACAAGTAAAAATTCTTGTAACTTAAGGTGTCTTTTGTGACTTCCTTAAAGAATTGTAACAAGTACTATGTGACAAGTGAAAATATTTGTCGCTTAAGGTGTATTCTGTGACTTCTTTAAAGAGTTTTCACAACAAGTTCTATATGATAAAGTAAAAAAAAATCAGAATTTTTTTTTATAGATTTAGGAAATTTGGTTTAAAATAATAATTTTGGAAGAAATATTCTCTAAGAAATATTTCATCAAATAGTTCTGGCAGAATTCATACATATTATTTTTATTTGACAAACTAATAGTTTTGGTGTAGTGGTAGCATATTTGATTCCAGATTAGAAGGTTGAGAGTTCGAATCACAAAGGGTTCAAATATAAATTTATTATTCTATTGATAAAATATATTTTTATTTTAACTTATAATAATATAGTATTTGTGATAATATTGTGTGTCACTTATAACATTTATAGTGACGAGGTATGTTGTCATGGAACGAATACTATCAGTGACGATATATGCTTGTCATAATTGAAAACTTTCTATGACGCCATGTTTTAGTCGTCATTTTATCTTTTAGCTACGACGACATATGCAACGAAAATACGTCATCACTGGACTCGTCACAGAAGATGTATTATGATGAGTTTCATAACTTCTGTGACAACTTTACATGTCACAGAAACATAATTTTCTTGTAGTGGACAGAACTAAATTTATGTGTCAAACTTCGTGTTTACGTTGGTTTTCCAAGTTTTAATTATGATTCTACCTAAAGTATTGATGTATCTAGTTCTACCCTAAGTTAGGAATCATAAGATGACAAGAAAAATATCTTACATGCCTGTTTTGGGATTCGTTGTACAGTCGCGACACCAACGGTTTAGCAGGGTACTTCTTTGGAGAACGTCTCTACGGAAGGAAAAATTTATAGAAAATATGGAAAATCATATATGTACATGACGAAAATTGACAGAGGTATGCAATAAAAAAAGGTTTGAAAGAATTTTACCTAGTGGTTTGGTGTGTGCACCTCGTTATTTGCACAATTCATCCTAACAGTACCTATTCTGGATACTTCGTCGTGCGACAGCGATTAGAGGGTGTTAAACACCAAGAAAAAATATTTAAAAATATGAAAATAAAAGGTAAGAGATAGAAGAAGAGTTTAGTAAAGGATTTTAGGGTCTTACCTACTATTTTGGTGGTGCAAATTCATGTGCAAGTCAGCACAACCCTATTGAATTCAACAACACCTTTGGTCAGTCTAAGCTGGTTGGAGAGGGAATTTGAGAGGGAAATGGTAACTAAAAATATTGGATAATGGGTTTTGTCTGTAGAGGGGTGAGTTAAAGGTGTTGTGGCCTTGAAAATAGGAGAAATGGAGTTGTGGGGTGGTAGTTATTGGAACTACAAGAGGTAGGACTTCATGTAGGGGGCTGCCAGGTATGGCTGCTATTGTGTGCTGTCCACACACTTGTGTGGACCATGGTTTGGTCTACTAATGACTTGGTTTGGGTTCCTAACATGTCTAGTACATGTGTGTCATGTTTGGGCTCAATCGGAGTTGGTTTGGATATATTTAGGTATCCTACACTAGTTACTAGCACCACTAAACCTATACTGAATTGAAACAAACCAAAGTGCAAAAACACTAGCCCAAAATATGTGTCACACCTAATATTACTTAAAATTACTAAACCTTAATTATAGTACTACTTATTTATATATATTTATCATGCAACAAATATATATATAGGCAAATATTATTAATATAGCTACACTACCACTAACTAGAAAAATAAATTCCAGATTTTTATGATACAAAGGTTACAAGTCTATCCCCCTTAAAAAATTTCGTCCTTGAAATTTAAAACTAGAACAGGCACGAAAATGAAGAAAGAAAGAATAAAGAATACCTCATGGTTCGAAAAGATAAGGATATCGCTCGCGCATCTCCTCCTCTCTCTCCCAATTAGATTCACCTGGGGAGTGATGACGTCAAGCGACACGAACCAGAGAAATCGTCTGATTTTGCAGCACCTTCTCCCTACGATCCAAAATCTTCACGGACTGCTCTTGATATTGGAGGCTAGGTCCAACCTCAATCTCAGAGTGATCCAACACATGGCTAGGGTCTGTCATATATCATCTCAACTGCGACATGTGAAATAAGTTGTACACTCCATCCATAGTAGGTGGTAAGTCTAGTCGGTAAGCTACAGCACACCTTCTCGAGAATGCATAAAGGTCCACTGAAACTTGGACTGAGCTTCCCGCCTCTTACGAATTGAATTGTACCACGTGTCGGAGAAATCCTTAACACACAAACTACAAGCATTAACAATCTAAACGAAAGAAATTTATACCTCATACTCTAACGATCTCCGGTGGCTATCCGCCCAATGCTTCTTGTTGTCCTATGCCACGCGAAATCTATCTCTGATCTGCTTTATCTTCTCAGCAGCATCAACTATCATCTCCGGTCCCAGAAGCGCTCTCTCGCCCACGTCGTCCCAAGATAATGGAGTACAATACATCCGACCATATAGAGCTTCGAAAGGAGACATCCCAATGCTAGCCTGATAGCTGTTGTTGTTTGAGAACTCCACCAGATGCAGATGATCCTCCCACGAGCCCCCAAAGTCCAACACACAAGTCCGGAGCATATCCTCAAGCGTCTGAATAGTCCTCTCCGACTGTCCATCCGTCTGAGAGTGGTAACCGGTGCTAAATTTGAGCTGTGTACCCAAACTAGCCTCCAAAATCCTCCAAAAAAGTGATATAAATCTGCTATCCAGATATGATATAATGCTCACTGGAACTCCATGCAACTTGATGATCTGCCTCACGTACAATTCAACAAGCTTCTCCATAGACAAACCCACCTTCAAAGGCAAAAAGTGGGTTGATTTGGTAAATCTGTCAACGATGACACAAATTGTGTCTTTCCCTCCTGGAGAACGTGGAAGTCTGGAAAGAGAAAAATCCATAGTGATGTGTTCTCATTTCCACTCCGAAATAGATAATGATTGAAGTAAGAGAAAATATATGTATCCATATAAGAAAAAAAAATTAATACTAAATCTAACTAATATCTAATCCTAAATCTAATTATTCTTAACACAACAAACAAAGCACATTGAATTCAGATATTATCACAAAAGAGTTGATCAGTGAAAGAGAAATTTGTCTACTAAAGATGCACATATAAAGGAGAATCCAGCATGTACATTTCACAAAATCAATCTCAATAGTAACTGTTGCTTGAACTTCATCAAATTTCTAGTGTTCACGACTTTAGTCAAACCTTGATAATGAGTTTTGACAGGTACCGTACGTGAAGGCACAACTATTGCAGACATATTAGGGTAATTTCAAGGTGTTTTGTGAAATATAATTCAAGGTGAAAATCGTTGGGTTTATGTCTTGTTTTAAGTATGGGTACCTATGTAATTTCAGAAATCAAATTATATTAGGATTAGATTAAATATAAATGTATCCAGATTATGGACTTATCTAAATCTACCCAGATTAGGTTTAATCTAAATTTATCCAAAATTGGTTTAAATAAAATCCATTCAATCAGGTTTAACGCAAAGCTTACATTAATTAGATTTATTTCAGTATATATACGGTTGCAGGTTAGGGGTTATAGAAAACGATCTAAAATCTTCAACCACAGAATTGACTGAGAGATTTAAGTGCTTACCTTGTGACACTATTTAGATAAAGTTCTGTAGAAAGTTGTATAATTTGGCTATGGAGATTGGCACTTACCGAACCATATTACATCTTTATATTTATGTTTGTGTTTGCGATTGTGATTTGTTGCCATTAGAAGTAATCTTTATATTGGATATCAAAAAAAAAGAGTCATCTTTATATGAACACATTTTACCGAACTTGGCTGCTCTTGTGGTCACAACCTTTCTCACAACCTTTCTGACTAGACGGACAGTTTCAGAATCAAACCGCAGGAGAGATATAGATGTATTTATTGGAAACAGTGGACCAAAATGACATTCAACACAACGTTCATATCGCCAGACATTGCCAAAAAAAAAAAAAACACATTTCTGTTCTTGATTTTGTTGCAATTAGAAGTTATCTTTATATCAACACTTTTCCCAATCATTATGAATGTATAATCGTATGGAGTTCGCCAACTTCTTATCAAGTTCATAGAGATGCTAGCATCAGGACAGACTAACATCAAAAAGGACTATAGTATAAACCATTGAATATAAATTCATGCGTCAAATATGCTCTACAATTTAGCCTTTTCTAGTTTGACAAAATGTAACTTACAAAACAGTTATAATTGTCGTAACAACTCATGGTAAGAAAATGAGACAATCTTCTGTCCCAAATAAAAAAGAAAATAGAAAATAGATCTCTTATAAAAAAAATAATGGGCATATGAATTCATTATTCTCCAAAAGAATACAACAACATAACCGAAACAGTAAGAACCCCATGACACCCAGAAACAATATTGAGTATTGAGACTGAACAAATGAAGAAACTATAGAGGGGAATATCACTTGTACTCATCTATCTACGAGTATAAAAGGAAGAGAAATAATGAGAACTGGGACTATAAACGTCATTAAATTGGTAAAGCTGCCTTTGGATTTGCCAAGGCTTTCGGGCTGTCATCCTTCCAATTCGTGTCACCCCAATGCCACAGCATGCTCTCCCAGAAGCAGAACTCTTCAAAACAGATACTGCGTCTCGGGTCACTTATTTTTCGCTTCCAGTGCCGATCAGGGTACTTGGCCTTCTCTGCCTGCCTTCGGTCCCATTCCAATGCTGCCTTCTGCTTCGACCTCAGAAGGCAAAAGCTCTGCAAATTCTCAGGCATCGCATCATGCACCTTCCACCACCTAGCATGTGCCACATCGCTCGCAAACTCCTGCAGTATGTCCACGTTCCAGTTGCAGTCATAGTCCCTAAAGCACAACCAAGGTTTCAGACCCAGGTAGTGAAGAACATAGAGGATGGGCGGGTCGGCCCCAAATAGTTCAATTTTCTTCAACTTGATGTCTTCCTCATCACCAACCCAGAAATGCTTCAAGAAGTTCATATGCTTCGGAATTCGGTGCCACCATGTGAATATCTCATTCAAGTATCCCTGATCTCCACCATTGTAGGACTCGATCTCGCTTATGTGGTCCATTAGGAGCTGGAAAGTGCAGTTGGAAGGCTCGATGACCATCACACCAGAGTTGAAGAGGGTAGCATTGTTGCCTGTTGCACTGATCTCTGGCATTGCAAACAGGAAATCAATGTTTCTGAGGATGATGAGGTCAGCATCAATGAAGATGATCTTGTCGTAGTCTGTAAGCTGCCAGAGCCTGAACTTACTGTAGTTCCATTCATTGTAGGCGTCACGCTCAGCCTTCGGGTTCCGGATCCGCTGAATGGTCCGGACCTTCCAACCAGCAGCCTCAAGACCACCTCTGTGGTGATCACTGATGGTTTCATCAACGAGTATGACGAGGTCCCTCGTAGATCCTGCCATTCTAATGCTTTGGGCTGCAGCGATCGCACCACAGACATAGACATGTGCTGAGTGAAGTATTGTGGCATATGCTTCTCGATGCTGGCCAGCATTAGACACTGGCCTCTCTGTGTATCATAAGACATAATAGCTAGACAAGTCAATTTGGCTTTACACAGTGAAGGAAACTACAAACTTTGATATGGGAAGCAGAGCAACAGATAATGTACAATTTTTTTATAATACATGCACCGCCATAAAACCTCCACCGGCGGTTACGAATGATTTCATTTCGTTATATTCAAACAATAATCAATCCGTGTGCATGGCACCACACCCTTGGGCACGTGGCAGCCATCTGTAACCGCAGGAGGAGCATTTGGACTCACAATGGTGCTATGAAAGAACTCTTTCAGGGTATAAAGAAATATTCAGATTCTATATAGATCTAAATCATTAGTTATGAAATTAGTTACGAAACATAATGATGAAATAACTTATAGAACATAAGAATTCGGTCTATAGAACAATATAAACTACAAATATTGATATGGAAGGCAGAGGAACAAATAATTTATGGATAACTATTGGGAGTCTATATACATATGACTCATTGGTTAATAGGCATAGGAGAAAACTTGGTAATGAAAATAATACATATCCTGACTAACTATTGGGAGTCTATATACATATGACTCATTGGTTAATAGGCATAGGAGAAAACTTGGTAATGAAAATAATACATATCCTGACTATGTGAGCGGTCAGTGAAGTTTGGAGAGGAGAGAGAGAGAGAGAAGAGGAGAAGAGAGGAAATGAAAAAAAGAGGGTGCAAGGATTTAATCCCTATGTTGCACCTCATATGTGTTATATTAATATGTGCATGATATAAACACACAACTACTTCATTGTACTCACATAAGATAAATAACAATAATAACAACACCCTCCCTCAAGCTAGAGCATAGAGATCAGACATGCACAACTTTCTACATAAATCAGAAAATAGACCACAAATAAGTGGTTTCGTGAGGATATCACCTAACTGATCCTCAGACCGAATATATGGAGTGAGAAACTGTTTCTTCTGCAACAAATCACGAAAAAATAACAATCCACCTCAATATGCTTAGTGCACTCATGAAACACTGGGTTACTTGCAATAAAAATTGTTAAATGGTTGTCATAATATATCTTCATAGGGATAGAAACCATAATCCTCATTTTATGAAGAAGAAACTACATCCATATCATCTCAGAAGTTGTACGAGTCATCGCACAGTACTCAGGTTCTGCACTACAACGAGCCACAATATTCTGCTTCTTACTACGTCACGTCATAAGATTGTCACCCACAAATGATCAATAGCTAGAAGTAGACCCTCTATAACTACGACAGTTTGTCCAATCAGCATCACTAAACACAGTCACTGTGAACAACTGGGAATGTTTGTACAACAAACTTTCTAGGTGCATCCTTCAAGTATCGTAGAATGCAAGAGATAGCCTTCAAATGTGATTGCCAAGGGGCATGCATAAAATGACTAATTAATCCAACTACATAAGTGATACTACATAGGTGATGTCTTGTTGTGTAACAGTAATGTTTGGAGATGGAGAAGAGAATGAAAAAAAGTAGGAGAGAATATGAGAAAGGAGATTGCAAGGGCCTTAAACCCTAGGTTGTATCTCATGTCTATTTATATTGATATGCAATACACCCACAATTACTATTATACCCTCATATTATAAATAACAAAACAAAATAACTCTAACACCCTCCCTCAAGCAGGAGCATATAGATCAGGTATGCGCAGCTTGCTACATAAATCAGAAAATGGACCACGAGCAAAGGATTTGGTGAGAATATCACATAATTGATCCTCTGACCGAACATAAGGAGTGACAATCTGTTTCTTCAGCAACAAATCACGAACAAAATGACAATCCACCTCGATATGCTTCGTGCGCTCATGAAACACCGGATTACTTGCGATAAACATTGTCGACTGATTATCACAATACATCTCCATCGGAATAGGAATCATAACCCCCATTTCATGAAGAAGAGACTGCACCCACATCATCTCAGAAGTTGTATGAACCATCACACGGTACTCAGCCCCTGCACTAGAACGAGCTACAACATTCTGCTTCTTACTACGCCACGTGACAAGATTGCCACCCACAAACGTACAATAGCCAGAAGTAGACCTCTTATCATTGCGACTGCCTGCCCAATCAGCATCACTGAACCCAGTCATCGTAAGCAACTGGGACAACAAACCCTTTCCAGGTGCACCCTTCAAGTATCGAAGAATGCGAGAGATAGCCTCCCAATATGGTTGCCGAGGGGCATTCATAAACTGCCTAACTACTCCAACTGCATGTGATGTCTGGTCGAGTAACAGTAAGATATATAAGTTTGCCAACCAAACGTCTATAATATCCAATATTCTCAAATAACCCTCCCCTGTCAGCATCAAGCTTGTCATGATAATCCATAGAAGTCTCAACTGGCCGACACTCCAACATTCCAGTCTCGGAGAGCAAGTCTAGACCATACTTGCGTTGTGACAGATACACACCCTTTTTAGATCGAGCAACCTCGATTCCAAGAAAATATCGAAGAAGACCAAAATCCTTAGTATGAAACTGACGACTAAGATAGGCCTTCAAGTACACAATCCTAGCATAATCACTCCCAGATATAATGATATTATCAACACGATAATACCAGTTGAGGAAGAATGGCAAAATACTTAATGATCTGATGTACGCCGAAAGCCATACTGAATGAGAACTGAACTAAACTTGTCAAACCAAGCACGAGGTGATTGTTTCAGTCCATATAATGCTTTCTCCAATCGACATACGAGTTTTTCATTTCCTGCTACAACATATCCCGGTGAATGATCCATATAAACCTTCTCTTGTAAGTCACCATGCAAGAAAGCATTCTTTATGTCCAGCTGATATATAGGCCATTGATGATTAACCGCCACAGAAATAAGAATCCGAAGTGAATTCAGCCGAGCCACTGGAGAGAAAGTCTCCATATAATCAACATCATATGTCTGAGTATATCCTTTGGCAACCAACCGTACCTTGAGGCACTCAACAAAACCATCGAGGTGATACTTAACAGTGTACCATCGAGGTGATACTTAACAGTGTACACCCATCTACAACCCACAATCTGTTTTCCAATAGAAAGTGATGTAAGCTCCCAAGTCTGATTTTGATGTAAAGCATACATCTCATCCATTGCACTTTTCCAACCAGAAGATGACATAGCCTGCTAGTAAGTTTTGGGAATGAAAATAGAAGACAATGAAACAGCAAATACATGAAAAGATGATGAAGCACGATGTAATGAAACATAGTTAGAAATGGAATGTTTATTCTTTATGGTACAAATGCATTTTCTTTTTCTGAGAGCAATAGGAAGATCATCTTGATTTGTGGTGATGGGAGCAGAAACCTCAGGCACGAAAGATGATTGGTTGAGGGCTAAATTCTGCAGAACCACTGGCCAGACATTGGATCTCTAATAAACCTGCAAATGGGGAATGGAGACAAAAATTGATTCAGGAATGACCAGAAGTGGTATGGAAGATATCAAATCTGTTGTAAAAGGAATACAACGGTCTCCTGAAGGAAAGAAAATGGTAGACTCAAAGAATGTAACATCCGCACTGACATAATATTTGTGTGACTGTGGATTGTAACAACGATAACATTTTTGAGTACGAGGATAACCAAGAAAGACACTTCAGAGATCTAGGAGCCAACTTATCTCGATTAGGTTCCAAGTTATGAATAAAAGCGACAAACCCAAACACTCGAGGAGATAAGAAAAAATGTGCGACATATGTATGTAATATGGTAAATGAAACTTTGTTATTTAATACAGATGATGGCATGTGATTAATTATATAACATGCAGTAAGAACGGCATCTGCCCAATACTGTTTAGGGACATTCATATTGAACATGAGAGTTCGAGCCATATCTAAAATGTGCCATGTTTGCATTCGGCTATACCATTTTGTTAAGAGGTGTGGACACAACCGGTTTGATGAATCATACCACGATCAACACAGAAACTGTTCACAGAAGATTGAGTATACTCCAAAGCATTATCAGAACGCAGAATTTTGATACGTTTATCAAACTGAACATAGACTTCATTATAAAAGGCAGATAGCACATTTGGAAACTCAGATCTTTCTTTCATTAAATAACACTAAGTCATTCTAGAATAATCATCAATAAAAATAACAAAATACTGAAATCCTTTCGGACTTTAGACTCTAGACGGACCCCAAATATCATAATGAACAAGATCAAAAGACTCTAATTGACGACTCTCACTGCGACGAGGGAGGAACTACGGTGATGCTTGCCTAACTGACAAGCCTCACATTCAAGACGAGAAACATGACTCAAACTAGGAACAACTTGACGCAACTTAGCCAGAGACGGATGTCCCAAACGATATTGTCACTACAACGGAGAAGTAGAAACAGAAGTAAAGGCCTTTCCAGGTAGATCCAAGTAGTACAGTCCATCTTTTTCATGCCCCGAACCAATCATCTTCTTCGTCCTGAGGTCCTGAAAAACACGAATTGGGAGAAAATGTCACAGAACATTGAAAATTTTTGGTTAACTGGTTCACAGATAACAAATTAAATAAAAAATTAGGCACATATAATGAATTAAATAATTATAGTGATTGAGTAGGGTGAATGACATATTTTCCAAGCACAGGATGAGTAGACCCATCAGCCAAGATAATATTATGTTTCATGGAACTACGATTATGAAAGAGAGATGTTATACCAGATATGTGAGAGCTTGCTCCTGAGTCGATGACCCAAGAGGTGGATGGTGACTGGGTTGCCACAAAAGCAGGATTACCTATATGTGCCATGGTTGCAGTAGGTTAGGAGGTGGTACTAGCAAGCGCGTTCAACTTTTGGAGGATATGTTCAAATGGAGATGAGGTATCGGACGTTGAAGTCTAATTGTAACCCTAAGTATCATTTCTGGGAGCAGAAGTGGTGACCCGGGACTGCATATTTTCATCATGCACCTGATGTGCATATTCTGGTTTGCCCCACTTGTCCCAACAATAGTATTCCACATGACCGAGCATTCCACAATAGTTACACTTTCGTGGTTGACCACGGCCACCACCACGACCATTGTCTCTACCACCACGGCCTCCTCCTCGACCACAACTACGACTACCATCTCTACCGCCACGTCCACTACCACATCCACCACCACGACCAACAGCACTAGAAACTAGGGCAGAAGAGTCAGTACTCTGCACCATAGAACTCTGTCCCAGAAAGGAACGATTAAGATTGGAGAAAGTATCTACCACCGTAGGTAACTGCTCTCCAGCAAGAATTTGAACTTTATAAGGTTCGAGCGCCGGATCAAAGCCGGCTAGGATAAGTGAAACATGAAACTCTTCCTTCTGTCTCCGAGCTTCCTTCAAATCAGTAGTAACACGGTGATATTGAAGCAGTTCCTCCCATAAAGCCTTCTTTGAAGCCAGATATTCATTCACAGGCTTCCCATTTTGCTTTGCATTAAACAATAACTCATACAACTCATAGATACGGACAACGTTTCGCTTATGCGAATATGATTCTTCCGGAGATGCCCAAATCTGTTTGCTTGATTCACACCACTGAACATTAGCAGCGATATATGGTTCCATACTATGCCACAACCACGACATAACGTATGCATCTGCACTCATCCAATGTTCATACTCAGCGAAAGTTTCAGACGAGGGTTCCGTCAAAAACTTCTTCGCCCTTAACACCACTTTGATAGATTTGGACCAGGCAAGGTAGTTCGCACCGTTGAGTTTCACCGTTGTAATCGACTTTCACAATTCATCATTATGAATAACAGTAAAAGGAGAACCACCTCCGCTACCACCACCACTATTAACTTCGCTAGAAGATTAGGTCCTCACCATACTTGCAGATGCAACAGAAAGACGAGGTCTTTGAAACCCTAGATCTCACAACGAACCTCAACCGACGATGAATAACCAACATAGATCTGTAGAAATCCTAGATCTCATAAACGAACCACGAACAACCACGAACAACGAACAACAAATCATGAAAAGTGAACAAAAAACAGCCGAAAAAAATTTTAGGGGCTACCACCCCCGAACTCCTGTAGAACTCAAGGCCGAGTTCGATCGGCCCTATCGTGGATGGGATACACAGTACTTTCAAATATATCCTATGATACCAAGTAATGTTTAGAGATGGAGAAAAGAAGAAAAAAAGTATGAGATGAGAGAATATGAGAAAGGAGATTGCAAGGGCCTTAAACCCTAGGTTGCATCTCATGTCTATTTATATTGATATGCAATACACCCACAATTACTATCATACCCTCATATGATAAATAACAAAATAAAATAAAATAACTCTGACAAGTAATATATATAAATTTTCTAACTAGCCGTCTATAATGTCCAATATCCTCAAATAACTCTCTCGTGTCAGTATTAAGCTTATAATGATAATCCATAGGAGTCTCAATTGTCGAACGCACCTGTAGAAGCATAAAAAATGCGCCTCTTGAAGATGACGCAGTCTTCTACAAATAAACCCAACAGTGGAAGAATGATGCACTTTCTATCTGTTTGGCGCACTTTCTACTTATTTCAGAAGAAAGACGTGCACTTTCTTAGTTCTCAATACTTTGACGCATTTTGGTAAGATGGCGCACTTTCTTACTGTGGCGCACTTTCTTAGTGTTACGAAAGTTGGCGCACAAACAATCTTACCTCTCAACATTTAATGTAGCATACTGACAACTGACAGACGCAGAAACCGAAGAGTCAGAAGTTATCATTACAGCTGAGCTACGGCACTCAGACCTAGGTTGTCGTTTAGCGGCCAGTATGAGCCAAATTTTTCAAAAGTGCGTCGTTGTGCCAACTTCTTCAAAAGTGCGTCGTTGAGCTAACTTCTTCAAAGTGCGTTGTTGAGCCAACTTCTTCAAAGTACGCTGTTGAGCCAACTTCTTCAAAGTCCGCCGCTGTGCCAACTTCTTCCAAAATGCGCCGTTGTGCCAACTTCGTCGTTATGCCAACTTCTTCCAAAGTGCGCCGTTGTGCCAATTTCTTCAAAAGTGCGCCGTTGAGCCAACTTCTTCTAAAGTGCGCCGTTGTGCCAACTTCTTTAAAAGTACGCTGTTGAGCCAACTTCTTCAAAAGTGCACATTCACGGGTACTTCTTCAAAAGAGCGCTCGTATAGTCAATCTTTCCAAAAGTACGCCAGTCTCCAGACCACTTCTAAAATACGCCTACTATCCTAACTGACAGTGAGCAGTTATGAGTGCATATCTCACATGTCGTACTTCTCGTAAAAAGTGTACAAATAATTGTCCCCCACAACCTATGCTTTTCTTGTATAGAAAGCTACATGTCAAGCAGGCAGTAAGTTGTACACCCCCACTCATTCAGAACGTGGGGTGTTAGTCCACCAAAAGTGCGCGCACAATGGTAAAACAGTGTTGACTGTCCAAAGTACACGCACACTCTCATAACCGCTCCTAAACTCTACAAAATACAGGATCGGTACATCCATTAAAAAAGGGGAAAGAAGACAAGCAAGACAAAGAGAGAAAATGAGCTAAAATTTTCAAGTCTTTGAAACTCAAGAGCAGAATGAGAGAAATAGAGACTTCTCGTGCCGTTGTGGCAAATCTTTTTTATTGTTCAACTCATCAAGTTGTTCACAACATCCTTACATTTTTTCGTCGTCGAGTGATCCAAGGAGTAAAGTGATCATCCGCAGATCAGATCTCTACAGCTATACTTTCCCAGAATCAATTGTACTTAGATTCCTGTTTATAATCTTTTTGTACTTTTCTTTCTTTTCAATAGTTTGTAATACAAAAGTTTCGTATAAATTTTTCTTCGCAAACAAGATTGAGACTCTGCTGGGGACGACTTTCTCCTCTGACGATAAGGTGATAGCTCAACTCGACACTGCGTCGGTCGGCTCGATGCAGAAGGCCTTGGTTGTGAAGTTCGACCAACAAGCGTACGAAGAAATGCTCAACTCTGGGGGTGGTGCTAACCCCTCTTCTGCACTCAAGTCGAGGAAAACCCGCAAAGTATGGGTGCCCAAGCCTCGTCATGCATATCCCGAAGTTGCTGCCAACAAGGAAAAAAGTATTATGATTGACGGGAACAATTTCCTCTCGTCCGTGAAGAACAAAAGCCTGAGAAATGACGAATCACTCACTAATCAAGCCAGCATCTCACTCAACACACAGGAACCAAAAATATGCATAAAAGATTCAATATATCTCATATAAAGAGGTAGAGTCTCCCCTCTTCCTCCTCTCTCTTCCCTCTTTTGATTTACATGAGCTTATTGTATAAAAGCGTAAAGAGAGACCTTCTGACTTTACAACAGTGTTTTCTAATGAACATCGTTGCAATTGTCATAAAGTTGTAATAAAATGTTACTGTGCATCAGCAAAACGGTCTGTGTTTGACCGATTGACCTACACACTGTCTCCTAAACCTCGACATACAAAGCAAGTTGATAACCAGGAGTATGATGACGAACCGCTCTTTGCTTCAGCATACATGGCTTCGCATCTTCCCCGTGGCAGGAGACAATGAAGACAAAAATTTTCAAGAACACCCAACCAGAGGAGATTTGACCAACTCATCGACTCCTTTGAAGGAGTATACCAAAATATACGTTCTCAAAGACGGGAGCTCATTCTTCACGGAAATCTCCATTCCTCATAAGCCGATGTTGGGGGTAGCAATCCCCCTCATTCTGAAACTGACAGCGTAGACTCCAACTGCACGGTTCTTTCTATCAATCCCTCGGTTGTACACAGGGATGTTAGAGTTTACATCGTCGGTGATGAACAAGACGCTTCTCCATCAGAAGCCACCAAACAACACCTCAACTCATTAGAGGCCGCTCTTAGGGACATGCACACTATGATGCAAAATATGCATCAAATGATGACTGCCCAACATTCTGCTACACCAGTACCTGTCTAAGTGGCTTCATTCACACCTGCACAGCCTACTCCTGGAACAACACATCTGCAGGATAACACAAAACCAGAAGCAGTCATAAACCAAGAGTCAGCAGCACCAACTCTTAATCCTCTCAATATTGGGAGTGGACCTCCGCCAGTGATAATACCTGTTCAACCAGGATCTTATCAGTCAGTTGCAATACTCCGACCAGAAGAACCTCTTGAAGCTATCCAAGAGTTGTGTGCACAGGTCGATGTTTTAAAGAACAAAGAACAAGTCCGCAAGCTGGGGGTGAAACAGTCTTATCCTCCTCATTGGGATAATGTAATGAATGGAAGGAACAGCCTTAACATCCGGCCGGGGCATTTTCCATTCCCTCCTAAATACAACCCCAATCGATAGTCTTGTTTGAAGGCAAGATATCACCGAACCAATATATTAATTACTTTAATATGATGACGGTTCATCTGCCGAAAGAATATGCTCTCCTTACCAGATTGTTCGTGAAATGCTTGGCCAGCATCGCCTACGATTGGTATCGCAGTTTACGTGATAACTGTATTGTTGGCCCATCCGGTCTAAGTCAACTTGATTTTGATAGTTAACTAAACCATGCAAGATATGTCGCGATCTGAAGCCTCAACACTGCTATTACATGTCGTCTGTATTGCGTCTATTCAAATGTAATATTTTATTTATTTGAGTCAGGATTGATGTAGGCTGAGTCACACTGGCAAATCAAAGTACCTATACCCAGATACCTAGTCCACTCAAATAAACTAACGAACCTATCCACCAAATCAGGCCACATTCGTTAACAAAGTCTACCATACTTTGAAATCGAACTCGGACCGAATTCATGCCGAACTCGGACCGAACGCGGTTACCCCTTTGGTATGAACTCAGCACAGTAATAATATCCCTGATTTCCTGGTCCAACGTTCGAAAATTTGAATTGAACCCCATCCAAATTCTGGCCGAATTCTATTTTCCAACACACTATAAATAGGATTGGATTTCTATATTCCTACTCACTCAACCATTCTTAATCCTTCTATCCTATTGTGAGCAAACATCTGAGCCTTAACTTTCCCATCTCCAAGAGCAACTCCCTAGCCTTCCTAGTGCCAAGTGCGGTCTCGGTCTAGAAGTCTACAAAGTTGTAAAGAGCTTGGCTCCATCAGTTTCTCTCTAGCTGTGAAGTTGCGAGACTTCGGATTAAACCTCGTTGTGTAAAAAAGTGGCAAACCTTCGGATCAAAGCTTGTGATTCACTATTGGTGATTATAGTGGATAAAACTCCGAGCTTGAGTTCTCGGGACTGGACTAGTCCTCTCAGAGGAAAACCAGTATACATCTTGGTGTTTGCTTTCTCTCTCTTTACTTTAGTGCTTTACTTCACTTCACTGTCTTTATATACATTGTTAGTTAACAACTGCCTTCATTCTGATAATTTTTAAATTTGATAGATTATTCCGCTGCACTCTATTCACCCCCCCAGAGTTGCTTTACGGTCCTTCAAGTTGATGACTTATGAGCTGAATCTCAAGGAATTTGAAGAACCCACTCCCAAAGAGAAGACGATCACTCTTAAGACACATCACAAAAAGGTCACCAACTATAACTCCGACGACGATGAGTCTCAAGATTAGGAAGTTGCCCTGATCACTAGAAACTTCCGAAAATTTCTAAAGCTTGAGAGATCAAAGAAGAAGGAGCCTACTGACAAGCCTATATGCTACAACTGTAAAAAAACAGGGCATATAAAGAAAGATTGTCCAACCCTAAGAAAAGGAAATCACCACAATCACTCATCCAGAAGAACATCATCACGAAAATATGCAAACACTAGTATCTGGTACGAAAGTGAAGCTAGTGAATCCGAAGAAGAGAATCCTCGAGAAGCAGCAAACCTATGCTTCATGGCGTTAGCTGATCTGGTAACAGATAAAAACTCTTATGATGATTTTACTTTTGATGAACTAGGTAATGCTTTTAGTGATCTGCTTGATGATTTTAGGAAACTTAGAAATAAGTACAAGCATGCTAAGAAAAATGTTCAAGAATGTCAGACTGAAATATAAAGACTAACATCTCTACTAAGTGAAGTAAAGGATACCTCTAACGATTCAGACGAGAATTCTAGTAGCAATAGAATACTTCTTCTTTTCAGATTCGAGTTCTTCCTTAAGTTGCGTTCTCCTGAGAATAGATGCTCTCACTGCTAAATATGATGAAATATATGCTACCTCTAAAAGATTAGAGATTAGATTGGGTAAACATGTCGAACAAACCTCCACCCAACCTAACACGAGACAAGTAGCAAGACAAAAGAACACTCACAGCTATGCTCCTACCTACATGCATAACAGTTCATGTAATCATATATTCAGAACACATCATACACATAGAACCAAACATAATCATGCATTCTAATCATACATTCTATTATAGATATCCACGAAGACCACAAAGAAATGTCCCACACAATCAAGCATTCTATTAACATAGACCACAAAGAACTACGTCACACAATCATATCTATCATGCTGCACCAAGCACACAGCTATATGTCACTACTGTGGTAAGAAAGGACATATCTAGATTATGTAAAACAAGAAATTAGTAGATATGAATGTTTATGCATAGGTACCAAAAACTAACACAGCAGGACCCTCAAAGAAATGGGTACCAAGGGTCACATCTACAACTCGTTTTGTAGGTATACCAACCTCTCATGCTAGAAGCAAGTGGATTCTCGATAGTGGTTGCTCACGACATATGACTGCTGATGCTAACCTATTTGCAACGCTATCGATGAAGAAAGAAGGTTATGTCTCCTTCGGCAATAATCTCAGAGGATATATTATTGGTAATGGTAATATAGGTATTCCTTCCTATTTCTCAGAGGATACAAACAGTGCAAGTCATCCGGAAAGTCTGCCAAGGAGACTAAAGTTCTCCACAGATCATCCTGGGGGCTTAGTAATAGGTGATGTATCAAAAGGTGTAAGTAAACGTTCCTCCAATGGAGATATCATTGCAAATGTTGCTTTTATTTCTCAAATAGAACCTAAAAATACAGTTGAAGCTTTTGCTGATGAATTTTTGATTTCTGCTAGCAAGAGGAACTTAACCAATTTGAACGTAATCAAGTTTGGGAACTCGTTCCTAAACCTAATAATTATTCGATCATTGGTATTAAATGAGTTTTTTTGAAATAAATTAAATGATGATGGTTCAGTTACACGTAACAAAACATGTCTCGTAGCTTAAGGTTACAACCAAGAGGAAGGTATTGACTACGATGAGACCTATGCTCCTGTTGCTAGACTTGAATCTATCCGAATGCTTTGCGCTTTTGCTAGTTTTCATAACTTCAAACTTTTTCAAATGGATGTTAAAAGTGCTTTTTTAAATGGAGTTATCAAAGAAGATGTTTTTGTCAAACAACCCCTGGTTTTGAAGATTTCAAACACCCTGACCACGTATTCAAGCTACGAAATGCTCTATACGGACTTAAACAAGCCCCACGTGCTTGGTATGAACATCTTAGCTTCTTTCTACTTGGAAACGACTTTTCAAAAGGAAAAATTAATACTACCCGTTTTTGTAAAATCTTCTGCTGATTCTTTGTTATTAGTGCAAATATATGTTGATGATATCATATTTGGATCTACTAATGAGATGCTATGTAACGAGTTTGCTAGTGTATGCAGAGTGAATTTGAGATGAGCATGATGGGAGAACTGACATTCTTCCTAGAATTGCAAATCAAGCAAGATTCACAAGGAACCTTTATCCATCAGGCAAAGTACATGAAGGATTTGCTCAAAAAGTTCGACATATACAATATAAAGCCTATCTGAACTCCAATGGCAACATCCACTAAGCTTGACCTTGATGAAAGCAGTAAACCAACAAACATACGTAAGTATCGAGGTATGATTGGTAGTTTGTTATATCTAACTGCTAGTCGCCCAGACATTATGTTTGTTGTATGCTTATGTGCTAGATATCAGGCTAATCCTAAGAAATCATATTTGTGCGCAGTTAAGCGTATCTTTAGATACCTTAAAGGGACTTTGTCGGTAGGCTTATGGTATCCCAAAACCACGTCCTTTGACCTTGCTGGTTACTCGGATGCTGATTTTGCTGGAAGCAAAGTCGATCGATAAAGCACCAGCGGCACCTGACATTTCCTAGGAAAGTCTCTAATCTCATGGTTTAGCAAGAAACAAAATTCGGTTGCATTATCAACAACTTAAACTGAGTACATCGCCGCAGGACGTTGTTGTGCTCAAATTGTGGATGAAGCAAACATTAGAAGACTTCAATTTGCACTATAAGAATATTCCTATTCTCTGTGATAACACTAGCACCATTAATCTCACCAAAAATCCAGGCCATTCACGCACTAAGCACATAGAAATCAGATATCATTTTCTAAAGGATCATCAATTACACGGAGATATTTGTTTAGAATATGTGGACATGGAACATCAATTAGCAGACATCTTTACTAAACATTTAGCTGAAGATCGATTCAACTTTATCCGTCGAAAATTAGGTCTTTTGGATTTTGATAAAATATAAAGAATCATAAGCTTTACAAATTTTTCGTCACATTTTTCAAAAGTTTTAAAAAAATTTGGATACAAGCCGAAAGGACCCTTCTGTCAAAAATGTGTAAATAACCTTAAGCGACACGGTATATAAGTATCTTCGGACCACCGCTAGCTGGGATCCGGCCCCTACAGCTACTCCGAGATGATTTAAACTCTTGAAACGTACGATTTAAATTCAGCACTTTTTATTCTGTATTTATATCAAGTCAAGAAAGGCATAATATCGATTAAAATTACATTAAGATTCTGAAAATAAATGTACACAGAATTCGGACCGAACTCAGACCGAACTAGGTTAGCTTAATTCCAGAATATGCTATGTCATTAATCTTCTTCCTAATTTAGGTTTTTGCTACTCTACACATCTTTTCGTGACTCATTCATTCAGACCAACGAAAAACATCCTCCTCCACAATTAAACTTAATTTTTTTTCATACATCATTTCCCAATAGCCCCTAAAAGGAAAATAGATTCCTTTTCCGACTATTTTCTGTCCCATTATGCCAAACATAGGAGAATTCGACGGTTTCACTTTTCGAAGCCTCGAAATTTCAAATTATTGGTTTAATTACTTCTCTAAAAGACACATTTGTCTTGGCCATCCTATTGATTTTTCCTCCCAACACAATGACTATCTACATATTCTTCAAAAACTCCAACTTGAAGAACTTGTTACGACCCGTACCAATATTTACACCAGTGATATTCAAATGTTCTATTGTAACTTAACATATGAACATAATACTATTTCATCTAGAGTTCGTTGCATTCCAATTGAATTCGACGCGGACGACTTGGACAAAATCCTACGCATTCCCGCTGATGGACAAACCCTAGTCAGCATCACGCAAGTTCAATTAGACCATGGCTTAACTCTAGACTCTTTCAAAAATATCCTTTGTCATTCTCTTGAATGTCCACTGAAAATTTTTATGCTAGATATTTGAATGGTCACTTCTTTGAAATGCATCGTATTATCTTTTCAACTTTTCTACCTAAGAAGACTTACTTTGATGAGGTCTCTTATCTAGAAATGTCAGCTTAATACCACTAGCATTTCGGCATTAACTTCAATGTTCCCCAGACCATCTTATCTCAAATGGTTCAATGTCGCAAGAAATGACGTCTACTACTCTACGCCATGTACTTGCCAACCATTTTCAGCTATTTCAACATTCCATTGGATACTTGTCCACATCTTGAGGAACCTTTATCCCTCAATAGAGTTCGGAGAATTGAGCCATCTATGCTTCTACCATATAACTCATCATCAAACTCCAATACACATCCTGCTGATTACGTCCCTCCTGTTGTTGAACAACCGCAAACCTTAGTCTATTTTTAATCTGTTGCGTGATCGCTTCCACAAAGAAGATATACGCAATTGTGCTACTGATCATCGCCAAACTCTTCAGACTCAGGCTCTTGGCAATACCTTGATAGATATCCAGTACACCCTATCGAAGCATCAAGCCGGACCTTTCTCCGGAATCCAAATCAACAAGGTTTTTTCATTAATCACCCCTATGTTCAGCGACATTTGGATCCAGCTGATGCCTTCTTTGATCCAAACAGAATAGTTGAACCTGATGATGAAGATGAACAAAATGACAACTAGTTACTCAATGGTTTTGAATGTTTAAAAAGTTTACTTTTAGTTGCTCTACTATGATATTTCTACTACACATCTGCTTTTGTATGTTTTCTTTTCAAATGAATAAAAAGCAATTTTTTTGCCATTATATGTTATCTTGTATACACTTTACTCTCTTGTTTTCTTGTCACCTTACCGATTTCGGGAGAGCATACCATTTTAATCAAATGACAACGGGGGAGAAAGACATACATGATACTAGCTTACAAGATGATACTTGATAGACGTTGCCTTCAGCATGTCAACTGCTCCACAGTTACGGGAGAGCCTTGCATATCAAAGACTTGCAGTATCATTCATAGTTTGTCAATTATCAAAATGGGGGAGATTGTTGGCCCATCCGGTCTTAGTCAACTTGATTTTGATAGTTAACTAAACCATGTAATGATATGTCGCGATCTGAAGCCTCAACCGTGCTATTACATGTCTGTATTGCGTCTATTCAAATGTAATCTTTATTTTTTTTAGTCTAGGATTGATGTAAGCTGAGTCGCACTGGCAAATCAAAGTACCTATACCCAGATACCTAGTCCACTCAAATAAACCAACGAACCTATCCACCAAATCAGGCCACATTCATTAACAAAGTCTACCATACTTTGAAACCGAACTCGGACCGAATTCATGCCGAACTCGGACCGAACTTGATTACCCCTTTGGTATGAAATCAACACAGTAATAATATCCCTGATTTTCTGGCCCAACGTTCGAAAATTTGAATTGAACCGCATCCGAATTCTGGTCGAATTTTGTTTGCCAACACACTATAAATATGGTTGGATTTCTACAATCCTACTCACTGAATCATTTTATCCTATTATGAGCAAACATCTGAGCCTTAACCTTCCCATCTCCAAGAGCAACTCCGTAGCCTTCCTAGTGCCAAGTGCGGTCTCGGTCTAGAAGTCTACAGAGTTGTAAAGAGTTTGGCTCCATCAATTTCTCTCCCTAGATGTGAAGTTGCGAGACTTAGGATCAAACATCGTGGTGTAAAGAAGTGGCAAGCCTTCGGATCAAAGCTTGTGATTCACTATTGATGATTATAGTGGATAAAACTCCGAGCTTGAGTTCTCGGGACTGGACTAGTCCTCTCAGAGGAAAACCAGTATATATCTTGGTGTTTGTGTTTGCTTTCTCTCTACTTTACCTTTTTACTTCACAGTCTTTATATACATTGTTAGTTAGCAACAGCCTTCATTCTAATAATTTTTAAATTGGATTAGATTATTCCGCTGTACTCTATTCACCCCCCTAGAGTTGCTTTACGGTCCTTCATGCATATCCTCGTTTGATGACATGAAATGTCTTTTCCTCTCACGATTCTACGAGGCACAGATATGACGATGTTTTCGCTCATCGATATCAAACAGAAGGAGAAGGAATCCGCTCGTGAATTCATAGAGCGTTTCAGGCAAGCATCTCTGAAGTTACCCCCCCCCCCCGATATTCCAGACTCTAACATTTATTGATACTTGCAAAAAGAACCTACTACCTATAGTAGGGGTCTGGACGGGTACAACTCAATTTCAAGACTAGACGTTCATCATCGGGACCGAATCTGCTAAAGGCAACGCGAAGGTGTCACGTAATTTGGGGTTACAAATGACCAATGCGGAAGAAAAACGTCCTTCCAACAATAACAACAGTGCGAATAATCGCAACAACAAAGGAAATGAGACCTTGGCATTGTTGCTTTTTATCAAACATTCAAAAATGCTGTGGATATCGCTCTCAACTGATATCAAGCGACCATATGAGGCTGGTAAAACAGATGACCCGAAGTACTGCATCTATCACCGATATGTACATCACCCTACCAAGACTTGTTATGTCTTGAAAAAGAAGATACAACAGTTGATAAATGCTAAAGCTATCACCCTTCACAATGAAGAGAAGCCAGTCACTGCTAATATGATCTCTCTCCAATTCAACGACTTTCCAGCACAAGAAGTCTCAAACGGCGTCATCCCAATATCTCGAGCTACGATGGAAGTGATAAATCTCCAACCACCTAGAAATCCAACAGAGAAATTGGTGCCTCTTACCACAGATCATGGCGAGATTATGTGGATTTATCCCGACATGCTGCCAGATTGGGACCAGGGAGCAGCATCTTCCAATTCAAAGTCCAAGAAGGATAAGAAGTATAAATCATGCAATATGATTTCTTCGGATCATCATCCAGACAAAGATCAAGACCAACATCAAGAAGATGTCTCTCTCGAGATCAGATTCCAAAATCTGAACATTACCCCACCAAACTCTACTCGCAAGTTTTGCTTGACATACCAGCAATGGTCCATGATTGGCAGTGCTCCGCTGTATATGGCACAACAAATCTCCATTGCTTATGAAGGTGTTCCTACACAAATTCCACATCCTCCTACAACAATTAAAACATCGACCTCAACTCAGGTGCTTGAGGAGGATCGTCTCCAATTTCATCGATACAACCAGCAATCTGTACGCTTGATGCAAAACAAGGGATATGATTTCCAAAAAGCTGAAGGTTTGAACTTTGGCAAGGGACAACGTATTCCTCTACAACTCCGGGAATAATTCAACAAATCCCGTAGTGGATTAGGCTACAATGAGACCAGCCCACAGACTTGCTCCAAGAAGAGGCATGACAAAAAGAAACTCAAGTCTTGTAACATGGTGCTTCTTTCTCCGATGCCCAAAGAAGAAGCCAAACTGGTACCAGGTCTGGCAAAGATTATCATAAAACTTACGAATATGTCCCAGAAGATGTTCCTGACACTCTTTCTACTTCGCCAACTCCTGTTGCTCCGGTCACAATTGGACCTCCTTCGAAGCCTAATACGGCAGAGAAAGGGAAGCAAAAGGAAGTACACTTCGACAAATCTCTGAAGAAGAATGTACCCTAAGGACTTGAAAAGCCCTACAATTTCGATATATTGGCACAACTAAACAATACCCCAGCCCGACTTTCATATTCGAGTTACTTCGTTTGTCGAAGGAGACTCGTGAAACTTTGAGCGAAGCTTTGATACATGCAGACTCGTGCTTAGCTCAACTCAAGGCTCCTGATGAAGAGCCATTAGCGTGTCCTCAATGCCACAGCGTAATCGAGAAGATTCCTAACATCACCTTCACGCAAGATGACATGCTACTCAAGGATAATCAGCATGACAGGTCTCTGTATTACACCGGTTACATCGGATCTATTAAGGTGAACCGAATTCACATCGACCAAGGTTCTTCACTCAGCATCATTCCTAAAAGCCTACTGAGAGAACTGAAGATATCAATGCACAACATGTCTACTATTAGCACTACCATTCTAAGCTTCAATGCTAGAATAAGTAAACCTCTGGGAAAGATACGCCTAAAAATTCAGATAGGCAATCTACGTACTGAAGTCACATGCTATGTGATTGACTTTGACGTATCCTACAACGTCTTGCTGGGACGGCCATGGATACACGAGCATAAAATGGTACCCTCCACCCTATATCAATGCTTCAAATATGTTAACAGTATGGGAGAAGTCAAAACAGAGATAGCTAACCTCAACCCATTCAAAGGTGTCGAAACCTATTTCGCTGACTCTGCAATCTATACACCGAAGTATATGAAAGCTAATCAAGCTTATGATGAAGCCGAAAACACCCCAAAAGAAGAGCTTTCATAATCCGAGTCAAAGGATGTACTACTCATCCAACTTCTTCGAAGCTTCTCAGCATCAATCTGCACAAGTCACCTCCATTGGTCATCAACCTTCGATGCAATGAACATTCGACACTGGAGAATTGAGCCCCTTGTTATCGACCTTCGTCGTAACAAGCAACCAACATTAGTGAATCAACCCCCAGTCATCAATCTTGCCAAGCCTCCTGTAAAGGCTGAAGATTCTGCTGACTATGTGAAAGATAAAGAAATCTTGTATTTCATGAATAAAGAAGACACTTCGCACTACATTGATGTTGAACCATTTGCCAAAAAATTCTTAGAGGCTCTTCATCTCTACGAACCTCTGTCCATACCCTCGGCATCTCTATTTTGATACAGTTCATTATATGAACCATATGAGGATGCATACTTCATAGTCCCTGCAAGACAGGACAAGCAAAGTCAGATAGTTTTTGGCAAAGCTAGAAACAAAAGAGTCGCGCAGACTAATGGTTCTGACGAGGATATGAAAAAGATACAACCGTGTCGTTACAACCAACCAGCCAAAAACATTATGCAAGGGATAAGCTACAACCTAAAATCTGGTTTGGGACTAAATTATGGAAAAGGCAGACGGACTACTATACGTCACTTCTCTCCAAAAGGCAAGCCGGAAACATACTACCAGCGGACTGGTCATGGTTTGGGATATGTTACACCACCAAGTCCTGAAAGTTCAGAATTAGAAGAAGAGACGTATTCTCATTCCTCTTACTCATCATTATAGAATTTCGACGAAAGCATGGGTGACGTATTCAAACATGCTTTCTTTGTAAATATGGTGTCAACTACCCCAAATAATAAGGACGTTGAACTATTGGAACCATTTGAGAACGATCCATGGACACAACAAATGGATACTCAATGGAAACTTCGGTTTGAGCAACGTGAATCACCTACAGAGGACGAAATAGTCCAAATTGATGTAGGAGAAGAATCTTCCCAAAGACCAATCTTTATTAGCAAGTCTCTTCCTGAAGAAGATCAACACGCTTTACTCCAGCTAATAAAGGAGTATATCGATGTCTTCGCCTGAAGTTACGAGGATATGCTTGGCCTAGATCCTCCAATAGCCACACACAAGCTCAATATTCTTCCGAATGGTAAACCGGTGAAACATCAGCAACGGCGATTCTATCTGAATATGATGGATGCAATTGAAACAAAAGTCAAGATACTCATAGCATGTGGCTTCATTCGAGAAGAGTAGCATCCCGACTGGGAAGCCAATGTCGTTCCAGTCATAAAGAAAAATGGAAAGATCTGAATCTGCGTAAATTATCGAGATCAGAACTTGGCCTGTCCAAAAGATGAATTTTCTCTTCCCATCACAGATGTCATGATCGACAATATATGTGGATTTGAACGTGTTCTTCATGGATGGATTCTCGGAATACAATCAAATTAAGATGTCATTGCAGGTGGGAAAAACACACTTCTTTCCGTACACCATTGGAAGGTTACTGTTATACAGTCTTGCCCTTCGGCTTAAAGAATGCGGGTGCAACGAATCAACAAGCCATGAGTACAATTTTCCAGAAGCATTTACGAAAACCAGTAGAATGCTACGTGGATGATATTGCTGTCAAGAGTCGTCTTAAAGGTGATCACCTTCAAGATTTGAAGACTGTATTTGAATTGATGCATCACCACCAATTGAAGATGAATCCAACTTAAATCATTTCTATTAGTCTCCAGTGGCAAGTTCCTCGAATTTGTTATAACTTCCAAAGGTATTCACATCGACCCCGATAAAATCAAAGATATCCTCGAAATACAGCCTCCACGTAATCTCAAAGAACTTCGTGGTCTGCAAGGCCGTCTGGCATAGATTAAGAGATTCATCTCCAATCTCTCGGGACGATGCCGACCATTCACTTAGTTAATGAAGAAAGGCGTATCCTTTGTCTGGAACGAAGCATGTCAACAAGCATTCGACAACATCAAACGATATTTAACAAATCTGCCAGTTTTGGTGTCTCCGATCGTAGGAAAACCCTTTTTGCTGTATGTTCGAGCAATAGATCACTCCCTAGGAGCTCTTCTTGCACAGAAGAGTAACGAAGGCCATGAACAGGCGATCTATTATCTCAGTCGCATGATGGTCGGCGCTGAACATCGATACAATCCGGTGGAAAAAGAATGCCTCGCCTTGATGTTTGCTATTCAGAAGACACGACATTATGTGTCACGTCAAACCATTCATGTCATATCTAGAGTAAATCCTCTCCGGGTATTGATGACTAAGCCGAGCACACTCAATTCTCGTTTAGCCACATGAGCAATGTTACTATCACCTTATAACATGGTATATGTCCCACAAAAAGCAATAAAGGGTCAAGCGTTAGCTGATTTTCTGGCAGGTCATCATGTACCGGAAACTTCCAAACTGTACAATGGCATCCCAGATGAAGTCTTAAGAGTCTAATATGGAAATAGAAAATGACACTCAGCAGCTATTCTTTGATGGCGCATCAAGAATTGGACCCAAAGGCAACATAGTAAATGGAGTTGGCATAGTCAATCTCCTGACAAACTACTCATTCATCGAGCATATTCTCTCTATGAACCGTGTTCCAATAATGTTGCAGAATACAATGCTCTACTCATTGGTCTACAATTAGCCAAAGAATTGGACATAGAATATCTTGAAGCCTACGAAGATTCAAAGCTTATAATCAATCATATCAGGGGAGAGTACGAGATGCAGCACGAAGACCTCATCCCTTATTCATCAAGCGGCAATCGAACTCGCTTTTACTTTCAAAGGATTTTTCATCGAACATGTGCCTCGGTTACAGAATATGGAAGCAGATGCTTTAGCCGGCCTACCAGCATTATCGGCCGTTCCCCTAAAGAGACGACACTTAATTATGCTAACAGGACTAGAGTTGTTCTGTACAAAAAATAACTTGCACATTGAACAAAGTAACATCATAAATTCAACTTCCATGGATAAAGATTGGAGAGACCATTTTATAGACTACGCTGCTTATGAGATTCTTCCAGAATATCCGAAAGAAGCCACTTCTTTTAAAAGACGTTCACTCTGATTCTACTATGATGCCTCATCCAAAATATTATATCGTCGTTCTTATAAGGGATTGCTGCTACGTTATCTTTCCAACCCTAAAGCAAGACAATCACTCCGTGAAACTCATGATGGCATCTGTGGAGCACATCAGCCATGTCCTAAATTACAAGACCGCCTCAGGAGAATGGGTTATTATTGGCCAACCATGGTGGCAGGTGTCGTAGATTACGCTCGTAAATGCAAGTCATGCCAAATTCATGCTGATTTTATCCACCAACCAACAGAGTTCTTACAACCTACAGCTGCCTCGTGGCCTTTTGAAGTTTGGGGAATGAATATTATTGGTGCGATCAGCCCATCTTCTTCTAGAGGACATCGGTTTATATTTGCAATAACCGATTACTTCTCCAAATTGGCAGAAGCAGTCACACTCATCGAAGTTAAGACGTCCAACGTAATTAACTTCGTTAAACACCATGTTATCTATCGTTTCAGTATTTCCCGGAGGATAATACATGACAATGGGATGCAATTCGCCAGTCAAGCGTTTTATCGATTCTGTGACAAGAATCGAATCCAGAATGTAGTATCTACGACCTACAATCCAGCAGCCAACGGCTTAGCGGAAGCCTTCAATAAGACCATAATCAAACTCCTTAAAAAGTGTCTCATCCAACAAACGAGATTGAAATGAGAAACTCGGAAAGTGTTTATGGGCTTATCGTACAACAGTTCGAACTCCAACTGGTTGTACATCATTCTCTTTGGTTAAGGATGTGAAGCATATCTCACTCCATCTTCCGTGGATAAGTAGCAAGAGAGAAGGCGGACAGCGAAAAACCTTCTGACATCTCTGGGAGATACATGACCCTACCATTAACGTTGAATAATCACTTCTCCTTTTTCTTAGGCTGAGATGATTGATGAATGGCGTCACCAAACAAGAAAGCCAGCTTAGAATATGTCTCACTCGCAAAGGAAGTGAGAAGTTCGCCGTTTATCAAAGACGTCAACATTCGTTCCCTTTGTCTGGCTATCAATAATTGGCGTGTGCTTGACATCTTCTTATCAGATTAGGGAAACTCAGTGTGCGATAAGTTTTCTAGATAATTGGTGTGCAAAAGTCCAGTAGTAGATCCCATCAGTTCAGCCAAAGGATCCATACCCAAGTCAACTACAAAAGTCACAAACAAGGAGTTAACAAATCTCGTGAAGAGGAGAGAAGCACATTTTATGCGCCGATCTGCCCAAACAGGCAAAGAATGCGCCAATATGTCAGTGAAGTTTAGAGATAGAGGAGAAGGGGAAGTAGGGGAAGAGAGAATATGAGAAAAGGATATTGCAAGGGCCTAAAACCCTAGGTTGCATCTCATGTCTATTTATATTGATATGCAATACACCCACAATTACTATTATACCCTCATATGATAAATAACAAAATAAAATAACTCTAACAATGTCAAAACAGACAAAAAGTGCGCCGAATCGCCAGCGCGCACAATGGTAAACCAGTGTTGATTATCCAAAGTGCGTGCATACTCTCATAACTGCTCCTAAACTCTATAAATACAAGATCGATACATCCATTAAAAAGGAGAAAGAAGACGGGCAAGACATAGACAGAGAAAATGAGCTAGAATTTTTAAGTCTTTGAAATTCAATAGCAGAAGAAGAGAAATAGAAGCTTCTCGTGCCATTGTGCCAAATCTTTCTTATTGTTCAACTCTCCAAGTTGTTCACAGCATCCTTGCATTTCTTCGTCGTCGAGTAGTCCAAGGAGTAAAGTGATCACCCGCAGATCAGATCTTTATAGCTATACTTTTCCAGAATCAATTGTACTTAGATTCATGTTTAGGATATTTTTGTACTTTTCTTTATTTTCAATAGTTTGTAATACAAAAGTTTCGTATAAACTTTTCTCCGCAAACAGCTCTAACATCCCAGCCTCTAAGAGCAAGCCTAGAAAATACTTGCGCTGCGTTTATTAGTATATTGAGTGTTAGTTTATATTGATGTTAGATAAGTTATGGTGTTAGATATAAGTTATGTTTAGTTATGGTCAGTAGTAGTGTGTTAGTAAGATATTGATGGTTAGTTGAGTATTGAGTTAGATACCTTAGCTAGTTAATAGGTTGAGAACTTGGTTGTTAATGTTAGTTAACTTGGTGTTAGTTATATATGTATTGACTGTTAGTGTACATTAAGTTATAGATATTAGTTATACAAATAAGTGATGTTATATATTATTAGATGCACATGTTAGTGTTATATATTTAGGTATGTATAGATATTAGATAGCTAGGTTAGTTTTACCTTGTGTTATACAAGGTAATGTCTAGATGATGGAGTTAACTCAAGGTATTGGGTATTGTGTATCAAGATGAGTGTAGGTAGTGTGATACTGTGTTGGCTCAAAGCCAAGGTATCCACTTAGTATTAGTTTAGCTAGGGGTACTAGTATATATTATACTTGTGTATTATATAGTATTTTCATATATAGTATTTTACGTAGCTTACGATATGGTATAATGTTGGTATCCTAGTATCCTAATATAGCTAGTATAGCTTAGATACATAGCATATGGACCCAGTATCCTAGAGGTTGACTCATACAACCTAGAAATAGCTAGTTGACTAGTTTGACTTAGTGTTGACCTAGTTTGACTGTTTTAACCTAGAAATGGCTTAATGACATAGAATTAGACTAGTTTAACTTGTATTCATTTCGGAACCTTGTATTGATGTAATATTTCAGATTAAGGTCTTCGAGGCACCGTTTCGGTCATCTTTGATACTGTTCACAAAATTTCAGGCAAGTACATTCTCTGATAGTTTTCCATTTATGATATCCTATGTTTCTTGTATTTAGTGTAGATATCCTTGATTTCTTGACACGATGGTTACACGGATTGGTACATCCGGATCTCGTCATGAGATGTTATTTCTTGATATTATGGTATATCTTGTACAACCCTTGTTCCTTGTTCTTCTTGTACATATACAGATATTGACTCCTGAGGAGACTAGCTACATACCCAGTGAATCCCGTATTATAGCGTACCATGGTTGGATCCACTATACCCGTCGGGGGCGGAGAGTGTTAGTGTAGATATGTGATCATACCCTCCTTGTGCATGCCTTGTTACTTGTGAGTGTTGATCATACACGCACATGATTAACCAGGTCCTAATCCTTGTGCAAGTTCCCAAGCCGATCACATGTCGAACCTAGTACTCACATAGTAGTATTTCTTGCTCTTATTTATGATGCTCATTTCCTTGTATTTAATTGCAGTATTCCTATCTTGTATATCTCTTGTTCTTGTATATTGCATCTTGTTTATGCTCTTTATTTACTGTTACATAGTTTTTATCATTTATTGGAATGCTGTTAGAGGTGTACTTTGCTCAAATCCTGACTGGATATATTTTTTCCAGATGACACTGAAGAGTGGTATCCCACTCACTACGGGCCTCAGGACGTAGTTGGTTTAGAGCTAGAGACTGTGGCTCAGGAGGAACTCATCCCGGTTGAGACAGACGACACTTTACCAGTATCTTTGTAGATAGGCTTATATTGTACTGGATTTGTCTCCAACTTTGATAGTTAATACTTTATTATATTTGAGACTCATTAAATATTATATTCTATCTTGTGAGTTGTATTTTGACTCTTTAGTTCTTTATATCATATTCGTGCGATGTTCCATCTTATAGTTCTGTGATTGAGTATTCATATTTCATTGGTGACATTATATACCTTGATGATCATTATTGTTAGATAGCATAGTTTATCCATACAGCGTTCTACCGCCGATGTTGCGGCATAGGCTGAACGTACCCACGTACTCGTGCCCCTACTTCGGGTGCGGGTTGTGACACATTAGATGCATACCCATTTTAGATCGAACAACCGCAAATCCAAGAAAATATCGAAAAAGATCCAATATTTAGTATGAAACTGACGACTAAGGTAAACCTTCAAATCTATAAACCCTGCATGATCACTCCCAGATATAATGATATCATCAACATAAACAATCAATACGATAACATCTGCTGAGGAAGAATAGAAAAATACTAAATGATCTGATATGATGTGCCGAAAACCCATACAGAAGGAGAACTGAATTGAACTTGTCAAACCAAGCTCAAGGAAACCGTTTCAGCCCATATATTGATTTCTTCAATCGATATACGAATTTTCCATTTCAAGCCACAACATACCCTCGGTGGTTGATCCATATAAACCTCCTCATGTAAGTCACCATGCAAAAAAATTATTCTTTGTCTAGATGATACATAGGACATTGACGGTTAACCGCTACAGAGATAAGAATACGAACTGAATTTAGCCGAGCCACTGGAGAGAGTCTTGATATAATCCAAATTATATGCTTAGGTATACCCTTTTACAACCAACCGCGCCTTGGAGCGCTCAACTTAACCATCCGGATGATAACAACGTACACCCATCTACAACCCATTGTTTGCTTCCGAACATAAAGTGGTATAAGCTACCAAGTCTGATTTTTATATAAATTACACATCTCATCATTGCAATTTATCAACCAGAAGATGACATAACTTGCTTATAAATTTTAGGAATGGAAATAGAAGAAAGTAAAACTACAATTGCATGAAAAGATATAGAAACATAGTGTAAGATAACATAATTATAGATGAGATGCTTTTTATGGTACAAAAGCATTTTATTTTTCTTAGAGCAATAGGAATATCACATGGATATGTGATTATGGGAACAAAAACTGCAAGAAAAAAAGCTGATTAGTTGAAGGTTGAATTCTACAGAACCACTGACATGTCCTTGTATCTCTGGTAAACCTACAAAGGAGAAATGAAGACAGAAATTGATTCAGGAATGACCAAAAGTGGTATGGAATATACCAAATCTAATGAAAATGGAATAAGACGGTCTCGTGAGGGAAAGAAAATGGTAGACACAAAAGAAGGTAATATTTGTACTAAAATAAATACTTATGTAACTGTAGACTGTAACAACAATAACCTTTTTTAGTACGAGAATAACCAGGATCACCAAGAAAGACTTCAAAGATCGAGGAGACAACTTGTCTAGGTTAGGTTCCAAGTTGTGAACAAAAATGATGCATCCAAACACTTAAGGAGGTAAAGAAAAAGGCAAGACATCTGGATGCAAAATGGAGAATAGGACTTGGTTATTCAATACAAATTATAGCATGAGATTATTTAGATAACATGCGGTAAGAATAATATATGCATAATAATGTTTAGGGACATACATATTGAACATAAGAGTTCGAGCCACATCTAAACGGTGTCGATATTTGCGTTCGACAATATCATTTTGCTGAAAGGTGTGAACACAACTAGTTTGATGAATCATGACACGATCAACACGGAAACTGTTTATAAATGATTGAGTATACTCCTAAGCATTATCAGAATGCAAATTTTTAATATGTTTATCAAACTGAACATAGTCTTCATTATAAAAGGTGGATAAGTCATTCTATAAATAACAAAATATAAAAATTCTTCCGGGCTTCTGACTTTGGACGGATCCTAAATATTATAATAAACAAATTCAAAAGATTGCAACTAACAACTCTCAAAATGACGAGAAAAAATAACTATGGTGATGTTTGCCTAACTGACAAACCAAGAAAATAATCACGACTTAAACTAGGAACAATTGACAAAATTTAGCCAAATATGGATGGCCCAAATGATAATGTCACTGCAACGGAGAAGTTAAAACTAAAGTTGAAGGCTTTCTAGGTAAATCCAAGTAATACAACCCAATCTATTTTATGCCCCGAACTAATCATCTTCTTCGTCCTGAGGCCATTAAAAACATAATAATTTGAAGAAAATGCTATAGAACATTGAAGATATCAAATTGAAAAAAAAGATACATATAATAAATCAGATAGTGACAGTGATTGAGTAGGGTGAATGATACAATTTTTCAAGCACAGGACGAATAGACCTATCAGCTAAGATAATGTTATGTTTTATAGGACTACGATCATGAAAGAGAGTTTATACGAGACATCTGATAATTTACTCATGAGTCAATAACCTAAGAGGTAGATAGTGATTGGGTTGCCACAAAGACATGATTACCTATATGTGTCATGGTTGCAATAGGTCAGGAAGTGATACTAGCAAACACGTGAACTTCTGGAGGATCTGTTCAAGTGGATATAAGATATCATCTTTAGGAGCAGAAATGGTGACATGGGACTGCATATTTTCATCATACAACTGATCTGCATATTCTGTCTTATTTGTCCCAACAGTAGTCTTCCATGTTACCGAATATTCCACAATACTTATACTTTCGTGGTTGACCACGACTACCACCACTACAGCTACCATCAAAACCACCTCATCGACTAATTAAACTACGAACACCACCACTAGTAACTAAGACAAAAGAGTCATTACTCGGCACAACAACACATAACTCTATCCTAGAAGAGAAAATATCTCCCGTCATAGGTAACTGTTCTCTAGCAAGGATCTAAGCCTTATAAGATTCGTGTGCAGGATCCAAGCCGATCAGGATAAGTGAAACATTAAACTCTTTCTTCTGTCGTTGTCCTTCAAATTAGTAATAACATGATGATATTGCAATAGTTTCTCCCGCAAAGCCTTATTTGAAGCCAGATATTCATTCACATCCTTTCCATTATGCTTGGGATTAAACAATAACTCGTACAACTTATAGATGCGGACCATATTCTGCTCCTACAAATATAATTTATTCTAGACATATCCAAATCTGTTTGAAGGCTTCACACCACTGGACAGTAGAGACGATATGTGGCTCCAAACTATGTCACAACCACGACATAACATATGCATATGTACTCACCCAATCCTCATACTCGGCGGACGTTTCAAGTGGTGGTTCTTCCGTCAAAAACTTAAATTTCTCTGCCCTCAACACTACTTTTATAGAGCAGAAAGGTAGTTCGCACCATTGAGTCTTATCGTTGTAATCGAATTTTCTAATTCATCATTATCAACACTATTAACCTTGCTAGAAGATTCGATCCCCACCATACTTGCAGATGCAACAGAAAGACAAGATCTTTGGAACCTAAGATCTCACAACGAACCACAACTAACGAACAACCAACAAAGATCTATAAAAATCCTAGCACAACCAACGACGACTATCAACCACGAACACCAAGATCTGTAGAAATCCAAGATCTCATAAACAAAGTACGAACGGTAAATCACAAAAAAGGGCAAAAAATGCAACTATCAAACAACGCCAAAAAAAAATCGGGATTGTCGCCCCAAAATTCGGTCGAACTATCCGCTAGTTCAATCGGCAGCAGTGTGGATGGGATTTACAGTACCTTCAAGTTGCTCTGATACCAAGTTTTGATAGAGGAGAGAAAATAAGAAAAGATAGTGTATGGGCTTAATTCCTATGTTGCACATTATGTGTATTTATTTATATTAATACGAATGATAATAAATACACCCACATCTATTTTATTGTACCCACGTAAGATAACAATAATAACTCTAACACGGTCCATAAAAATAACACAAATGTACAAGTGTAGTAGTAAAGATACGACCGTGCTGAATTCATATATTTGCATCAGGATTCTATCACATAAAAATTATGTAAGCTGAATGTCAATATTTAGACCATAAGATGACCAAGCAAGCATTTCAATCTCCATTTAATATACTATCATGCACACCCCATAGTGATAGAAGAATCTTACAACCAGTCCACTTTAGGTGGATTCTTTCTCTTCAAGGAATAATCAGTGTGTAAATAAAACAATCAACAAGTCTACCTAGCTCAAGAAGTAGAATAAAGCGAGCCAACAATTACGAGGTCACCATTAAAAAATAATAGTATTGAGAAAAAGAAAAACCTAATTTATCAATTTTCATGTGATTCGAGACTTCCATCAATCAAGCTCAGGTTATAGATATAGTGATGCCAGTTATGCTAAGAGCGAGAAAGACGATCTTTAGATTCTTGTAACATTTGAATCGGCATATTTGCAAATCTGTTTAAAATGTTACAAGAACAACAAGAAGGGCAAGCTAAAATCTATTTTAAAGCAACAATTCTGTTTAAAATATCATCTAAAGAGGAAGGGCAAGCTAAAGAGGAAGGGAAAGCTAAAAACTGACCTTCTGTAGTGAGGGGAAGTGATAGTTGGCACGATCCTACAGGAAGTTGGAGCTTCTCCTTTAGAATTGTCAAGTCGGGCTTGTACAACCAAGCATTTCCTTCACGAACAACAAGATGTTTGCACATGAAGAGGTTTGGTATTGGGAAACAATCGGTTACAAAGAGAACATGGACCTTAAGGTCGCTGTCTCCATGAGCTTCTCCTTTAGAATTGTCAAGTCGGGCTTGTACAGCAAGCTTGGCTGCCGCAACCTGCAAATGCAATCTAGCAACATCTCTTGACCAATTCTTTCCCAACCTATTACAGGGAAGCTTGACTGCAACAAGGTCAAGCCGTGACCTTACAGAGATCTTAGGGTCAGGAAGGTTTGGACAAGTGGGCACTTCAGTTTCTTCCTCCTCGTCAATCCACTCAGGATAAAGTTCCTCCCAAGTGAGATTGCTCTTTGCATAGTCCATACGCACGACAGAAGATTCTGCGTGAGGTAGCAGCTGCTGCCAGTAATTGACCTCAGTTATGTTGAAATTAAGTAGCCCAAGTTTCAGGCGTCCTCTTCTATCATCCAGTTTGCCCACAGCTCTCAATATTTGAGCCCAATTAACACCCAAATGTGATTCATAACGTGAGTCTGAAATGGTTCTTTCCCAAATCCAGCCAACATCTACAAACTTGGGCCTTCAATCAATATTACGAAAAAATAAAAAAGACAAATTAGAACAGGCAACTTCAAAGTTTATAGTGATTCGTGATAGATTGGCGCTCAAGGAATTCAAGTTTCCAAAATAAAGAAAAATAAAAGGTTTGCAATCCGAAGTACAAACATATCTTATGATAGAGAACTAACATCATAATTTCATAAGTCAACATATCCTTTACACACGTTACACTTGGCCGTAAGTTCTCGAAAATGTTTCAAGTCTTAACGAAACTTTGCAAAACTGTGAGTAACAAATTTTATCTGTCATAAATCAATAATTAAAATGAGTAGCAGGTAAAAAATGAAGGATCATACCTTTTACCAGTATGCTTGAAATGCTCATTGTTAACTGCTGGAGAGCACAGAAGTGTTAAAAGAGTGCCACATGTGATAATTAAGAGGACCACTTTCAAGGAACGAAATTTGCATCTTGAACTCCTATCAGGTGTAGAAAATTTGAACTTCTCCATATCTTTATAGTCTTTGCTTCTTTGAGGTCTCATTTTTCTTGCATCATCACTGAGACAGGAAGGAAACCATCCATTTAGCCATTTGGGACAAAATAAAGACCAAAATAATGAAAACAATGACATTGATGACTCGGCAAGTAAATCTCTACAATGACTCCAGTGATACAATGTGGCAAAGAGGAGGAAAGAATATTTATCCGATTAATCTCTAGACTTCTAGACTTCTAACCTTTTTATCAAGGCCAATAGATGTTTTTCATATGGAGTTGTTGAGTTTTGGTGGAATGGGATAAAAAAAATTACTAGGGCTCTTGGCCAACATTTATAAGAATAAAAAGAATGTAAAATGATATTAGCAGCCCAGCAAGAAATAGAAAATACATCAACTAATAAATACCTAAACATAAGATAACTAATCTACTCTTTAACATGAGTTAACAAAGAGTAAATCACAGTAAAGTACATAATTCAGTATAAATCTCTGCAATTCTTGAAATTCATAATCAAGATGTTTGAAACAGAAAATACCCCATCTTGTTAAGTAACAAATAGATTTTGCCACATCTGGTCCAATGTGATTGCAGTGAGTTGGCACAGCAGCAGAGGACCGGACGGATAGTAATGCAAGACCACCGATGAGGTGCAGAGAGAGAGAGAGAGTGTGGGGGGGGGGGGGGGGGGGGGGGGGGGGAATAGAAGTATATTGGACTACTGATGGTCCAAATCAGAAACATTTATAAGAAAGTTTATATACTATTAGTATCTGAAACTAAGTATGAATGAATACATTATTTCTATGTAAATTTCTCGATGTAAAAGAAGATATTGACCCTGAATGAAGATAATTGAAAGAAAAGATCACATAATCCTATGCAATAGTTAACACCCAATTCAATAAGAATATCACTTATTAATCTCTAGACTTCTATTCCCTCTATTGAGGTTGTTAGAGTTATATATGTTACGAGGGTATAATAGTAATTGTGGGTGTATTGCATATCAATATAAATAGACATGAAATGCAACGTAGAATTTTATGTCCTTAAAATCTCCTTTCTCTCTCTTCTCCTACTTTTCTCCTTCTTTTCTCTCCATTTCCAAACTTCACTTGGTATCAGAGCATCTTTTGAAAGTACTGTACATCCCATCCACGACAGGGCCGATCGAACTGGGAAAAAAAAATTCGACTGTTTTTCGTCTACTTTTCATGATTCGCCGTTCGTTGTTCGTTGTTCGTGGTTGTTCGTTTATAAGATCTAGGGTTTCTACATATCTCTGTTAGTTGTTCGTCGTCGGTTGAGGTTCGTTGTAAGATCTAGGGTTTCAAAGATCTCGTCTTTCTGTTGAATCTGCAAGTATGGTGGAGACTGAATCTTCTGGCGAGATTAATAGTGGTGGTGGTAGCGGAGGTGGTTCTCATTTTACTGTTATTCATAATAATGAATTGGGATAGTTGATTACAGCAGTGATACTCAATTGTGCGAACTACCTTGCCTGGTCCAAGTCTATCAAAGTGGTGTTGAAGGGGAAGAAGAATTTGAAATTTTTGACGGAAGAACCCCCGCCTGAAACGTCTGCTGAGTATGAAGATTGGATGAGTGCAGATGCATACGATAAGTCATGGTTGTGGCATAGTATGGAGCCGCACATCACAGCTAATGTTCAGTTGTGTGAATCAAGCAAACAAATTTGAGCATCTCTAGAAGAATCATATTCGCAGAAGCGGAACGTTGTCCGTATCTATGAGTTGTACGAGTTATTGTTTAATACAAAGCAAAATGGGAAGCCTGTAAATGAATATTTGGCTTCAAAGAAGACTTTGTGGGAGGAACTGCTACAATATCATCATATTACTACTGATTTGAAGGAAGCTCAGAGACAGAAGAAAGAGTTTCATGTTTCACTTTCTCCCGTCTCAATCGTTCCTTTCTAGGACAGTTTTGTAGTGCCGAGTACTGACTCTTCTGCCCTAGTTTCTAGTGCTGCTGGTCATGGTGGTTGACGTGGTAGTGGACATGGCGGTAGAGATGGTGGTCGTAGCTTTGGTCGAGGATGAGGCCGTGGTGGTAGAGACAATGGTCGTGGTGGTGGTCGTAGTGGTGGTCGCGGTGGTGGTAGTGGTCGTTGTAAACTACGAAAATATAACTATTGTGGCATGCTCGGTCATGTCGAAGACTTGTTGGGACAAGTGGGACAAACCAGAATATGTATATCAAGTGCATGATGAAGATATGCAGTCACAGGTAACCACTTCTGCTCCCAGAGATGATACTTCTGGTTTCATTCAGACTTCAACGTCCCATTTGAACAGATCCTCCAGAAGTTGAACGCGCTTGCTAGTACCACATCCCAACCTACTGCAACCATGCCATATAGTAATCCTGCTTTTGTGGCAACCTAGTCACCATCTACCTCTTGGGTCATCGACTCAGGAGCAAGTTCTCACATGTCTGGTATAACCTCTCTTTCATAATCGTAGTCCCATGAAACATAATATTATCTTGGCTGATGGGTCTACTCGTTGTGCTTAAAAAATGTGTCATTCACCCTACCCAATCACTATCATTATTTAATTCATTATATGTGCCCAATTTTTTATTTAATTTGTTATCTGTGAGCCAGTTAACCAAATTTCTTCAATGTTCTGTGACATTTTCTTCCAATTCGTGTATTTTTCAGGACCTCAGGACAAAGAAGATGATTGGTTCGGAGCATAAAAAATGGACTGTATTACTTGGATCTACCTGGAAAAGATTTCACTTATGTTTCTACTTCTCCGTTGCAGTGGCGTTATCGTTTGGGACATCCGTCTTTAGCTAATTTGTGTCAAGTTGTTCCTAGTTTGAGTCATGTTTCTAGTCTTGAATGTGAGGCTTGTCAGTTAGGCAAGCATCACCGTAGTTCCTTTCCTCGTCGTAGTGAGAGTCGTCAGTTAAGAGTCTTTTGAGCTTGTTCATTCTGATATTTGGGGTCCGTCTAGAGTTAAAAGTCCAAAAAGATTTTAGTATTTTGTTATTTTTATTGATGATTATTCCAGAATGAGTTAGTGTTATTTAATGAAAGAAAGATCCGAGTTTCCAAATGTGTTATATGTCTTTTATAATGAAGTCTATGTTCAGTTTGATAAACGTATCAAAATTCTGCGTTCTGATAATGCTTTGGAGTATACTCAATCTTCTGTGAACAGTTTCTGTGTTGATCGTAGTATGATTCATCAAACTAGTTGTGTTCACACCTCTCAACAAAATGGTATTGTCGAACGCAAACATCGACACATTTTAGATGTGGCTCGAACTAAGAAAGGTTAATCGCCAATGGCCTATATATCAGCTGGACATAAAGAATGCTTTCTTGCATGATGACTTACAGGAGAAGGTTTATATGGATCAACCACTGGGATATATTGTAGCAGGAAATAAAAAACTCGTATGTCGATTGAAAAAAGCATTATATGGACTAAAACAGTCACCTCGTGCTTGATTTGATAAGTTCAGTTCATTTCTCATTCAGTATGACTTTCGGCGCACCACATCAAATCATTCAGTATTTTGTCATTCTTCCTCAACAAGTATTATCGTGTTGATTGTTTATGTTGATATCATTATATCTGGGAGTGATCATACTGGAATTGTGGACTTGAAGGCCTACCTTAGTCGTCAGTTTCATACTAAAGATTTGGATCTTCTTCGATATTTTCTTGGAATTGAGGTTGCTCAATCTAAGAAGGGTGTGTATCTGTCACAACGCAAGTATATTCTAGACTTACTCTCCGTGACTGGGATATTGGAGTGTCGACCAATTGAGACTCCTATGGATTATCATGATAAGCTCGATGTTGACAGGGGAAAGTTATTTGAAGATGTTGGATATTATAGACGTTTGGTTGGCAAACTTATATATATTTTACTGTTACTCGACCAGACATCACATATGCAGTTGGAGTAGTTAGTTTATACATGCCCCTCGGCAACCACATTGGGAGGCTATCTCTCGCATTCTATACTTGAATGGTGCACCTGGAAAGGATTTATTGTACAAACCTTCCAAGTTGCTTACGGTGACGAGGTTCAATGATGCTAATTGGACAGGCAGTCGCAATGATAGAAGGTCTACTTCTGGCTATTGTACGTTTGTGGGTGGCAATCTTGTCACTTAGCGTAGTAAGAAGCAGAATGTTGTGGCTCGTTCTAGTGCAGAGGTCGAGTACCGTGTAATAGCTCATACAGCTTCTGAGATGATGTGGGTGCAGTCTCTTCTTCATGAAATGAAAATTATGATTCATATTCCGATGGAGATATATTGTGATAATCAGTCGACAATATTTATCGCAAGTAATCTGGCGTTTCATAAGCGCACGAAGCATATCGAGGTGGATTATCATTTTGTTCGTGATTTGTTACTGAAGAAACAGATTGTCACTTCTTATGTTCGGTCGAAATATCAATTAGGTGATATCCTCAACAATCCACTTGCTCGTGGTCCATTTTCTGATTTATGTAGCAAACTGGACATGTCTGATCTATATGCTCCAGCTTGAGGGAGAGTGTTAAGAGTTATTTATGTTATGAGGATATAATAGTAATTGTGGGTGTATTGCATATCAATATAAATAGACATGAGATGCAACCTAGAATTTTATGTCCTTGCAATCTCCTTTTTCATATTCTCTATTCTCCTACTTTTCTCCTTCTCTTCTCTCCATCTCCAAACTTCAATGACGCCAATAGACGTTTTTCATATGGAATTAACAAAGAGTCAATCACAGTATAGTATATAATTCAATATAAATCTCGGCACTTCTTGAAAGTCATAATCAAGGCAGTTTGAAACAGAAAGACACCCATCTTAATAAATAACAAATTTGCCACATTTGTTCCAAACTGATTGCAGTGAGTTGGCACAACCGCAGAGGACCGGATGGGCAGTAAAACAAGACTAGTGTTGTGGTGTAGAAGAGAGAATGGGTGGAGAAAGAGAGAGGATTGCAGAGGGGTACTTTTGACTATTTTTATATGAAAGTCTATACAACTTCTGAAACTGTAAGCATTAATTATCTAAATTTCTCAAAGTATAATGTACCCTTATATGGAGATACATGATACTATGCAATAGTTCGAACACATTTCCATACAATAACAAGGCAGATATTATATTTTTCATATAGAGGGATGAATTTATTCCTATTTGCGTAGAAGATGAGAAGTTTAGGAATTGAAAATAGGGGGATGGAACACCAACTCATTTGGCATGGCAGTCCCTAGCTAGGGAATGCCAAATGAGTTGGCGGGAAGACGATGTCACCTCATTTGGTGTTTCATTGCTAGGGGCTGCCACGCCAAATGAGTTGGCATTCCATCCCCTTTTTTTTTAGTAACGCCACTTTGGTTGGCGTGGAGAGACCCGCACATGCAACCGTGCTAGCAACCGCGCATGCAACTCGCGCATAAAACGAGCGCAACAAATACGCACAAGCATCATGTGACGATGTTGATATGCTAAATGCGCAATCAAAGCATCACTTTGCACCCTTGAGCCCGAGTTCGAGTCGCTAAGCCCATTTGGGACTTAGCTTCTAAGAGAATTTTTCCAAGAGAGTGACAAAAAGCATAAATGCTTTCTTAAGGAGTTTAATCTTCATCCTACTAGAAAAATATCCCACATGACACCCACCCTTGGGCCATCACCCCATGTGCATCTCTCAACACCCACATTGTATTATATTGAGATACCCACTTGGAATATTTTCCAATGTGGGAGTATCTTTCTAGCCTTGTGAGAGGAAACATCACACAACCAAAGAAAAACCTCCAACAATCCCTACATATCTCAATAAATGGGTTGAGCGTTCCCTACAGTGGCTGCTCATCATTCATTAGGATAGATGTCGCTTACGATTTGAATCTTCTAGTATGGGTCAAATAACAGTATAATACAAGAATGGACTAGGCCTTGAATTCTGTACCATTGTTGCAATTCTTCCCACTTACACAATGACATCAACTGTACATCTGATCGCACATTTAGGGCCCTATGCAGACCTGATCTCGATGTATGTATCTTGGGTGTCTACAAGTTTACCCTCAAGAGACGGTTATATCTCTTTCCATACACTTAGGTAAGTTCTTTCAGAGAGTTTAAAATTTTCCAGCATGAAGCCTTGCACTTCCTTGCGGTCTTACGCCGCTATGACATAGCCCAAAGCCGAGGTTCGCAACCCCTTGGTTGTGTCATACCACAGTAACATGAGATCCCAAGTCTCTTTGTAGTGTTGTACTACCTAGCATGAAGCATTACGCTTCTTTGCAGTGTTACGCCGCTACAACATGGCCCAAAGCCGAGGCCCGCAACCACTTGGTGGTGTCGCGCCACTGTAGCATGAGGTCACCGGCCTCTTTGTAGTGTTTTGCTACTACTCTCCACTTGTTCGACATTAGGCTGCATGCCTATATGCGGTGCTATGCCACTATGATATGGCGCTAGGCTGAGGCTCTTACCTCATCGTGGTGTTATGCCACTGTAGCATGGAGGTACCATCTCCTTTCTGGTGTCGAGCCACCCGTGCTTCCTGTAAAGCACGTCGGACATTCAAAATACCCGAGAACTCATTAAGGCCTATAGCCATCCTCCAATAGGAACTGTTCTCTTCAAAGAACAAATAGTAGATAACAGTAGTTCTGGGTCCGTAACCCCTCAATGTCTCAAAGAACTACTCATTGTTTCTGATATTCTCCCAGTCAATGATCCTTCTTTGAACCAAAAGATAGATGCCGAGTAGATTTCTCTTTAGACTAATAGCATAAAATTTTATGGTAGAATTACAAAGTCACAATATCAGAATGCCTTCAAGCCCATTTTACTAGTTGTGTCCTCGACCAACTGGCGCTTCAGGCCTTTGGTGAACGGATCTGCCAGATTCTCCTGGCTCCGAACATCAATCATGACAATGACTCCAGTCTTGATAAGATCATTCACTGCCCTTTGCCTTAGCCGCACAGTCCTCTTTTTACTATTGAAGAGATCATTTGATGCCATCGCTACAGTCATCTGGTTGTCGCAATATATTGTTACTGCCGGAATCTGCACACCAACTAATGGAAGATTATACATGAGCTCCTGAAACTATTCTGCTTCATCCGCTGCAGCCGCCAGTGCATAGAACTCAGATTCCATAGAGGAATAAGAAAGCATTGTCTACTTCTTCGACTTCCACGATATAGCAACTTCACCCAAGGAGAAGATGAACCCTCATGTGGACCTTTCGCTCTCTACTTCTGAGCACCAGCTTACATCACTGAAGCCTACCACTATTGTCGGATAATCGTTGTAGTGCAGTGCACACTTCTGAGTTCTCTTGAGATATCTCATCACTCTCTTCACAGCTTTTCAGTGCTCAACACCTGGATTGCTCGTGAACCGACTCAACATCCCCACGATGAAAGCTATGTCAGGCCTAGTGGCAGTTGTAGCATACATCAAACTCTCGATGACGCTTGTCAACAGCCTTGAAGGTTCCCTGCTTCTGAGAAAATCCCTTTGCTACCAGCCTTGCCTTGAACTTGTCAACAGTTCCGTTGATCTTCATCTTCTTCTTGAAGATCCATTTACATCCGATAGACTTTGCTCCTTCGAGTAGATCAACCAACACCCAAATGATTTTGGAGGTTATAAAACTCATCGTTGACAGCCTCCTTCCAGAGCCTCCTTCCAGAAGACATCTCTGGTTTTCATTGCCTCGTCATAGGTAAACGGATCTGCTTCGACATGATATGTGATGAAATCATCTCTGAATTCCTTCTGTCTCCTCACATAGTCCACGACCCTACGAGTTCTGGTTAAAATGTTCTCTTCAAAGACTTCTTCTTAGACTACATTTTTATTGGAAGAGTCAGCCTCCTTGCACCCACACTATTCTCTGAAATGTCCGTGAGAACAATGTTATTGTGCCTTGCAAATTTGTCTTTAAAAATTATGCGTCGCGAGATTCGATGATATAATTAGACTCGATATCAAGGAACCTTCGAGCATCACTCTTTTCAGCATATTCCAAGAATATCGCCTTCGTAGTCCTCGTTTCGAGCTTCTGAATCTTCAAGTCCGGAAGCTTCACATACGCCACACCCCCACACTCGAATGAGATTCAAGTTGGGTCTGACTTTGAACTAGAGTTCATTATGAGTGACATTGAAATTTGCGTATGGTACTATGTTCAGAATGAAAGTAGCCGTAAGCGCAGCTTCTCCCCAGAAGCAGTTTGAAAGACCCGCAATTAACAGCATAGAGTTCATAATCTCTGTCAACGTCATGTTCTTCCTTTCTGCAACTACATTCGATTGAGGAGAATACGAAGCAGTTGTCTCATTGAAGATTACATGTTCTTTGCAGAACGATACGAATTCAAGAGACATACTCTCCGCCTCGATCACTTCTTAGTCTCTCAAGTTGTTGTCTAGTTTGACGTTCAGCTTCAGCCCTGAACTCCTTGAACTTCTCGAATGCTTCGTCTTTTGACTTGAGCAGATAGACGAATGCGTACTTCGAGTAGTCGTCGATAAACGTAATGAAATACTTCATCCCGACCTTTGTGGAGAATTGCTTGAAGTCACAGATATCCGAGTGCACAAACTCGAGAAGATCTGTGCTTCGGTTTACCTATTTAAATGGTTTACTAGTGATCTTTGTCTGCACACAAACTTCACACTTCTCCACCTTCTTACTCCCACATTTGGAGATAAGTCCTAAACTAGACATTTGATTTTTTTACAATAAACATGTCCTAGTCTATTATGCAACAACTCAAGAGGATAATCAGAAGAAGAGACTGCATTGACAATTTCAGTCGAAGTTACAAGTTGAAGTTTAAACATCCCTTCGGTACAATTTTTTTTCGAAGTATGTTCCATTATATGACATCACCATCTGCCTAGTATTGATGTCCATCCTTAAACCTGTGTTACATAGCAGGTTTTTTGAGATCAGGTTCTTGGCTATCACCAATACATGTTTCACATCCTGAAGCATTAGCGACTTCCCCGAAGTCAGTTTCAGTACTACCGTCCCAATCCTAAGTACTTCAGCTTGTGCCTTGTTCGCCATCGAAACCTTCTCGGAAGTAGGCTTGTATGTGGTGAACCACTCCTTCTTAGAGCAAACATGGCAGAATGTACTGGTGTCCACCCACAAGTGTCGACACCAATTGAGTCAACATGCGCAATCATACCAACCAAGTTAGTCTTACCTTACTCTTTCGGTTTAGGCTTGGATCTGCAGTCCTTCCTGTAGTAGCCCTTCTTGCCACAGTTGAAGCAAGTCACATCTGACTTGGGCTTTGGCTTGAACGAAGCCGACTTGACCTTCAGATGGTTGAAGTCCTTCTTGTTGTGAGAAACCTTCAGCTTCCCCTTGGAGTGTCCAGCATGTACCATGTTGGCCCTGGCCAACCGTTTGGACAGAGCACTTTGAGTTGAGCCCTCAACTCGTCTTCAACATGGATCCAGTGCAGGAAGCGCTCAAGATCGACCTCCATCTTCTTACGGTGCATGTCCGCAATAAAACTGCTCCACCCAGACGGGAGCTTGGCGAGAATACTCCCAACAATAAAAGCATTGACTAAGGGCGTGCCATCATCCTCAAGTTTTTGACGTAAGTTGAGAAATTCCTTGACTTGAGACAACATCGTCTTGTCATCCTCAAATCGCATCCTCCAGACCTTTTTTGTCACATGGATCTTGTTTCTGTTCTCGTCGGACTTATAGTGTTTATCCAGATACTTCCAAACGTTATTTGCATGAACCGTCTTACTGTATGACTCCGCCAAAGAATCTTCCATAGAGTTCAAAATCAGCAGTTTGCAGAGGTGGTTCTCTCCTCGTCTTATCTGCAAAGCAGTGGCTGCAGCAACACTCCAAGCATCATCCAGAATAGTAGGCTCATGTTCTGTCAACACGTACTCAACGTTCACGAGTTGAAGATTGAGACTGACCTTCCTCTTTCAGATGCTGAATTGCTTTCCGTCAAACTTCTCAAGTTTGTGAAAACTTGTGTCGAGAAGATTTGCACGGTTGTTCTCCATTTTACTCGGATCTTGCTTTGAGATTGTTAGTCCCGAGGCTGAATCAAAAGATGGAGGAACAGAGACGAGGAACAGAGGTTCACGTAAACTTTACAGTCTACCCTCTGTTTGATCCTAAAGTTGTAGTCGAGACTCAGAAGTTCACGCAAATAAGTTTGCCCTCTGAATACTTCGATACCAACGAAGAACTTACATGTATATATCTCGATTACAACTTCTGTGATTACAAGAATCAAAATATTAAACTCTCATCCTTCCTTGCAAACGCAATTGCAAAAGGGACAGAACGTATTACAACTAATGCAGAAGAGAGGAGGAAAAAGAAGATTGGAACAACGCTTGCTGGGGTGATGAAGATCACCGTTGCTCAAAGCAAGATTCGTCTCACACGATCTGCTCCCAAGAACCAGCAAGTTCTGAGAAGAACTTTTGGAACGCTTGTCGTCACCTCTGTCTTGAACTCGCACGAACTACTGGACTCCAATGACGGCAACAGGACGATACTCTCTCCGTCTCTCGATTTCAAAGTGAGTTCTCAGAGGGGTACGAAGAAAGTATTTATATAGTAGGGTAAAAACCCTACCGTAATTCTAGCCTCCAACCAATTACGGAAAGATAGGAACGAATCGAATCTGATTAATTTACACAGTCTTTCCATAACTGTTTAAATTCCGCAACCAGCGAAATCCTGCGACAAATACGCTTTTTGCGCATATGCGAACAGCAGCACAGCCACAGCAGCTCCTGCACGCATAAGCCAGCAGTATAGCAGCTCATGCACAAAAATTTTCCAATAGAGTGACAAAAAACATAAATGTTTTGAGGAGTTTAGCCTTCATCTACTAGAAAAACATCCCATATAACACCCACACTTGGGCCACCACCCCCATGTGCATCTTTCAACTTCCACATGGTATTATATTGAGATACCCACTTGGCGTGTTTTTCAATGTATGTGCATCTTTCAACTCCCACATGGTATTATATTAAGATACCCATTTGGCGTTTTTTCAATGTGGGACTATCTTTCTAGCTTTGTGAGAGAAACCTCACAAAACCAAAGGAAAAACTCTAACAAATTACATGGTAATCGAGCAAACAAGAATGAACTGATGCAACTCAAGTACTGTTAAGGTTCGCATGCTTACAATCTACAATCTACAGTCCTAACAACACAAAGCTTATTACATATTGACACACCAAAGGTAAAGAGCAAAAGAACAAGTCACCTAGACAAGCCCGGCCGGTAGCGAGCCTCCAACGAGACCGGAGAGCCGCCCATTACCCCCCTCATATCGATCCGGCCGCAGCACAGAAAAGCACCACCAGACCCCAAATCTGCAGCACAATTTATCCCCAAAACAAAATGTGGAAAAATCAACACACAAGAATTGTATATGTCACCACTACCACTATCAGCAGCAGCAGATGGAAAATAGCAACAACATATCGATGCAAACAAATTTCATAGTCAAATATGTAGTACAAAAAGTAGGAAAAGTTGTTGACATAGTAAGTCATCAAAATCAGAAATAAACATATACCCACATCCCCCAAAAAAAATTAAGAAAAGGAATACTGCTGAATAGAAGTTTCAAGAAATACAACAAAAATACCGGATTGGGTTGGTGGGTTTTTCTTCTCTCTTGTGTGTCTCCAAAATTTGCTCACCTTTTTTTATTGGGAGAGGTCGGTGGAGTCAATATAAAGTATTGCTGGATGTAATTTTGTTCGTCAAGAGGGATAAAGTGAAAATATGTCAAATATATTTTGGTTTCTAGATGGTGGTGAGGTGGCGGTTTCACGTGGCCTTATGCCCAGATTAGAACAAATTTTGCTGTAGTAAATTGATTTTTTTTTTTTTTTTTAAAATAGGCGACAAAGGTCTGAAGATGGAGTTATAATAATATAGAATTTTGAGTGGGATTTCATTCAGAAAATATTTGAAGAAAGAGGTGGTGAGGTGGCAACATCAAAATTAGCTAACACGAGGAATAAAGAAAAGGAGAGATTGCTTCGAATGAATAAGAGAGCCACCCATTCGGGTCGGGTCTAGTACTAAATCCAGACCCGTAACCCATGAGTGTCCTAGACAGTTTTTGGATACAATTTATAACACAGTTTTTTGAGTTTAAAATTTAGAAGTGGGACAAAAGTTGTTTGGATAACAAAGTCCTGAAAAGATTTCAGAAATTTTTTCAAGATAATTACGTTTAAACTTTGTTTTTCCAAAGCAAAATAAAGTTGCTTTTAGAAAAGAAAAAAAATTCACATTCTCCCAGCCCCCTCTACGTTCTCTTTCCTCTCAGTGGCAGGGGTTCCCTCCCCCCGCCCTTCTCTCTCTCTCTCTCTCTCTCTCTCTCTCTCTCTCCACCTTCCTCCTCTCCTTCGTCTCTTTCTCCCTCTCCTCTGTCACATCCCGATCCCGCAGGGGGGCCGTTCGTCCTCACTTGGTCCCTACGGAACCGATCGTTCTCGCTTGGACGCGATGTTGTACAAGCCTAAGTTGTGCTTGCACAAGGCCAAACCTTGAACAAGAGCAAGAACTATTCAAGACGGAAGCAGCGGCACATATTGCAGAAAAGTAAAGAACACAATGGCATACGGAAACAAGCATCTTTATTGATATTCAAAAGTATTAGAAGCGGCGCTTGGCCGAGGTTACAAATCGCTCAAGCACTCTCGAATATAATGACATCGTTCCATACATTACATCCCTTTATACAAAAGCAGCTCAAAGCACAACTCGATACAGCTCAAGGCATCGACTCTAGATTTTCTGGTCCTGGGGATGAGGCACAGCTATCACTTCCACGGACGATCCAACACCTGCGAACAAGCAAACTGTTGGTGGGTCGGCACTTTGGAGAAAGTACTGGTAAGTATAAATCAACGAACATAAGCAACATTTTTTGAAACCAATACTAAGTAAGCATGTGGCAAAATATTACATTACTAGTTATCTTGCTACTTTTACCTATGTTCATTTCATGCAGCACAAAATTTGAGTCCGTTTATTTCTTTCGAAAACATAGCTTTGGAAATATTTTGCATATTCAAACAATAAGCATACAATCGAGACAGTGTTCTATCGTGCAGTGCGCATCATGTATCATGCACCATATTCTGACTCTTAGGAACCAAAGTTATCTCTAGTGGATTGTTCATATCGAATCAAGACAAGTGCATCAAGTGGACTATCATTCTATTAAGCAAACAAGACGAACTATCTATATGATTTTGGTCCCCGAGAAAGTCAAGATCAGTAGCGGTAATCCACCTAATTAATGACTCTTTTATCTGATGCTATTAGCAGCTGTGACTCATGGTTGCTCTTCACTAACATAATAGCAACCGAGACCAAGGTTCAGCTCTGCACTAATAGCCATTATCCAACCGATGTGAATGCATGAAATACTATCAGATAAACTCTATGATGCAAACGAAATAAATAAGCAGGCTATATCTATACATACTCTTCGTGTTTCTTACCCATTATCGAACGATTATCCCTGCAGCAGAAATACAAGTTAGCAACATATATATATATATATATATATATATATATATATATATATATATATATATGGTTCTCTTTTCTTGTCCGTCTCTGCATCAAACACTTAGGTATGCAAGAAGACTAACCTAGCATGCGCCCTAACTACATGATGGTCCATGAGTAGCCCCATGATTAGCAGCGGTGACTCAAGGTTCAGCTCTGCACTAGCACGCGCATGTGTCGGCAGCTGTGACTCAAGGTTCAGCTCTTCACCAACACACACTAATATTAGCAGCTGTGACATTATGGGTTTCGCACAACACTAATAGACACATTACCCCATTACATCACCCCATTAGACCCCGTAGGACCGTATCCTCAGGGTGAAACAAAAATCTCTTCTGGACCGAGCGATTTCCAGTGCCCCAGGAACCGTTCGAGAGACAAGACCTTGTGCACAAGTTGTCCGAGACCAATGCATGGCATAAAGCATCTATAATGCAGGCAAAACAAATGATCAAGCAAAATATATCTGATCAAGCAAATATATCTTGTCAAGCAAAACACATCTTGTCAAGCAAAACACATCTTTCATCTTTCACACAACTAATAGCATACCCCACTAGATCACAAGGACCGTACCTCAGGGCGCACTATTAGTCTCTATTTATACAAATCAAAGACTTATAGCAGTTCGATATAGCAAAACAGGCAAGCAAAACATATATTAGCAAGCACGATATCAATTTCATAACAACTATCATACAATATCTATCTTTTTCAGTACGATAGGGAACATGCGAGAAAAACTCTATGTATGCAAGCATAATAGTAGTTCTTCTATCTCTTGTTACTAAAGCATGCAATTCTACTCTTTCTTAGCATATTACAAAGATACTTGTTCAAGCAATTCCTTTACTTATCTTTTTAGCATGGTTCTCTCTCTTTTTAGACAAGCATCTAAGTTCTCTTGTTAAGCAAGTAGGTCCTCGTTCTATCATTCTCAATGCGAACATTATCTTATTAAGCAAAACAAGCATTTCAAAAACTCAGATTCATTATTAAGGCGTGCAAGAATCAGAGAATGAAGTTCTGCCTACTCACTTAGATCAATCGTCTTGTGGTTTGATCGGGAGCTCTTCGAGAAGACTTCCACTCTAACAAGCAAAGAGATATCACCTTTACATAGTGCCTACGCTGAGCGGGGCACTACATCCTCCGGCCAACAGCTTCCTGACTGTCAGTCTCTCCGCACACCATTTGACGACCTCGGTCGACGTTGCGATCTTCTTCACCAGAGTCTTCTTCACGCTCTTCGGTCGAGCTGCCTTCTTTACATATGCCGGCGATGAAGTCGCCTTTGCCTTGGCCTTCAACGCCAGCTTGGCAGCCTTCTTCTCTTGAGAGTCCTTGGCTGACTTGGCAGTGCGAGCGGAAGCCACCGCGCCTCTCCAGCCAACCGTGCCGCCCCTAGCTCATCGTCGAGGACGACGACTTCGTCGGCAGAAAGTCCCAGAAGATCGTCATCGACGACTCTTGACTCTGACCACCGTCCTCCACCTTGTCGAGCTGCCGATACGAGCAGAACCGCAACATCGTTCTCGAGAGGCTAACCGTCTGTCCACCCTAGACAACCGCCGGTGGGATACACCACCGCGTCGAGCCCTAGACACCGGAGAAAACTCGGACACAGGACGACGAACTCGAACCCTCGACGAACTCGGACACAGGACGACACATAGTTTTGGTCCTAGTTGGACACGAATAATGTGGACACAGTTAAAAAATTACTTTTTAAAAATATTTTACCAAGCAGAATATTCAATTTTTGTTTCTTAAAATCACTTTCCAGATGAAAGTAACCAAACGCAAAGCCAAAAATTTATACTCAGAAAATAATTTTATAACTTACTTTCAAAAAACTGTTTTCAGAACAAAATTTTAGAAAACATATCCAAACGGACCCTTATGTTTTAGACATGAGCCCGAGTGTCAATAATTTCCAATCTGCGATCCGGATGAGTGTTGTTTTGTGCTATTACACAAGGAAACTAAAATAACATAGCAGCGATGACTAAGATGTGGCCACATAAGAAAATAAATACATTTATCTGGATATGAGAGTTATAAAAATTGAGAGATCTTAATCAATGATCTTGTTAGTCCCAAGACAGATCAAAGATGGTAGAACAGAGGTTCAAGCAAGAGTTAAAAGTCTATCCTTTGTTGATCCTGAAGTTATAGTCGAGAATGCAAAGATCCACGCAAATAAATTTTCTCTCTGAACTGCTCAATTCCAACGAAGGCTAGAATTACTCTTGATTACAACTTATAGAATACTAGATAACAAAATAACAAAAATAAACTTCGTTCTTCCTAGCAAATATAGTTGTAATTGGGACAAAATGAACTAAAGCCTTAGAAGAAGAGAAGTAGAAGAAGAAGACATGAAAAATTTCTTGCTAAGATGATAAAGATCATCATTGCTCAAAGCAAGATGTGTCCCATACGATCTACTTCCAGGAACTAGCAAGTTCTAAAAAGAACTTCTAGAATGCTCACCGTCATCTCTGTACGGACTCACACGAACTCTTGGACTCCAGTATCATAATACTCTCTCCTTCTCTCAATTTCAAAGTATGTCCCCAATGAAGGTATGAAGAGAATATTTATAGAATTGGGATAAAACCCTAACCCTAATCCTGACCGCCAACTAATTATGGAAAGATAAGAATCAATTAAATTTAAATCCCACAAAATCAGATTTGAATAATCGACTCAATCTTTTCATAACTGTCCAACCCCCGCAATCAACGAAATTATGCGCTAACAACGTTATCTGTGCATATGCGTACAACAGCATAGTCGCAGCAGCTCCTATGCGCATAGGCCAGCAGCACAATGACTCATGCGCGTATACGCGCAATAGTGTAGCAGCGCATACGCACATAGCCGCTCATAGCCCGTGCATAGCCCGCTCAGCACCCGCACTTGCACCCGTAACTCGTGAAAAAACTCGCGCATAAAATGAGCGCCATGCGAAGATGCTGACATACGTAAGTGCAAAATGGGCCACTTTGCGCCCTTGAGTCCGAGTCCGAGTCACTAAGCCCCTTTAGGGCTTAACTGCTAAGAAAATTTTTCAAAGAGAGTGACAAAAAGCATAAGTGCTTTCTTTCTTATGGAGTTTAACTTTAATCCTACAAGGAAAATATCCTACATGGGTCACCACCCCATATACATCTTTTAACACCCACATTATATTATTTTAATATACCCACTTAGAGTGTTTTCTAATATAGAACTATCTTTCTAGCCAAGCAAGAGAAAAACCTCCACTAATCTAAGGAAAAACTCCAACAATCTCCCATATATCTCAATATATGAGATGAGCGTTCCCTACAGTGACTGCCCATCATGTATTAGGATAGATGTCGCTGATGACTTGAATCTTCCTGAATGGGTCAAACAAAAGTTCGATACAAGAATGGACTAAACCTTGAATTCTGCACCATAGTTGTTATTGTTCCCACTCATATAATGATATACAATAATATCAACTGTGCCTCTAGTCACACGTTAAAGGCCCTATGCTGACCTGGTCTCGGTATATGTATCTCGAGTGTCTACAAGTTTACCCTCAAGAGATAGCCTACATCTTTTTTCATACACTTAGGTGAGTTCTTTTAGAGAGTTTAAAATTTTTTAGCATAAAAACTTGTGCTTCCCTACGGTGCTACGCCGCTATGACATAGCCCAAAGCCGAGGTCTGCAACCTTTTGGTGGTGTCATACCACTATAGCATGAGGTCACAAGCCTCTTTGTAGGTTGTACTACCCAGCATAAAGTCTTGCACTCTTTTGCGATGCTACGCCACTAAGACATAGCCCAAAGCCGAGTTTTGCAACCCCTTGGTGGTGTCGCTCCAATGTACCATGAGATCACCGGCCTTTTTATAGTACTGTCCTACTACTCTCCACATATTCGGCATTAGGCTACCTGCTTATGTGCGGTTCTACTTGTAATGCCCTGCTTCGCACGTGTATTATGCTGAGTTGGATTGGAATGAGGCATTTGGATTGGTTGTATTTTAAAAAGTTGAATTTGGGAACACGTATTGATTGGGATTTTGGTTTCACGAGCAAGCTTTACGTAGAACTTTCTGAGGTCGATATATCGCCCCGATGCGAGAAGAAGCACGAAATCAAGTATCCTGTAAAAAAATCAGTGAGATTGTCTAGAGTAGTGCAGAGATAGCGGAACTTAAGCGATTCTACAGTCTTCCTTAATCTGCTCGGGTCGGATGATTGAGAAGCATGTCCTGCTCGCATGGTTATACTGGTTAAGTAAATTGTGCTTCGCATCAGATCACGAAATTGGGGAGAGGCTATATCGACAAAGGTGAAGTGATAGGTTGTGTCAATTCGGCAGAACAGCTAGACAGATGAGTATAAGGTGGGTGGGCCCCGACTCTTCTCCTCTACTCCTTCATGCTTAACAAAATACATTAGTTGCGTGCTAACTACATCATAAATTCAACGTGCATGGCTCAGAGAATAGAAGTCGAAATATATATTGAAGACTAAGATAGAACGTTGGAACAAAGTATATCGAGGCATGCATCAAGCGCACGAGTATTGAACGGGAATACTTCATTAAGCGAGGCGAGCAGTTATGGCACAATGCCATGAAACTGCCAGTAGGCGAGATGTCACACCCCAGTACCAAAATACGGAGATGGACATGGCCAGCTATCCCGTACATGGTACTATACGTTGTACGACGATCACGGTTGTAACCAGACAAGGGGGTGCATGCTACAATCAAGTCTCCTAGGGTCAAGAACTTCTATATCTCAATCAAAATATTCTTTAGAGATCTGGCGATACAAAATGATGTGCCAGATGCAAGATCAAGTATATATGACAGTGAGTCAGCTATAGTCTGAATATATACAGTTATGTAAGGAACTAGTGTACAAATTTGCAGGCTAACAGGCGTCGGTTGGCTAAATACCCAAAAGAATATAGTTTACAAAAGACGAGCAGTGAATAAAGGAATCCACTCGTTATCCTCGGCGGCCATGTTCCGGGTATGCGCCATGAGTCAGGGAAAAGTATGCTGGATCTTGGGTGCTGGCTCAGAACCTGGCCATACAAAACCAGTGGGGTTAGACAACAAATAGCAAGTACCATAAAGGAAGCACGAACAGAATAACAAAACCCAAAGAAATAAAAATATAATAGTTCTGCATCGTAGCGTAGGTCCATGGCATATCCTAGCATAAAGGCCCAACCCTACAACTAAACAAGGACAATAGTTGAATCTATCACACTATGATAGTCCATTTTCCTAGGCTACTAACAGAATAATACAATCACAACCAAGTCCAATTAATAAAATTTGCCAAACACTTGTACGGCTTGCTATTTGTGCAGTCTGAGGTTATCTCAAAATAATGCATAATAGGTATTCTCAGATCACGCCATTGCCGAACATGAGCTAACCTAGCTAATAGATGAATATATGGGTATTACACGAGATGCACCAGTTTCCCGTAGAGCCACCGCACTAATAATACGATATTTGTGGTTCCAATATTCCTATAGTGGAAAAGTGGCTCGACATATTATAATAGGTCAGATACTGCACTCCACTAAGGCGGATGATATACAATATCTGTGGTGGCCAGCCCACAGCGCACTTAGATTGAATCTCTGTGGGAAGGTTTATTGGCATGATCTTGGGATACCATTTTCTCCCCGTGTTACTACAACTTTTAATTTCTTAATTAACCCTATATTGTGTTCAAAAATCTCAAGGCATGGCCACATGAGAATTTTCCTTAAGATGTCGTACAAAGTATGAGCACGCTAGATATGAATCCATGCAAGTTCAATAAATCAATATCCTAGCCATGCTTTGGTATTTGACTCGTATATCATGTCTGTGTTGGGAAAATAGTACATTTATAGTATCACGCATTTAGAAATTTGGAGGCATTCTTGATGCACATTCTAAATATAATTACTTTAATACGTAACACGATATGTCACACCTTAGTATAAATTAGATCATAAACTTTATCAGATAATAATCATATCAGCACGGATACAGTATTCGAGTCTAATTACCAATTACTATTTGGTCACGGATATCTTGATCATATTATAACATGAAGCTTATGTCATGCACATAGCTGGTTAGTCACGATTCACTTAGTCTGGTTCACCGAAAAAATCTCAAGTCCAACACATATTCATGCCATATATGAAGCCAATCTTAGCACATGGTCATGTCTGGCATGAGGTCTGGTTTTTAAGTCCATTCTTTCTGTATTTTTGGGACTGGGGCGTGACACTTTCTTAGAATCATAATACAAGCAATAGCAGTATTAACCACATAGAGGATGATAAGAATATTCCAAATAGGATAAGTGAACACATAATAAAAATACTACGTGCACGCAAGGGGTCACCAAGGATACCATGAGTATAAAATTGCACGCATGAAGGTCAGGCGCATAAAGTCTCATGAAGTCAGAGGACACAAACTCACAGAAGTAAAGTTGGCGCACAAACTCACAGAAACAAGGTTGGCGCACAAACTCACAGAAACATGGTTGGTGAAAGTATGCGAGCTACAAATGGGTGGCGCACATAGTCAAGTTAACCAACACGATGCACTTAACAAAAGTGTGTGGGCAAGAAATAAGGCATGCTTTAAAGAAAGTGCACGACCAACTAACTAACAAAACATACAATCCGAGGTCAAATCTTGACAGTCGAGGAACTCGTCAGTCGAGGAGCACACAAATCAATATCACAGAAATTGAGAAACCAACCAAAGGCTTCATTCCTAAGGAAACGAAGAAGGAAGAAAGTGCGCGAGCAGATGAACATAAGAAAAGTGTGTCAGCTGACGAAACATAGGAAAAGTATGTCATATGCCAAACTCGAAGAAAGTGCGTTGACCGACTGTGGTGCACTTTCTCTTGATTTCCCAGGAAGAACTTGATTAAATACGCACAAAGTACGCCAACTGAGTTTTTCTCTCAAAAGTGCGCCACTGACTCAAGGAGTGTGACTGACACACTTTTGATAGGAGACTGAGTGCAGTATGATTAGTACGCAAAAAGAATTCGAACAACACACAAATGCGCCCAAAGTAAAACATATGTATTTCTACGCCAAATGGGTCATCTTGCATACTCTTAACAGATCACTGTTCTTCTTCTCCAGTCAGCCATTTTAGTATACATATTGTATCAAGTTTTAGCACTGAACTAAATGGACACGAAATCAAGCACAACCAAAAGCAAAGTTACATAAAATATGGAGCTCTATACTATAAGCTAATTAGTTATGTAAAACACAAAGTTTAGGAAGATCAAACCCCAAAAAAATAAAAGTGAACCCATAGACCTAAACTCAGATCTATGCAATTCCAACCAAGACAATCAAGAACAACAAATATTAAAGATGAAGGGTTGCTCAGTCCTAACAATATGAGCTAAAAATAAAATAGAATCATTAAGAATTAAAAACATGCATACATTTATGGTTCTTCTTCTTGTGAAAGATGTACTTGCCTACGGAGGAAGAGGAAAATGGAAAGGAAAGATAATGAGAAGAGAGAGAGAGAAATGGGAATATATATAGGTTTAGGTTTGAGATGTGGACCATTGGATCACTCAAACCTATCTAAGCCACACATTCCACCAACCCAACCAAACCCACTCTATGCACAACTCTCGGGTCCGGTCTAAACAATAGCCGGGCTAGCAACAATTGTACGCCAAAGTGCGCTAAGGAGAAATGCACCAAAATATACGCCGAAAAAGGGGGCGACATCTCCACCCACCTTAAAAAAATTTTGTCCTAAAAATTTAAAATCAAGTCTAGCTAGAGATATCCAGACAAGCAATAACTAACTACAAGCAATCTACATATGCAAGCAATAACATCACAACACATAGGTGATCGTCTGATCACGAAATCTAAGATACGAAGGCATAAGGTACAATATACCTTCCGAATCGAATATGTGCGGGTACCAAGACTATATATCATCCTCGCACTCCCACTTCGATTCTCCAAGAGTGTGATGGCCCCAAGCAACTCGGACAAGAAATATAGTCCGGTTCTTGAGTACCTTCTTACTTCGGTCCAGAATGGATATAGGTTTCTCCTCGTAAGATAAATCGGTACCAACGACTAAATCAAAGTGATCGAGGATATGACTTAGATTTGGGACATACGTACGCAACTGAGATACATGAAATAAATCATGCACCTCATGTAGCGAATGTAGAAGGGCAAGACGATAAGCCATATCTCCTATCCGTTCGAGAATGTCAAACGACCCAACATATTATCACGCCCCGATCTCCCATAGGAAATCGGCCGTCCCCGCTGGGCACGAATCACCGTGCCAGCGCTCCCGTAGGACGATCGTTTCCATCGGGACGCGATGCTGCACGAGCATTGGGTTGCGCCCGCGCGAGGCAAATACTGAAACGACCGTTGATAACTAGTTCGTAGAGTCTCCATAGCGGAAACATAGAATAAATACAAGTATTGAATCCAAATCAAGCTATTTATCGATATGAAGTAAATATTACAAGCGGCGCTAGGCCGAGATTATAAGTCACTCATGCTCTCTCTCTCTCTCTTTTACAATGAATATGCCCTTAGTCTTAGAACTGTTACAAACGATCTGGATGATGATGTTCCCATACATTATGTCTCATATATGTGAGCTCCAGGTCCGTGCGCCACTCTCGAAGACGCCAAGTGCGGTCTGGCGCCTCATTGCGTTAAGCAATCTCTGAATTCGTACGAGTTTTCCCTGCACCCTGCATGCAGACTGGTTGGGTATCAGTATATTGAATGCACTAGTGGGGAGGCCTCTTGCACACGCCACAAAACAAGCACTTCATTAGTTATGTGCACCGACTGATTTTATTATCTTTTTATTCTTTTGCCTTAGGATCAGTTACATGGCAATATAAAGAAAGTAATCTCCGTGTCTGCTCAAGAGTGTCATAATAATGAATAACTGAGTTCGTCTTACCATTTCTTACCATTCGACCTTCCCTATTATAAGCACAATATAACAATGATCTACTATATAACAAAGAACAATTATGAAGTCCAAGTGTTACGTCGTGTCTCTGCCTCAAAACCTATTTTACTAGAACTCTGTGTGATATCGTGCATCCATTCTAATTATACAGAATGTCGTGCAAATTTACTCCTTCCCGTTACTTCTCTTCTGAATGCGGACAACCGCTATGCAAACATGACTTATCTATATGAAGGTCACTGCCTCTGTTAGCCATATTGGACATAATATGCGATGGACGGTTGTCTTCCCAGCTCGGTTGCTATCTTTGTTGGGCCTCCCAACCTTCTGACGGATCGGCGCCCATCTAGGTCGGTAGCAAGCCTTACTGGATGTCCCACTCTTGCCCGCTAGTCATCAGCTAGCGCTTTACCAGGACTACACTGGCACTGTCCTCCCGGGCCGACATGATTCGGATGCCTCATGAGGCTGGTGCACCTACACCTGGAGAGGCTGGTAGTGCACCTACACCTGGAGAGGCAATTATTGAGTGCTAGTGTAGTCCTGGTAAAGCGCTACACTATTGAGTTTCCAAACCTTTTCTAGGCCGAGTATCTTAGGCTTCGTGAGCCGGCGACTGCTAGTGCACCTACACCTGGAGAGGCTGGTGCTTCGTCGCAGCCCGGTCCATCTTCGTCGGTGGACGACCTGTGGGTGACCGCAGCTGGTGGTCTCCAGAGGGGTACGTACTACGGTACGGGCTCCTATGGTGCCCTGGTTGCGACGCAGTCATCTAGGGCCTCCCCGACAGCTGCGCATTCCACATACCCCTCGCAGTCACAGCCCTCGCAGTCGTCGGCCAAAGTCCAGGAGGCCGTTGACCGTCAGATTGCGTCTCTCCGTGACGACTTGCTGCGAAGTATGGAGGACCAGTCCCGGTCCCAGCCGCAGGCGGACGATCCGATGCTCATCGCACGATTGGATATACTCGACTGCAGCATGACGGAGCTACGGGAATTGACAAATGATATTAGAGCCTCCAATGATCGCAACATCATGGAGCTGCAGGCGTCACAGCTATCGATGGGCGAGAAGCTGACGAGGATGCAGGATTCAATGGGTGATAGCAGTACGAGGCTGTTATCTACCCTGGATTCTTACAACCAGCGACTCGCAGACTTGGAGCAGGCACGGCCTCCACTGACGTCACTGCCTTCTCCATCGACATCGGTGTCGATTCCACGGGACGAGTATGAGGAGTTCTTATCCTTCAAGCGCGCCGGTGGTCAGCCTCCTGCAGATCCGTAGTAGTATAGTTATTTTTATTATTATTTAGGATGCGATTGTATATTATGAATTATTGATACTTCAACAATAGACATGATGTATGATGCTTCTTGTGGTCTTTAATTTTTTAGTTAATTTAATTGGATTATATAGTTATCCACATTTAATTGGATTGATACTTCTTGTGGTCTTTAATTTAATTGGATTATATAGTTAACTAGATTGAATCATGTTGGTGTGTATGATGAAGATGATGTAAAACTGCAGGGAATCACCAATGTTTGCTTCTGGACACTATTTTTTTATTTTTTTTAAAATTAGCGACGTTATTGGCGACGTTTAGCGACGTTTAGCGACGTTAAGTTACGTCGCTAAATACGTCGCTAATTAGCGATGTTGTAAAAAGTCGCTAATGACGTCGCTATACGTCGCCAATTGCTGACATGGCAGTATAGCCAGGTCATTAAAGACGTCGGTGTAACGTCGCGATAGACGTCGCTAATCAGCGACGTTTAGCGACTTTACTATACGCCGCTATTTAGTGACTTGGCGTCGCAAAACGTCGCTAAATCTAGCGACACATTAAAGTTGCTAAAAAACGTCGGCATAGCGACGTTTAGCGACGTTTTTTGTTTTAGCGACTTGGTTTTTTCCGACTGCTTTAAAACGTCGCTAATTACGTCGCTAAACCAAATTAGCGACGATTTTTGGTTATTTAGCGACGTTTTTAGACGTCGCTAATTTGACTTTTTCTGGTAGTGTCAGCAATCGTGTCGAGGACTATCTCTACCTACTGCGCAACCAATTGTCTGTGACCATGCAACTACTCTCCCACTTCCAATCCTAGGCGAGGACTACACTTGGATCTTTCTTTGCCGAGGACTACACTCGGATCTTTCTTTCCTTACGCAGCTTCCTGATTAGGGACTGCCTCGGTGATCTGAATATCCCAAGTACTTTCTTTTCTTTCCATTTCCTGACTCGGAATGACTACTTGATAGTCTTCCTCGTCTATGTATGCAACATAATTTTTACTCTATCTCGTATCATGTTCCGTGTGGTGCAATGCCTCAGTATGAACTCATACTACTTCTGTGACACACACACACACACACACACACACACACACACATATATATATATATATATATATATATATATATATATATATATATATATATATATATATATATATATATAAGATGCTACTATATTCCAACTCAATAGCCCAATTACGCAAATAGCAAGTAAGATCTCCATATTCTATACAATGATAAGGCGGGGTTATCCCCTTAGCCATGTGCGTTCATCTCTTTTATTAGCATGCAAAGGTTATCGCCTAAAAACTAGCATGTATCATTCATTTTCTTAGTGTGCAGCTAAGTAGAGACAGGTTCACCGGGGCCACCCACCTTAGCGATGAATCGCATCGGTCGAGCGAGACTCCGAGCGTGCCTCTTAAAGCCTAAGTCTGACTCCATTTGAAGATCCATGTACGAATGCCTTTGCATCGAATGAGCTATCTCGCTGAGCAAGGCGGGTCGGTTCGCTACACTTGTGCCGTTTGAATCGGCCCTCCGGGTTGAGCGGAGCGGGTCGTCATATTATACACCACTCAGAACAAGTCTCGTCCTCGAGACTTCCTGAGCGAAAATTGTATTATCGCACAACTTCTAACCAAACTTTATACATCTTGCCTAAGTTCCAAGGACTATTCCAATACTACATTTATTTATTTTTCACCATGTGTTACGCACATGTTTAGCCAATTCTCATAGAACGAATCTATCGTTCAATGCTATCGAACTATACTCAACTTAATCGTTGCACTCCCGACTCAAAATTTACTGCACCTGGCGCAGGGCTGTATTACTTAAGCACAGGGTATTCTATAACCCAATACGCACTAGAAAACTTTGACTTTGGGTGGACTTGCCCAAATTATTATATTCCATCCATATGAACCCAACATATTCGACCAATTACTTGACGTCGCCTATCGAAACCCATCGTTACGCCTAAACCCAAAAGCCCAAATCTCGGCTAACTTTTCAATCTCATTTGAATCAATATCTCTCTGAGTCACCATCCAATCTCGCTAAGAAAATTGCACTAAACCGCCTACGTTTTCTGACTTAGTCTTTATTGCGCCTTAGCGCAGAGCTAAATTGCCCACCTGGGGTACGCTCTAATCCTTTGCGTCTTTGGTCCAATCGAACTTAACTTCCTATTCGTTTACTTGTTCTGTTTCACACGAGTACTTAATCATTTTATTCGAATGATTCCTTCGTACAACTATTGCATTCCCAAACTCAGTCTCTTACTGCGCCTTAGCGCAGAACTATCTCGGTAGCACGGGGAATGTTATAATCTTTCCTTTATGAAAGTTTAGGTTGAGGCTAACTTATTTCAGTTGCCATACTCATCCATGCAACTTCGAACATTTTCATTTACAGCTACATCTGAGTTATGCATATCGCTAAGTCTGGATCGTACCCAAATTCAAGGCGTCCCCCAAATATGTGTATTTCAACCAAGATTAGTGGCAGCTAAGTCGGACAAGCTACTCATAAAAATATTTTGAATTACCGATCGTTTCACTACACGAACAACCAAACTCTGGTTCGATTTAGCTATCGTCTACTCCAATCTCAGCCAAATTCAAGCTTGCATTACCAACAATGCACATCTTTCAAGCAATGACCTAATTCATTGTGCCAACTTATCTTGAATACCACCAATTCCAAATCATAAGAGTTTCGTCCGATAACTCTCTAACACTGTCTTATCCCTCACCGTCACATAACCTATCCAACCAAATCAATTATCACCCAAGTCCAATCTCCCATTGTGTTCATTTTAATGCCAACATTGCTAGTATACACTCCCAGTTTCAAGTCCTAACTCTAAGTCTCGTTGCCCCAGTTTTATCATTTTCCTGAACGATAATCTGAAGTCAGCCACTCCAGTTTAACTCAAGGCATAGGGTCGTCTGCCTAGCCACTAGGTCAACTCACAAGGTGTCACTACCACATTCCAAAAACAGGGGTATTTTCAACTTTTTATATATTATTAATATTATGGTATTTATATTAAATGATTTCATGATATGTGTATTTAAATTAAATAATCGTGTAAGATGTGTATTTAAATATATTATTATATACAGTGTTCATTAATGTTTGAGCTGGTAGACTTGACCTAGAAGCCTACTAGACGAACACCTGACCGAATTATGGGATTATGTATTTAATTATTTTATTTAGAATTTAATTATTGGAGGTAGTAATTAATTACCGTAATTCTATTTAATTGTTGCGCATTGCCGTTGCTTCGATATTTGGAGCGCTACCCTAGCTTTTGCCTTCCAAAAAATTTCATAACCTTGCCCTAGACATGCCCGCCTTCCATTCTGACCTTTTTGTAACTCATAATCATGCTCTCTTGTGCTTCATTTTAGCCGCACAATAATCGTCGTGGACGTTTATTTAATTTCTAAATAAATTTCAACTTTGTATCGTTGTGCGTTCCAATCGAAATTGGAGGCAATCTTGACCCATTTTTTGTGCTACCCAAATTAGGGTAATATTCTGTTCTGAGTCTTCTTCACTAATGATATTTGTGACCCGACCTAATTTTGGCCCCATGTACTCCTAATTAATTTTAGAACACAGCTTGCATTTAGTTCTAATTAAATTGGGGATACCATTTTGACTAATCCCGTTTAATCCCGATTTAGTTCCAGTACCCTATTAATTAAGCCCATACCAAACACACAATGCCACCTCACCCTACAAAACACCAAACATAAATCGTCCACCAAATTTTTATCATTTTATGTGTCTATACAAATACCCAAATTTAAGGGGGCTAATTTGCAAATATTGCATTAGGTGTCAACACCCCATTGGTTCAACCGAATGGAGAAGCCCTAATATTTGACTAAGTCAACAACCCTTATCCTTACATGAAGGAATTCCTCCATGTCAAATCTTGACCACCCATTCAAGATGGGTGCATCCTCACCACTCATTTTCCACTCACCATCCTATTTAATGTCCCATCACCCTCACTCTTCCCAACCTAGACCTAATCCCCAAACCTAGGGAAGCCCCCATCATCCTCCCCTCACTCAACCGTAGCCACCCTCCTTCCTAAAAAATTTTCTTTCTTCTTCTCTTTTTCTTCTTCTTCTTCCCTTCTTCTTCTTCTTCTTCTCCTTCTTTTAAATTTTTAAAGGGGGGAAATCATCTCCACCTTCCTACTGTTCACCCGGGCACCCCGTCCCCCATCTCCGGCCGACCCGCTGGACATCACCCGTGCTTCCTCAGCCGAACTCTTCCCCGACACGACTGCTACTCCTCCTCCAAGCCTCAACTCCGCCACTGTCCAGCCCGGCCGACAGTTCGAGCCCGGCCCGCTGCTCCTCCACTCGAGCCCGACCCTGGGCACTGCTCAAGCTCTGTCGGCCTCCTCTGTTACACAGCCGACCTGGCCAGTCACCTCACCTCCGGCTTCCTCCCCTTCTCTTCCGACTCCCCTCAGCCACCACCATTGTCGACATCAACCACCACTGCCATTCCCCTCCGGCCAACTCCCACTCCCTGCATCCCTCGGCACTACCACCACCATCACCATGCTCATCCAACCACCGTGACTGCCTCGCCCCACCTCTCAACACCTTCCCCGCTGCCATTGCCATCCTCCTCCAGTTCCTCCCTCGGCGGCCCGTAGGGCAGCCGACTCCCTGCGACTCCGGCTTTGTAAACTCCCTGAATTTTCAAAATTATTAAAACTAGGATTTTTAACAATTTTCTGGAATTTTCTGAAAATTTTCTGTAATAAAAATCAAGATTTTAATTATTAAATAATTTTTAATTATTAATAAATAATATTAAAATATTATTTATTACCCTATTTAAGGATACTAACCTGCATGGGCCACCATAAAAACGTGTCACGACCCGCACCCGGAAATTCGGGCACGAGTGCGTGGGTACGTCCAGCCTACGCCGCAGAGTCGGCGGTAGTACGCTGTCTAGGTCAAATCCATAGTTAACTAATCTAGCTCATTCACAAATAAAATAGGCAAGATAATAATGGGAAAAGATGCTTAAGATTTCAAATAAAATAAATGTGACAACAGATCAAATGTTTAATACAGAATCCAGAAATGAAATCGGGGACAAACCCGATTACTAAAATAAAGAGCATGAAATAAAATAGCTACTGCTAACTACTCTGCAGCAGTGGTCTCCTGGGTGGGAGCTGGTTCCTCATAAGTGTCATATGTTCCCTCATAGGGGCCATAATATGTTGGGGCAAGGTCCTCATCATCGCCTAAATCAACGGATCCAGTCAGGAAAGGAGCAAAGTACACAATGCACAACAAGATTAAACTAAATATTTATGACAATTAGACTGAGTATCATATTGAGAATATGCATAAAAGAAACAACAATAACTAAGAGTTAATGCTATAAACAGGAATATGAGAAAACAGGAATAAATAAGACAGGAAATAAAACTACAACAGTCAGCAAGAACTATAACAAGACCAGAAGCTATCTGTGTGAACTTGTGTTTGTTTTAGAATACATAGTTGGCATGTAGGGGTTTATAAGGCTAATCCGGCCGTCACAAACGGCTATTAAACAGGAATAATCGAGATCCGGCTGAGGGTACAGTCGCGTACCAACACCTATTAAACACGGCAGGGGGAAGGGTAAACTACATGCCTTCTAGTATTCTCCCACCCGACATAAAAAATAAGACATGAAATCCAGTATTCAAGACATAAAATCCAGTATTCTAACACTACGTGTAATCATCAAGGGTACTAGTAGAGCAGGGAATTAATTATCACAATATAAAGATTAAACTTGAAGTGCAGGTACTTGCTTGTTGTTTGGATCCAAATATAGTTTGTATCTCGGAGAAATTTTCTAGAAATGATTCCAAATGCTGAAATAAAAATTACCATCATGCTCAGAAGATGTCAAATAGCTAGAAACGCCTGTCCTTGGGTCCAATTTGGAGACAAGGGCAGAAACGACAGTTTCGGGTCAAAACGGGGTCCGCCGGTAGGCCCGCTTTGCACCAAAAAAGTGTCCGGGTCAACGATCTCCAAATTCACCAAACTTAGTGTCAACAGGTCAGGAACGATAATACGAACCCAACGGAACTTCCAGATTTGGATTCCGATAAGCCGATCACAAAATCGCCCGTCGAGCGGGGCCTATGGGGCCCACGACACGCGATTTCGTCAACGTTCTCAGAATCGAACCAAACTTGACCCACAGGACCAGCGTATCGCTACGAGTCCGATGGAACAAGTTTCGTCTCGATCCGACGAGTGTACAAGAAGTTAGGGCAAATTGTAGAAAAGTCGGATACGGGGCGATGTCCGCGGATACGCGTTGATTCCGGTGTGCACGCACACCCGAACCAGCTTCCTTGAATTCTCGCACGTCCATATCGACTGCGCGCACATATCTGTGAAGACCGCATGCGACCAAGTCATCCCGTTTGGCAGGGCGTACTCAGTTCCGGGGTGAAACAGGGTCTGGTGTTTCCTGTTTTTGGATCGCGGTGTGCGATCACCACAGGACGCGATGCCTCGAGCGGTTTGTCCGGGCACCGAGAGGGTCCTACAGGCTTCGCAACGTAATTTACAGAATTGAAAACGGAGATACAGGGTGCAAGATACGAGTACCTGAACGAGGCTCGAAAAACCGGAAAATTTCCGTGTCCGTGTCGTGTCCGACACGACACGAAGAATTGGGATTAGGGTTAGGGTTTCATTCTGGACGGCGGGGGCCGGCCGGAGGTGCGCCGGAGAGGGCCGGGGAGGGTTCGCCGGGGCGAGGCGGAGCTGTTGGCGGTCGGTCGGTGCCGGATTCTGGCGGAGGCGGCTGCCAATGCTGCTGCTACTGCAGTGTCGGGCGCCGGAGGGAGGTCGACGGCGAGCTGGGCACGGCGAGGGAAGGGGGAGGAGGAGACGGAGCTGGGGAGGAGGGCGGTGGCGCTGGCCGGGGGACTGCGGGCTCAGGCGGGCGGCGCGGTGCGGTGGCTGGGCGAGCGGAGGCGAGTGGGTCGAGGGGGCGCCGGGGGCGGCTTTAAATAGGGGGGTAGGGCAGAGCCGTTGGGCGGAGGAGGCGGGGGAAAAACCGGGGTCGTGGAGGGCTAGGCGCTGCGGGGTACCGCGTGGCCGGCCGGAGCGGCTGAAAACGCGGCAGCACGTCGGGGACGAGGGGGCGTGGGGGACCGGTTCTCCGGGTCGGAGGCGGGTCGGGTCCGGGCAGACCCGACCCGACCCGACCCGGTAGGGGAACGGGCTGGGTATAGCACTGGGCTGGGCCGGATTAGGCCCAACGGGCCGGATCAAAAATAAAATAATAATAATAATAATAATAATAATAAAAAAAAAACAGTTTAATTAAATAATTAATTAATTAAATAGTTTATAGGCATTTAAAAATAGGTCTGAGGCCCAAAAAAATCCAGAAAAATTACCCTAAGTCCAGTTTTTCATTTTACACCCAAAAATGTTATTTCCATGATATTTTAATATTATTTATTAACGATTAAAAATCATTTAATAATTAAAACCTTGATTTTAATTACAGAAAATTTCCAGAAAATTCCAGAAAATTGTGAAAAATCCTAGTTTTAATCATTTTGAAAATTCAGGGGGTTTACAATCTACCCAACTTATAAAAATTTTGCCCTCGAAATTTAAGAATAATAATGTCACGAAAGGAAGGGCCGAGAGTTAAAATATACCTCAGGGTTCAAAAAGGTAAGGGTAGCGTTCTCTAATCTCGTCTTCTCGCTCCCAGGTGGATTCACCGGGAGAGTGGTGCTTCCAAGCTACACGAACAAGGGAAATAACCTGGTTCCGTAGAACTTTCTTCGATCGATCCAGTATCTCCACGGGTTGCTCTTGGTAAGTCAAACTTGGGCCTACTTCGAGCTCTGAGTGATCCAAAATGTGGCTGGGATCTGACACGTATTTTCTCAGCTGCGACACGTGGAATACGTTATGGACCCCATCCAGAGAGGGTGGCAATACCAGACGGTATGCCACTTCTCCGATTTTCTCCTGAATGCCAAAAGGTCCAATAAATCTTGGGCTGAGTTTTCCACTCCTTCCGAACCTAATGGTGCCACGTGTCGGCGATATCTTCAAGAATATCAGTTCTCCAACCTTTAATAAAGTCATAATCAAGTCTTAGTTCCATAATCAAAATATTTAAATTAACTTGAATTTCATAAATTTAATAACCTCAAATTCCAAGGGCCTTCGGTGGCTATTTGCCCAATGTCGTTGCCTGTCTTGAGCCACTCGAAGTCTATCCCTTATTTGTTTTACCTTCTCAGTTGAATCGATCACCATCTCTGGTCCCAGTAGGGCTCTTTCTCCAACGTCGTCCCATAATAGCGGGGTACGACATCTTCGGCCATACAGAGCTTCAAATGGAGTCATCTTAATACTTGCTTGGTAACTGTTATTATAAGAGAACTCCATAAGATGTAGATAGTCTTCCCAGGATCCAAAATCCAGAACATATGTACGAAGCATATCTTCAAGTGTCTGGATTGTATGTTCCGATTGTCCATCGGTTTGGGGATGATAAGCTGTGCTGAATTTGAGTTGAGTCCCCAAGCTGGCTTGTAAGCTCTTCCAGAAGTGAGAGGTGAATCTTGAATCTCGGTCGGAGACAATACTTACTGGAACCCCATGCAATTTGACAATATGTCTGATAGATAAATCTGCCAACTTTTCTGTAGATAGCCCTACTTTGAAAGGTAGAAAATGTGCAGATTTGGTCAGTCTATCTACTATCACCCAGATTGCATCCTTACCACTAGGTGTCCTTGGAAGCCCAGAAACAAAATCCATTGTAATATGTTCCCACTTCCACTCCGGAATGGGTAGTGGTTGAAGCAATCCCCCAGGTCTTTGTCTTTCAGCCTTGACTTGTTGGCATACTAAGCAACGAGATACGAATCTGGCTACTTCTCTTTTTATGCCATGCTACCAAACATGCGTCCTCAGGACCTTGTACATCTTGTTGGCTCCTGGATGTATAGAGTATTGCGATATGTGCGCTTCTTGTATAATTTCTTCCCTTATGTCTCCTTGAGGTACACATAATCTATCTCCATGCCTCAGTGATCCATCTTCATGAACTTTGAAATCCTCCACTAATCCAGCTTGCACTTGACCTCGAAGGCTTCACAGGCCTTAGTCTTGAAACTGAGTCTCCTTGATCTTATCTATTAAGGTAGACTGAATATGCAAGTTCATCATTTGGTCTTCTTTTCCTGGGATAATTACCTTAATACCCAAACTTTCCAAGTCCTCGAGCAAGTGTCGGTCCATAGTCAAGTACATCGCCATAGGATATCTGCTAAGAGCATCAGCAACTACATTGGCCTTCCCAGGATGATATTGAAGGGTGATATCAAAATCTTTCATTAGTTCCAGCCACCTTCTTTGCCTCATGTTCAGCTCTTTCTGAGTGAAGATATATTTTAGACTTTTATGGTCTGTAAATATTTTCACCTTTTCTCCATAAAGATAATGCTTCCATAGCTTAAGAGCAAAAATGACAGCTGCCAATTCTAAATCATGAGTTGGATAGTTCTTTTCATGAGGTCGAAGCTGTCTAGAGGCATACGCTATTACTTTCTTGTTCTGCTCCAATACATAACCTAGACCTTTTCCAGAAGCATCGCTATATATAGCGAATCCTCCGATTCCAGAAGGTAAGGTCAGAATAGGGGCAGTAGTCAGCCTTTTCTTCAATTCCTCAAAAGCATGCTGACATTCATCAGTCTAGGTGAACTCTTCATCCTTCCTTGTTAATTTTGTCATGGGTTCAGCAATTCTAGCAAAGTCCTTCACAAACTTCCGATAGTAGCCAGCTAGTCCCAGTAAGCTTCTAATCTCCGCTACAGAGTCTGGAGTGGGCCAGGATTCTACTGCCGCTATCTTCTTGGGATCTACTGCTATCCCATCTCCAGTCACAACATGTCCCAAGAATTCTACTTTGTCTAGGAAGAATGCACATTTCGATAATTTTCCATAAAGTTTTTCCTTCCTCAAAGTCTCCAATGCTAGCCTCAAGTGTTCTTCATGTTCTTCGGGGGTCTTGGAGTAGATCAAAATATCATCAATAAAGACCACTACAAATTTGTCTAGATATTGCTGAAAGACTCTGTTCATTAAGTTCATAAAAACTGCTGGAGCATTCGTCAACCCGAACGGCATTACTAAGAATTCGTAGTGTCCGTTCCGGGTATTGAAAGCAGCTTTAGGGATGTCTTCCTTCCTTACCCTTACTTGGTGGTAACCAGACCTCAAGTCAATCTTTGAAAATACCCGAGCTCCACTTAACTGATCAAATAAGTCATCTATCCTGGGTAGGGGATACTTATTCTTAATTGTTAAGGCATTCAAGGCCCTATAGTCAATACACATTCGGGATGTTCCGTCCTTCTTAGGCACAAATAATACTGGAGCTCCCCAGGGTGAGACAGTAGACCTAATGAAGCATTTGTCTTCTAACTCTTTTATTTGCTCATTTAGTTCTATTATCTCCTTCTTGTTGATTCTGTAGGGATTTTGAGATACTGGCGCTGCTTCCGGCACTAAGTCAATAGAGAATTCAACTTCTCGGTCTGGGGGTAAGCCTGGGAGATCCTCAGGGAAGACATCAAGATATTCGGAGATGATAGGTAGTGGCAATTCTTCTGTTACTAGGGCTCCACAAATTTTGTTACTACCCATTTCTCTAGAACCTCTAGCAAATTCAAATTCTGGCTTGTCAGGGGGCCTGAAGATTACACTACCTCTGTGACAGTCTATAGTGGCATGGTGTTGACTCAACCAATCCATACCCAGTATAATGTCAAAACTGGGAACTGGCATTACGAGTAGCCTAGCATATAGTTCTCTTCCACATAATGTAATAGGACAATTGTTACATGCATCACTAACCGGGATGATTCCTCCACCGGTAATGATCTTATAACAATTCCTAAGGGGTTCAGTGATTAAGCTGTGCTTCATAAGGAAATCTACTGACATGAATGAATGTGAAGCTCCAGAATCAAATAAAGTAATGGCTGGTATTGAATTTATAAGCACAGAACCTGTGATCACGTCTGCTGTGGCTTCAGCTTCTTCCAGAGTCATTGCATAAGCACGGCCTTGCTGCGGTGCACCCCTCTGTTGCTGCTGTTGGTGCTGAGCAAAGCGTTGTTGTTGAGTTGGAAGCGGGGGTCCCCTCTGCTGTGCTGCTGGGGGCCTGGCCTGGACTGGAGCCTTTGGTGCGGCTGGGCGTCCTTGAGCAGCAGGACAGTCTCTCATTTGATGCGCTGCTGAGCCGCAGTAGAGGCAGGCACCTAGCCTCTTCCTGCAGACTTGCCAAGTGTGACCTGGTTTTTGGCAAAAGTTACAAGCAGCAGCTTGTTGGTTCTATCCTTGAGCCTGGTGTTGGGGTGCTGGAGCTCGAGGGAGAGGACGCTGAGTTTGCTGCGGGGCCCTCTGCTGTTGTTGTTGTTGGAATGGGCGTTTGTTGGGTCCCGTATTTCCGGTATCTCTCTCTCGCTTTAGTTTATGCCCCATGTCTCTCTCAACGCCTTGTGCCACGCTCAGGATTTCCTCGTAGGTGCGAGCTCGGCTAGTGGTGACAGCAAGGCGAATATCCGGAGACAGCCCCTTATTGAATCTACGGGCTCTGTCCTCCGGGGTACGAACCATGTACTCTGCAAAGTGGCTCAACCTGCTAAATTCAGCAGTGTACTCATCAACAGATAGGTTACCTTGTTCCAGTCTCTCGAATTAGCTTTCGAGAGCTTCCCGAGCCACTTCGGGGTAGAATTTCTCCTTGAATAGCCTCTTGAAGTCCTCTCAGGTGAGGTCAGGAGCAGATAGTTAGGGTTCATCTCTGAACCAGGTCCGAGCTATGTCGAACAGTTGCAGGCTTACAGACTCCACTTTGAGATCATCAGGGACCCGAGCAGTCTTCAGGAGTCTCTCGACATTCTCTATCCACTCATCGGCATAGAGAATGCCCTCAGTTCCGTAGAATTCCAGGGGTTTAAGGTTCTTGAAGTCTTTGGCACTCCCTGGCCTCTTGTGTGGCGACTCCTGGGACCTAAGAGCTTCTGAGAGGCTGGTTCGTAGAAGTGCAGTCTATTTTTTCTGGGATTCTACGAGTCCCTGGAACACTCCGAGTAGCTGTGCCCCATCTAGAGTAACTGCTGGAGTAGATGGAGGCGACGGGAGTGCAAGAGTTTTGGGCACATTCTGCTCAGCTGGTTCTGATGTGCCTCCTACTGTGTTCCTTGTCTGGACCATTCTGTAAGATTAAGGGATAGGAAGATCAGAATAGATTACTTGGAAATCAAGGGCGATAGGAAAATTGATTAGGAATGATATCAAGAATTGAAATGAAGATCCTATGATGTGAATGAGCTTTTCCTAGAATCCTCAATCTTATTCCATACCCTGTCCTAGGGTATTACCCTATTTAAGGATACTGACTTGCATGGGCCACCATAAAAATGTGTCACGATCCACACCCGGAAATTCGGGCACGAGTGCGTGGGTACGTCCAGCCTACGCCGCAGAGTCAGCGGTAGTACGCTGTCTAGGTCAAATCTACAGTTAACTAATCTAGCTCATTCACAAATAAAATAGGCAAGATAATAATGGGAAAAGATGCTTAAGATTTCAAATGAAATAAATGTGACAACAGATCAAATTTTTAATATAGAATCCAGAAATGAAATCGGGGACAAACCCGATTACTAAGATAAAGAGCATGAAATAAAATAGCTACTGCTAACTACTCTGCAGCAGTGGTCTCCTGGGTGGGAGCTGGTTCCTCATAAGTGTCATATGTTCCCTCATAGGGGCCATAATATGTAGGGGTAAGGTCCTCATCATCGCCTAAATCAACGGATCCAGTCAGGAAAGGAGCAAAGTACACAATGCACAACAAGATTAAACTAAATATTTATGATAATTAGACTGAGTATCATATTGAGAATATGCATAAAAGAAACAACAATAACTAAGAGTTAATGCTATAAACAGGGATATGAGAAAACAGGAATAAATAAGACAGAAAATGAAACTACAACAGTCAGCAAGAACTATAACAAGACCAGAAGCTATCTGTGTGAACTTGTGTTTGTTTTATAATACATAGTTGGCATGTAGGGGTTTATAAGGCTAATCCGGCCGTCATAAACGGCTATTAAACAGGAATAATCGAGATCCGGCTGAGGGTACAATCGCATACCAACAGCTATTAAACACGGCAGGGGAAAGGGTAAACTACATGCCTTCTAGTATTCTCCCACCCGACATGAAAAACAAGACATGAACTCCAGTATTCAAGACATAAAATCCAGTATTCTAACACTACGTGTAATCATCAAGGGTACTAGTAGAGCAGGAAATTAATTATCACAATATAAAGATTAAACTTGAAGTGCAGGTACTTGCCTGTTGTTTGGATCCAAATATAGTTTGTATCTCAGGGAAATTTTCTAGAAATGATTCCAAATGCTGAAATAAACATTACTATCATGCTCAGAAGATGTCAAATAGCTAGAAACGCCTGTCCTTGGGTCCAATTTGGAGACAAGGGCAGAAACGGCAGTTTCGGGTCAAAACGGGGTCCGCCGGTGGGCCCGCTTTGCACCGAAAAATGTGTCCGGATCAACGGTCTCCAAATTCACCAAACTTAGTGTCAACAGGTCAGGAACGATGATATGAACCCAACGGAACTTCCAGATTTGGATTTCGATGAGCCGATCACAAAATCGCCCGTCGAGCGGGGCCTATGGGGCCCACGACACGCGATTTCGTCAACGTTCTCAGAATCGAACCAAACTTGACCCACAGGACCAGCATATCACTACGAGTCCAATGGCATAAGTTTCGTCTCGATCCGATGAGTGTACAAGAAGTTAGGGCAAATTGCAGAAAAGTCGGATACGGGGCGATGTCCGCGGATACGCGTTGATTCCGGTGTGCACGCACACCTGAACCAGCTTCCGTGAATTCTCACACGTCCGTATCGACGGCGCGCACGTATCTGTGAAGACCGCACGCGACCAAGTCGTCCCGTTTGGCGGGGCGTACTCAGTTCCGGGGTGAAACAGGGTCTGGTTTTTCCTGTTTTTGGATCATGGTGTGCGATCACCACAGGACGCGATGCCCCGAGCGGTTTGTCCGGGCACCGAGAGGGTCCTACAGGCTTCACAACGTAATTTACAGAATTGAAAACGGAGATACAGGGTGCAAGATACGAGTACCTGAACGAGGCTCGAAAAACCGGAAAATTTCCGTGTCCGTGTCGTGTCCGATACGACACGAAGAATTGGGATTAGGGTTAGGGTTTCGTTCTGGACGGCGGGGGCCGGCCGGATGTGCGCCGGAGAGGGCCGGGGAGGGTTCGCCGGGGCGAGGCGGAGCTGCTGGCGGTCGGTCGACGCCGGATTCCGGCGGAGGCGGCTGCCAATGCTGCTGCTGCTGCAGTGTCGGGCGCCGGAGGGAAGTCGACGGCGAGCTGGGCACGTCGAGGGAAGGGGGAGGAGGAGATGGAGCCGGGGACGGCGTTGGCTGGGGGACTGCGGGCTCAGGCGGGCGGCGCGGTGCGGTGGCTGGGCGAGCGGAGGTTAGTGGGTCGAGGGGGCGGCCGGGGGCGGCTTTAAATAGGGGGATAGGGCGGAGCCGTTGGGCGGAGGAGACGGGGGAAAAACGGGGGTCGTGGAGGGCTAGGCGCTGCGGGGCACCGTGTGGCCGGCCGGAGCGGCTGAAAACGCGGCAGCGCGTCGGGGACGAGGGGGCGTGGGGGATCGGATCTCCGGGTCGGAGGCGGGTTGGGTCCGGGCAGACCCGACCCGACCCGGTAGGGGAAAGGGCTGGGTATAGCACTGGGCTGGGCCGGATCAGGCCCAACGGGCCGGATCAAAAATAAAATAATAATAATAATAATAATAATAATAATAATAATAAAACAGTTTAATTAAATAATTAATTAATTAAATAGTTTATAGGCATTTAAAAATAGGTCTGAGGCCCAAAAAAATCCAAAAATATTATCTAAGTCCAGTTTTTCATTTTACACACAAAAATGTTATTTCCATGATATTTTAATATTATTTATTAACAATTAAAAATCATTTAATAATTAAAACCTTGATTTTAATTACAGAAAATTTCCAGAAAATTCCAGAAAATTATGAAAAATCCTAGTTTTAATAATTTTGAAAATTCAGGGGGTTTACACCTACTCTACTAGTACCCTTGATGATTACACGTAGTGTTAGAATACTGGATTTTATGTCTTAAATACTGGAGTTCATGTCTTGTTTTTCATGTCGGGTGGGAGAATACTAGAAGGCATGTAGTTTACCCTTCCCCCTGCCGTGTTTAATAGCTGTTGGTACGCGACTGTACCCTCAGCCGGATCTCGATTATTCCTGTTTAATAGCCATTTATGACAGCCGGATTAGCCTTATAAACCCCTACATGCCAACTATGTATTATAAAACAAACACAAGTTCACATAGATAGCTTCTGGTCTTGTTATAGTTCTTGCTGACTGTTGTAGTTTCATTTCCTGTCTTATTTATTCCTGTTTTCTCATATCCCTGTTTATAGCATTAACTCTTAGTTATTATTGTTTCTTTTATGCATATTCTCAATATGATACTTAGTCTAATTGTCATAAATATTTAGTTTAATCTTGTTGTGCATTGTGTACTTTGCTCCTTTCCTGACTGGATTCGTTGATTTAGGCGATGATGAGGACCTTGCCCCTACATATTATGGCCCCTATGAGGGAACATATGACACTTATGAGGAACCAGCTCCCACCCAGGAGACCACTGCTGCAGAGTAGTTAGCAGTAGCTATTTTATTTCATGCTCTTTATCTTAGTAATCGGGTTTGTCCCTGATTTCATTTCTGGATTCTGTATTAAACATTTGATCTGTTGTCACATTTATTTCATTTGAAATCTTAAGCATCTTTTTCCATTATTATCTTGCCTATTTTATTTATGAATGAGCTAGATTAGTTAACTGTGGATTTGACCTAGACAGCGTACTACCGCCGACTCTGCGGCGTAGGCTGGACGTACCCACGCACTCGTGCCCGAATTTTCGGGTGCAGGTCGTGACACGTTTTTATGGTGGCCCATGCAGGTCAGTATCCTTAAATAGGGTAATACCCTAGGACAGGGTATGGAATAAGATTGAGGATTCTAGGAAAAGCTCATTCACATCATAGGATCTTCATTTCAATTCTTGATATCATTCCTAATTAATTTTCCTATCGCCCTTGATTTCCAAGTAATCTATTCTGATCTTCCTATCCCTTAATCTTACAGAATGGTCCAGACAAGGAACACAGTAGGAGGCACATCAGAACCAGCTGAGCAGAATGTGCCCAAAACTCTTGCACTCCCGTCGCCTCCATCTACTCCAGCAGTTACTCTAGATGGGGCACAGCTACTCGGAGTGTTCCAGGGACTCGTAGAATCCCAGAAAAAATAGACTGCACTTCTACGAACCAGCCTCTCAGAAGCTCTTAGGTCCCAGGAGTCGCCACACAAGAGGCCAGGGAGTGCCAAAGACTTCAAGAACCTTAAACCCCTGGAATTCTACGGAACTGAGGGCATTCTCTATGCCGATGAGTGGATAGAGAATGTCGAGAGACTCCTGAAGACTGCTCGGGTCCCTGATGATCTCAAAGTGGAGTCTGTAAGCCTGCAACTGTTCGACATAGCTCGGACCTGGTTCAGAGATGAACCCTAACTATCTGCTCCTGACCTCACCTGAGAGGACTTCAAGAGGCTATTCAAGGAGAAATTCTACCCCGAAGTGGCTCGGGAAGCTCTCGAAAGCTAATTCGAGAGACTGGAACAAGGTAACCTATCTGTTGATGAGTACACTGCTGAATTTAGCAGGTTGAGCCACTTTGCAGAGTACATGGTTCGTACCCCGGAGGACAGAGCCCGTAGATTCAATAAGGGGCTGTCTCCGGATATTCGCCTTGCTGTCACCACTAGCCGAGCTCGCACCTACGAGGAAATCCTGAGCGTGGCACAAGGCGTTGAGAGAGACATGGGGCATAAACTAAAGCGAGAGAGAGATACCGGAAATACGGGACCCAACAAACGCCCATTCCAACAACAACAACAGCAGAGGGCCCCGCAGCAAACTCAGCGTCCTCTCCCTCGAGCTCCAGCACCCCAACACCAGGCTCAAGGATAGAACCAACAAGCTGCTGCTTGTAACTTTTGCCAAAAACCAGGTCACACTTGGCAAGTCTGCAGGAAGAGGCTAGGTGCCTGCCTCTACTGCGGCTCAGCAGCGCATCAAATGAGAGACTGTCCTGCTGCTCAAGGACGCCCAGCCGCACCAAAGGCTCCAGTCCAGGCCAGGCCCCCAGCAGCACAGCAGAGGGGACCCCCGCTTCCAACTCAACAACAACGCTTTGCTCAGCACCAATAGCAGCAACAGAGGGGTGCACCGCAGCAAGGCCGTGCTTATGCAATGACTCTGGAAGAAGCTGAAGCCACAACAGACGTGATCACAGGTTCTGTGCTTATAAATTCAATACCAGCCATTACTTTATTTGATTCTGGAGCTTCACATTCATTCATGTCAGTAGATTTCCTTATGAAGCACAGCTTAATCACTGAACCCCTTAGGAATTGTTATAAGATCATTACCGGTGGAGGAATCATCCCGGTTAGTGATGCATGTAACAATTGTCCTATTACATTATGTGGAAGAGAACTATATGCTAGGCTACTCGTAATGCCAGTTCCCAGTTTTGACATTATACTGGGTATGGATTGGTTGAGTCAACACCATGCCACTATAGACTGTCACAGAGGTAGTGTAATCTTCAGGCCCCCTGACAAGCCAGAATTTGAATTTGCTAGAGGTTCTAGAGAAATGGGTAGTAACAAAATTTGTGGAGCCCTAGTAACAGAAGAATTGCCACTACCTATCATCTCCGAATATCTTGATGTCTTCCCTGAGGATCTCCCAGGCTTACCCCCAGACCGAGAAGTTGAATTCTCTATTGACTTAGTGCCGGGAGCAGCGCCAGTATCTCAAAATCCCTACAGAATCAACAAGAAGGAGATAATAGAACTAAATGAGCAAATAAAAGAGTTAGAAGACAAATGCTTTATTAGGTCTAGTGTCTCACCCTGGGGAGCTCCAGTATTATTTGTGCCCAAGAAGGACGGAACATCCCGAATGTGTATTGACTATAGGGCCTTGAATGCCTTAACAATTAAGAATAAGTATCCCCTACCCAGGATAGATGACTTATTTGATCAGTTAAGTGGAGCTCGGGTATTTTCAAAGATTGACTTGAGGTCTGGTTACCACCAAGTAAGGGTAAGGAAGGAAGACATCCCTAAAACTGCTTTCAATACCCGGAACGGACACTACGAATTCTTAGTAATGCCGTTCGGGTTGACGAATGCTCCAACAGTTTTTATGAACTTAATGAACAGAGTCTTTCAGCAATATCTAGACAAATTTATAGTGGTCTTTATTGATGATATTTTGATCTACTCCAAGACCCCCGAAGAACATGAAGAACACTTGAGGCTAGCATTGGAGACTTTGAGGAAGGAAAAACTTTATGAAAAATTATCGAAATGTGCATTCTTCCTAGACAAAGTAGAATTCTTGGGACATGTTGTGACTGGAGATGGGATAGCAGTAGATCCCAAGAAGATAGCGGCAGTAGAATCCTGGCCCACTCCAGACTCTGTAGCGGAGATTAGAAGCTTACTGGGACTAGCTGGCTACTATCGGAAGTTTGTGAAGGACTTTGCTAGAATTGCTGAACCCATGACAAAATTAACAAGGAAGGATGAAGAGTTCACCTGGACTGATGAATGTCAGCATGCTTTTGAGGAATTGAAGAAAAGGCTGACTACTGCCCCTATTCTGACCTTACCTTCTGGAATCGGAGGATTCGCTATATATAGCGATGCTTCTGGAAAAGGTCTAGGTTATGTATTGGAGCAGAACAAGAAATTAATAGCGTATGCCTCTAGACAGCTTCGACCTCATGAAAAGAACTATCCAACTCATGATTTAGAATTGGCAGCTGTCATTTTTGCTCTTAAGCTATGGAAGCATTATCTTTATGGAGAAAAGGTGAAAATATTTACAGACCATAAAAGTCTAAAATATATCTTCACTCAGAAAGAGTTGAACATGAGGCAAAGAAGGTGGCTGGAACTAATGAAAGATTTTGATATCACCCTTCAATATCATCCTGGGAAGGCCAATGTAGTTGCTGATGCTCTTAGCAGATATCCTATGGCGATGTACTTGACTATGGACCGACACTTGCTCGAGGACTTGGAAAGTTTGGGTATTGAGGTAATTATCCCAGGAAAAGAAGGCCAAATGATTAACTTGCATATTCAGTCTACCTTAATAGATAAGATCAAGGAGACTCAGTTTCAAGACTAAGGCCTGTGAAGCCTTCGAGGTCAAGTGCAAGCTGGATTAGTGGAGGATTTCAAAGTTCATGAAGATGGATCACTGAGGCATGGAGATAGATTATGTGTACCTCAAGGAGACATAAGGGAAGAAATTATACAAGAAGCGCACATATCGCAATACTCTATACATCCAGGAGCCAACAAGATGTACAAGGACCTGAGGACGCATGTTTGGTGGCATGGCATAAAAAGAGAAGTAGCCAGATTCGTATCTCGTTGCTTAGTATGCCAACAAGTCAAGGCTGAAAGACAAAGACCTGGGGGATTGCTTCAACCACTACCCATTCCGGAGTGGAAGTGGGAACATATTACAATGGATTTTATTTCTGGGCTTCCAAGGACACCTAGTGGTAAGGATGCAATCTGGGTGATAGTAGATAGACTGACCAAATCTGCACATTTTCTACCTTTCAAAGTAGGGCTATCTACAGAAAAGTTGGCAGATTTATCTATCAGACATATTGTCAAATTGCATGGGGTTCCAGTAAGTATTGTCTCCGACCGAGATTCAAGATTCACCTCTCACTTCTGGAAGAGCTTACAAGCCAGCTTGGGGACTCAACTCAAATTCAGCACAGCTTATCATCCCCAAACCGATGGACAATCGGAACGTACAATCCAGACACTTGAAGATATGCTTCGTACATGTGTTCTAGATTTTGGAGGATCCTGGGAAGACTATCTACATCTTATGGAGTTCTCTTATAATAACAGTTACCAAGCAAGTATTGAGATGACTCCATTTGAAGCTCTGTATGGCCGAAGATGTCGTACCCCGCTATTATGGGACGACGTTGGAGAAAAAGCCCTACTGGGACCAGAGATGGTGATCGATTCAACTGAGAAGGTAAAACAAATAAGGGATAGACTTCGAGTGGCTCAAGACAGGCAACGACATTGGGCAAATAGCCACCGAAGGCCCTTAGAATTAAAGGTTGGAGAACTGGTATTCTTGAAGATATCGCCGACATGTGGCACCATTAGGTTCGGAAGGAGTGGAAAACTCAGCCCGAGATTTATTGGACCTTTTGGCATTCAGGAGAAAATCGGAGAAGTGGCATACCGTCTGGTATTGCCACCCTCTCTGGATGGGGTCCATAACGTCTTCCACGTGTCGTAGCTGAGAAAATACGTGTCAGATCCCAGCCACATTTTGGATCACTCAGAGCTCGAAGTAGGCCCAAGTTTGACTTACCAAGAGCAACCCGTGGAGATACTGGATCGATCGAAGAAAGTTCTACGGAACCAGGTTATTTTCCTTGTTCGCGTAGCTTGGAAGCACCACTCTCCCGGCGAATCCACCTGGGAGCGAGAAGACGAGATTAGAGAACGCTACCCTTACTTTTTTGAACCCTAAGGTATATTTTAACTCTCGGCCCTTCCTTTCGTGCCATTGTTATTCTTAAATTTCGAGGGCAAAATTTTTATAAGTTGGGTAGATTATAAATCCACTGAATTTTCAAAATGATTAAAACTAGGATTTTTCACAATTTTCTGGAAATTTTCTGTAATTAAAATCAAGGTTTTAATTATTAAATGATTTTTAATTGTTAATAAATAATATTAAAATATCAAGAAAATAATATTTTTGGGTGTAAAATGAAAAACTGGACTTAGGGTAATTTTCTAGATTTTTTGGGCCTCAGACCTATTTTTAAATGCCTATAAACTATTTAATTAATTAATTATTTAATTAAACTATTTTATTATTATTATTATTATTATTATTATTAATATTTTATTTTTGATCCGGCCTGTTGGGCCTGATCCGGCCCAGCCCAGTGCTATACCCAGCCCGTTCCCCTACCGGGTCGGGTCGGGTCTGCCCGGACCCGACCCGCCTCCGACCCGGAGACCCGGTCCCCCACGCCCCCTCGTCCCCGACGCACTGCCGCATTTTCAACCGCTCCGGCCGGCCACGCGGCGCCCCGCAGCGCCTAGCCCTCCACGACCCCCGTTTTTCCTCCGCCTCCTCCGCCCAACGGCTCCGTCCTACCCCCCATTTAAAGCCGCCCCCGGCCGCCCCCTCGACCCACTCGCCTCCGCTCGCCCAGCCACCGCACCGTGCCGCCCGCCTGAGCCCGCAGTCCCCCGGCCAGCGCCGCCGCCCTCCTCCCCGGCTCCGTCTCCTCCTCCCCCTTCCCTCGCCGTGCCCAGCTCGCCGTCGACCTCCCTCCGGCGCCCGACACTACAGCAGCAGCAGCATTGGCAGCCGCCTCCGCCGGAATCCGGCGCCGACCGACCGCCAGCAGCTCCGCCTCGCCCCGACGAACCCTCCCCGGCCCTCTCTGGCGCACCTCCGGCCGGCCCCCGCCGTCCAGAACGAAACCCTAGCCCTAATCCCAATTCTTCGTGTCGTGTCGGACACGACACGGACACGGAAATTTTTCGGTTTTTCGAGCCTCGTTCAGGTACTCGTATCTTGCACCCTGTATCTCCGTTTTCAATTCTGTAAATTATGTTGCGAAGCCTGTAGGACCCTCTCGGTGCCCGGACAAACCGCTCGGGGCATCGCGTCCTGTGGTGATCGCACACCGCGATCCAAAAACAGGAAAAACCAGACCCTGTTTCACCCCGGAACTGAGTACGCCCCGCCAAACGGGACAACTTGGTCGCGTGCGGTCTTCACAGATACGTGCGCACCGTCAATACGGATATGTGAGAATTCGCAGAAGCTGGTTCGGGTGTGCGTGCACACCGGAATCAACGCGTATCCGCGGACATCGCCCCATATTCGACTTTTCTGCAATTTGTCCTAACTTTTTGTACACTCATCGGATCGAGACGAAACTTGCGCCATCGGATTTGTAGCGATACGCTGGTCCTGTGGGTCAAGTTTGGTTCGATTCTGAGAACGTTGACGAAATCGCGTGTCGTGGGCCCCACAAGCCCCGCTCGACGGGCGATTTTGTGATCGGCTTATCGGAATCCAAATCTGGAAGTTCTATTGGGTTCGTATCATCGTTCCTGACCTGTTGACACTAAGTTTGGTGAATTTGGAGACCGTTGACCCGGACACATTTTTTGGTGCAAAGCGGGCCCACCGGCGGACCCCGTTTTGACCCGAAACTGTCGTTTCTGTCCTTGTCTCCAAATTGGACCCAAGGACAGGTGTTTCTAGCTATTTGACATCTTCTGAGCATGATGGTAATGTTTATTTCAGCATTTGGACTCATTTCTGGAAAATTTCCCTGAGATACAAACTATATTTGGATCCAAACAACAGGCAAGTACCTGCACTTCAAGTTTAATATTTATATTGTGATAATTAATTCCCTGCTCTTCTAGTACCCTTGATGATTACACGTAGTGTTAGAATACTGGATTTTATGTCTTGAATACTGGAGTTCATGTCTTGTTTTTCATATCGGGTGGGAGAATACTAGAAGGCATGTAGTTTACCCTTCCCCCTGCCATGTTTAATAGCTGTTGGTACGCGACTGTTCTCTCAGCCGGATCTCGATTATTCCTGTTTAATAGCCGTTTATGACGGCCAGATTAGCCTTATAAACCCCTACATGCCAACTATGTATTCTAAAACAAACACAAGTTCACACAGATAGCTTCTGGTCTTGTTATAGTTCTTGCTGACTGTTGTAGTTTCATTTCCTGTCTTATTTATTCCTGTTTTCTCATATCCCTGTTTATAGCATTAACTCTTAGTTATTGTTGTTTCTTTTATGCATATTCTCAATATGATACTCAGTCTAATTGTCATAAATATTTAGTTTAATCTTGTTGTGCATTATGTACTTTGCTCCTTTCCTGACTGGATCCGTTGATTTAGGCGATGATGAGGACCTTGCCCCTACATATTATGGCCCCTATGAGAGAACAGATGACACTTATGAGTAACCAGCTCCCACCCAGGAGACCACTGCTGCAGAGTAGTTAGCAGTAGCTATTTTATTTCATGCTCTTTATCTTAGTAATCGGGTTTGTCCCCGATTTCATTTCTGGATTCTGTATTAAATATTTGATCTGTTGTCACATTTATTTCATTTGAAATCTTAAGCATCTTTTCCCATTATTATCTTGCCTATTTTATTTGTGAATGAGCTAGATTAGTTAACTGTAGATTTGACCTAGACAACGTACTACCGCCGACTCTGCGGCGTAGGCTGGACGTACCCACGCACTCGTGCCCGAATTTCCGGGTGCGGGTCGTGACAGGCTCCCTGCTGCAGCTCCGTCCATATGATCCAATCACCACCACCATACACCAGAACCACCTCCACCCGGACGAGCCGAGCCACCCAACTCCGGCGAGCCAGGCCTCCACGTTGAGCCAAAACCACCATGAGCCTCTCTCCCTCTTCCCTCCTTCATTAGTATAAATATGTATTTTGTTTGTATGTGTATATGTATGTATATAGTGTATTCTATTAGTGTATATGTATATATATTTGTATATATATATCTCGTGTATTTCTCTAGTTTTGTATATATGTATTAAACGTATATGTGTATTAATATATCCGTATAAATATAATATATGTTAATGTATGTATTTTGGTATATATATATGTACTTATATACGTATATAGTATAGGTATATTTTTATTGGTGTATATATATGTATAAATATAACACATGATATTTTCACTTGTATATATATATATATATATATATATATATTCTTAAATAATGGGTGTTATGTATATTTTAACATAATATATATTTCTATTTTAGTGTATATATAATTATACATATTGTATATAATTATTGGTATACCCATAAATACGTATTAATTTAATTATTGATAATATGTATAATTGATGAATGTTTTAGGCGACCCGAGTGTAAATACGGATACCCCGTAACTACACATGACCTATGACCCTGAGGACTGTTAGTTGACTGTCACACGTACACTGACGTACTGGCGAGCCCCGTACCATTTTGATCGTCTGTCTTGCCCAGCAATCACAAACGCGATGCCCGTGCAACTTGACGCACTTGACCCTAGTTGACTAGTGCCGTACCTGGCATAGCCCTGAGGCTAGTGTATTTTGATTATGTGTTAGTATAGCATCTGATACAAATATTATATTTATGATATGTCTATAGGACTGTTGGATCATCCAGGCGATACTCTGGAACAGGACATTGGTATTACCAGCTAAGGACCCAAGGCAAGTACATTCTCTGATAATTTCCAATTGTTTAATAATTTCTATAATTCTAGTATCTAGAAATATTACATCTGATTCTTGACACTGTGCTACACGGACAAGTATATAGATTGGATATTTAGTCATGAGATGTTATATTGATTATCGTATTGACATTATACACGACATTGATAATTAGACCTCGTACATGATATATTCGACATTGATCGTGTATCGTGACGTGTCATGATTGGATCCACAATACTAGTTGGGGGCGGGGGAAATTGCTAGTGAGAAATATGATCAAATACCCATTGTACAAGTTTAAATTATTGGTGTTAATCATACGCCTCACGTATGATTAGCTAGACCATATAGCAATCGTACAAGTCCCAAGCCCATCACATTTCGAAACTACTATTTCAAACACTTAGAATAGTTATCGTTCTCTATTTTAGATCATATACTAAATCACCGTATATGATATTGTACCTTGTTCTTCTCTTCATTTCATATATGCACTGACTGTATCATATTGCCTATATTGCCTGTCTTTTTACATTGCCTGTCTCTTTATTTTGCCATTGCATTTATTCACTGTCTTCTCTTAGTATCTAGCATCATCTGTTTATTGCTTTATAGTCCTTATCAATTAAATGGAACTATTATTTGAGATTGTACTTTGCTCCTTCCTGACTGAAAATATTTTTCCAGACTATGCCTTAGAGGACCGGTATCCAACACTTTATGGACCTTATGGTGAGTAGCTGCAGACTTGGTAGTTCAGTTGTGATTCCGGAAAGTCTAGCCGGAATCACTAGTTATCTAGTTAGTTCTTTTAGTAGATCATTTGGTACCGGATTTGTCTCCGGCATACTTGTTGAGACATGAATATTTGTTGAGTTAGATTATTTACATTTAGACTTGTGTAGTATTTTAATTTTGTTTGTTCGATATCTTATCGTGCTGTAGTTATGTGATTGAGTATGTTGTTCATTTATATTGCGTCATCTGTGCCTCCTTATGGAGATTGGATGCTTGTGTGAGATTGCTTAGATAGAATCATGACCTAGACAGTATTCTACCGCCGATGCTGTGGCGTAGGCTAGACGTACCCGCGTACTCGTGCCCCAATTTCGGGTGCGGGTCGTGACACGTTTTTAGTGGCGGCCCATGCAGGTCCAGCCTTCGCAAGTTGTGCGATGTCGTGGTAGTGCGACGTCTTAGTTGTACTACTGCGTGCCTGCTATAGAATATAGGACATAGGATACTAGGATGAGAGAGGATACTTAATCACAAAATTCTTTTGAGATTCCTGGGACGACCCCCTTGAGAATCTTATTACAAGGTCCAATTTAAATCCTTTGCCGTTGTTTCCGTCCGTCCTCACTCGTTGATATTGAGTTTGATTCTTGTTGACCAGTTGTTAAATTTAAATTTTTGGTATCGTTGTTGAGTTGATTTCATATCGAGATGAATTTTACGGGCTAAAAATTTACGGTATAATATGATGGCATATATTGATGAGGACAGTGAGAAAGGTAAAAACGTCTACTTTTGTTATGGAACCTAGAGTTTATCGCAACCATATTAGCTGTCGTGATGAGAACATAGGAACCTGACTTGGATGTACATACTTTAGTTATGAAACTTAGAGTCTCTCGCAGCCATACCGATTGGCATGGCGAAGATTCTAGATGACATGATTATAGGGTTGCATACCTTAGTTACGGAACCTGTTGTTTATCGCACCTATGCTTACTAGCGTGGCAAGGATTCTGAGTGTCATGATTTCTGACAGACGTGTATGATTATCAGGTTATATCTTAAATTGGTTCTTAAAGTCTCATCTCAATACTTATTTTCTGTTATTACAGGACTTTATTCCATCATTTCTTTGTTTGCTAGCAGTAGAAATACCTTCAGTCCTCAACTTTCCTTGAGGATTCCTTATTAAGTATGATAATTTATGACTTGTAATTATGTCTATGTCTTGAGTATTAGTATTGACTGAGTGTTGCTTGTGAGTTTGTAAGTGTTTCCTAGTTGGACATGTGAGCAGTAGGCATTAATCTAGAGTTAACCCATAGCGTAGTGTCTTGTAGCAATAGTTCTATGATAGGTGTGTTATAGTTAGTATTGGCACTATAGATAGAGGAGAAAGAGTATCAGTAATGATGATCATTTGGAAGTAATAAGTGCAAATAATTCTGGCAGTACAATTTTCGTACACAGTTGAGGTTGTAAATTATTGGTATATTAGTGTGCACCTTGAGTATTAGAAACCGTGAGCATTTATATGTATACTTGTGAATTTAATTTTATCATTTGAAGAGTGGAAATGAATTGCAATTTTGAGAATTTTAAGGAGTTGAGATATTATTCTATTAAATTTTTTTTTTTGATGATTCAGATTCAATTCAATGAACCTAGACAAAGCTGTAAGGATTTTTGGAAGTGATTAAACTTTCATTTCAGTATTAGAATATTTGACTTTGAGGAAAGTATATGCATTTTACTTTAAATTGTTCGAGGAGTTAGTTTTGAGGATTTTATTTTGAGGATAAAATTTTATAGTGGAAGAGATATATATTAGTATATGAGTAGATGATGTGCATGTGTAAGGATCTGTTGGCTTGAGCATGATTGAGATTGCACTGCAAACTGACTTGGGTGTCCATCTAGGGTTGTATTAGAGGGAGCAGTACTTAGTATGGTATGTTGCATTTGATATACACTTGAGTGATAAGAACAACTAGTATCAACAATTGCAGTAGGTAAGAGAGCTAGCAGTGAGTGTGCTTGTAGTAGAACTGTGGTACCTAAAGGGATAGAGGTATCAAACCTTGGATGCATCTTTGACCTATGCAATCACAACTAGGAATATTTTTCCAATCTATTTATCTTGAATGTTGCTTCTTTAGAACTTTACTGTCCTTCCTTGATGATATCGTATTTATTGCCTTAAATTGATTCTTTTGGATCTGTCTTCAGGATGTCGCCGAAGACAAGATCTATGAGAGTGGGAGCATCAGCTTTAGAAGGGTCTGCCACCTCTTTACCTGATGGACCAACAGCCATAGTTCCTTCTACATCTTCGATGCATGTGGGAGAATCTGCACTTTTCAGGGATCCTCCTCCCCCACCTGTCCAGAGGATTGCCGTAGCTGTGACGAACAACCTTCCTCCTCCACCAACTCCGATTCCCAGAGGTTTGCCCATTGACGGGGCACAGATGTTTACTTTGATCCAGGGCATGGTAGATGCCCAGAGAGTGACGGCAGACGCTCAGCGAGTTCAAGCTGAGGCTCAGAGGGTGCAAGCAGAAATGCACCAGGCATAAACCGAGCTGATGAGAGAGAGCATGGAGAATGCTCTTCAGGTGACTCTCCAAGCTTTGGAGAGAGTAGCACAATACCAGCAGTGTCCTTGTCAGCAGCAGCCAAGGACGTTTCAGTATAACCACCAGCAGTATCCTGGCCAGCAGCAACCGAGGACGTTTCAGTATAAACCCCAGCAGTACCAGGCATCGGTTCGTGTTCAGCAGGATCAGCGAACTTGTCATTACTGTAAGAAGCCAGGTCATCTTAGGAAGAGCTGTAGAGCGAGGCTAGGACTTTGTTTGCACTGCGGCGCTGTGGGACATCGAGTGAGGGATTGTCTTCGAGCTCCTTATCTCCCCGGCCAGCGCGCAGCTCCAATTTATAGAGATCTAGTTAGGCTACCTGTGGAACCATATATTTCTCAGCACCCGCGAAGGGGACCACCCCAGCAGGGCGGGGCATTTGAGATGACGGTCGAGGAGACCGATACTGCAGGTAATTGTTTTGGATAATAAACGAAAAAGATTGATAATGTGGAAAATGAGGTCTTATACGAAAACCCGTCCTTCTTTTATGTTTACAAACAAGATTGTATAATTTAATCCTACACGAGGATGACTAAGTAAAATTTATTTAATCTGGGTAAATATTGCTATAGGTGTCTGATCTGCAGTCGATCACTTTAGCCCTTGGACCACACGATGTTGAAGAAGTGCCGTGGAAGACAGAAAGCAGCTTCGCAGGTTGCTAAAGAGGGTGGATGCTCGATGCCAAAGTCGTCGAACCCTTCTCTTTGCCTGAGCTCTGGATTCTCCTTTCCTCTCTCTCTTGACCTCCAATTTCTTTGATCGTTGGATCTGATACTGGATTTCTTGATCAATTTTTTGACCTAATTTCTTCGACCTTGTCCTCTGTTGATAGAGGTCTCTATTTATAGAGTTTTAGTGACAGTGACAACTCAGTTGGTATAGAAACCGAGTAGTGGAAAGTACACCCTTTTACACGACGGTTTAAAATAACTAATGCATGTGTATAGATGATCTCTTAAGTGAGCATGTGACGCATGTCCAACTAAGGGACAAAATGCGTATATCTGCTGCGAAGATCACGGCGTAGAAGCCTCGTAGGTAGTTATCCCTTATGTAGAAGAGGTTGGCGTAGAAGCCAATGACTGTCACCATGGCATATAAGCCAAAATAGGCATAGAAGCCGAGTAGGCGTAGAAGCCGAGTAGGCATAGAAGCCGAGCGGTCATAGAAGCCGAGTGGCGTAGAAGCCGAGTAGGCATAGAAGCGGAGTAGGCGTAGAAGCCGAGCAGGCGTAGAAGCCGAGTGGTCATAGAGGCCGGGTGGTCATAGAGGCCGGGTGGGCATAGAAGCCGAGCAGGCGTAGAAGCCGAGACGATGTGGACGTTTTAGTCGGAATTACGGCTCTTGGAGATATAATCAAATCTCTTGCATTAAATGCAGAGATCTGCCCCCATCCTGCGCATTAAATGCAGAGACTTGTCTTTAAGATTTGCCATCATTCTGCGCATTAAATGCAGATATGCGCCTCGAATTCTGTATGAAGAGTAACTGCTGATGTGGCGGTCTGTTTCCCCTCTGCGGAGCGTAAGAAGCTCACGTCTGCCTGTGTGAAACTGGACAGCGTATTCCCTTATATGCGTAAGAGTAGTTTACGCAAATGGGATGTCACTAAACGACGGTTTAGTGACATTTAATCAAATCTCTTGCATTAAATACGGGAATCCGCCTTTATCCCGCTCATTAAATGAGGAGGCGTGTTTTGAAGGCCTGCCACCCTTCTGTGCATCAAGTACAGAGACGTGCCTTGGGCATTTGTCAGTATTCGGCGCTTTAAGTACAGAGACGTGCCTCGAGAAACTGTCACCGCTCTGCGCATTAAATGCAGAGACGTGCCTCGAGCCCTGTACGAAGTGTAGCTTTTGACATGGCAGGCTGTTTGTCTTCTGTGGAGCGTAAACAGCTCACATCGGCCTGTGTAAAACTAGGCAGCGTATCCCTTTGTATGTGTGAAAGCGGTTTACGCAAAGGAAATGGCAGTAAATAACAGCCTGGGTTGCAGTGCCGCGCCATCATGATACCCGTCGCTTGGGTTATCGTGCAATACTCTTTGTCAGGAGTCCAGACGTCAGGTTCATTGCATGATCTGACAGGTTCATTTCGAAGAATACGAAGCGTTCCTCGTACACTTTAATGCTGCATTAAAAGCGGATGAGTTTTACGCCATATAGGCAAGAAGCATCCTGTTTACGCCGAAGCAGCCTGGACATACTACATTACACGGATGGTCCTTGAGCCTGTATTTTTACGTTGTGCTCAGCGGAAAAGCTCTGTTGCACGTTTGATGGCTCTGAGGTCCTCTGTCTACACTGCCCTACATCAACATGCTGCGTATGGCTATCCAGCATATTTTTCATGCTTCTACAAGACCCCCTTCAAAGCTTTTAAATTCCTCGTAATTTGAAACGCTTTGAATGAAGCATGAACCATTCCTCGTAACTCGAAACGCTCTGAATGGAGCCTGAAACGGTCAAGCCTGACACGTTCTTTCATGGCTGACTTTATGGCAGAGTTATTGGGGATCGGTGTGATCTCTTTCGCCTATAAAAAGGCTGAAGAGTTTTCCTGTTCTTCCCACACTTCCTTCACCATACAGAGATGATGGCCGGAGTTTGTCGGGTCGATTTGAGGAAGAAGGAGATCATGTTCTTCCAGCATGTAAGGAGCCGAAAAAGACGGCATCTTCGAGCAAATGTCCTCTGCAACGATGGATCATTGAAGGATATCATAGCCTCCTTTGCTCGGGATAATCAGCAACTTTGTATGGTGGTTCTTCGGGAGAGAGGAAGGGTTGTATTTCACCATGCCGCTTGCAAGCGGTACCTTCTTCCGTTACCTACGGACGAGGGCAGACAAACTAGCTGCTGTCCGAGATTGGGTTGGGTGAAATACCTCAACATAATCTGTCACGGCGCTGGACGCAAGAAAGCAGATTTACTCTGCTTTTCTTCTGTTGGCGGCTGGGTCTATGCCCAGTTCTACATCCTTGCCGTTGACCAATATGTCAGTCAGTCTGCGGTTATTGACTGACTGCCGGAGAAGATGGATGAAGGATGTCGCCCATGCGAGAACCTGGCAGAACAGATTCTGGGCGCGATCTTCAGACGACGATGAGGAAGCCCTTTGTAGACGGGATTTTTCTCATATGTAGTCATGAAAAATGAAGAAAACCCTTATAGACTGGATTTTCCTCATGTAATCATGCTTTTAATTTTAATAAAATCGTCTTTCTTCTTTGCATATGATCATGTTGCCATACTTTGCTGTGAAGTCTGAATATGTGTAGCTTCGACACGTCTGATTCTTTACGCCGACCCTGTATAGAAAGAGCGCTAGGTTCTGTCCTGTCTTTTACGCATAACTGAGGATGCGCAAAAAGCTACTTTAGCAGTCGAGTGTTCGAACTGTCCTGCTGTTAGGAACCACGTAGAATTCTGAACTATTTTTACTTCTGATAAACAGAATTTTTTGTTCAGATCGTCATCTTCAAGAGTAATTTCTCGAGAATCCCTTGGAACAGGGCGAGAAATGCCTGTCAAGAACTAAGCTGCCATCTTGAATTTGCAGACGAAATATTCAGACTAGATTCTGGATAAACTTCGAATCAACCCATGAAGAAGAGTAATTTTCAATGTTGAACTCCGTATGCTTCGGGTACTTGGGGTATCTAGAGGTCAAGAAAGAGTATCTTCTGTGTGAACTCCTGCAATTGACCGCCTTGAGAATTTGTTCAGATGTACTGTACTGGCCTGCGCATCTTTCTGATGTACAGAAAGTCATAGAGCGTGAAATCATAAGTTTGCAGCCTCTGAGCGTAAACTAAATGCCACCGAGCGTGAAATCGTAGACTTGTAGTTCCTGAGCGTGAAGTCGTAGGTTTGTAGCCTCTCGAGCATAAAAGCTACCGAGCACAAAGGCATCCGGGCGTAAAACCATAGACTTGTAGCCATTGAACGTAAAACCGTAGATTTGTAGCTGTCGAGCGTAGAAAGCTCCTTGGCGCAGAACTGTAGATTTGTAGCCTGTGAAAAGAAAATCTTTCGAGCATGCAGTTGTTGATCTGTTGCCTCTGAGCGTAAACTAAACGCCACCGAGCGTGAGATCATAGATTTATAGCTGCTGAGCGTGAAGTCGTAGGTTTGTAGCCTCTCGAGCATAAAAGCTACCGAGCACAAAGGCATCCGGGCGTAAAACCATAGACTTATAGCCTGTGAGCGTAAAACCATAGATCTGTAGCTGTCGAGCGTAGAAAGCTCCTTAGCGTAGAAACCACGAATCTGCTTTGCGCGAAAAACTTTTCGAATTCGTTGACTGTCCGCCTTCTCTGAGTAATAGGCTGACGTAGTACCCAATCATATCCGAATATTAATTAGGAGATTTGGTTCGGGATTCAAAGAGTCCATCCAAACTCTATATATACCCTAAGTTTCTGAGAGAAAAACTTTTCATCCGTCTTCTACGAAAGAAAGCCTTCGTCTGTTCGAGTTCTTCTTCGTCTCTTCTCCGAGATTTCAAAGTTTTCAGTAATGGCCCCAAAACAAGTCCCCTCGACTAAGGGAAAGAAGGTTGATTCTTCTTCTCGTTCTTCTGCTCAAGAGAGAGCGTCTTCGGTCGGGCAAGGTGAACCTCATTCTGAGCGAAGTATCCCGCCGACGAGCAGTGCACCCGGCCTTAAAGGTAGAGCATTTGGGACGAAAAAGAACGACTGAAAATCCTTCGCACACGTTGTACGCGACCGTGCTAAGTCGTCTTCTGTGCTGATAGCCTCTTTGAGGAGGATGATGTGTCACACCCCAGTCCCAAAATCCCGAGGGACTGGACACGTGGCAATGGCCAGCAGCACGCACCGATGGACAACCCAATTTAATGGATCCAACAGGGCATGCTTAAGCTGTAGTCTAACAGGAAATAGAATAATTATTACAAGTCCCAGGTTATTCTAATCTCATCCACAACAGATAATCACAGATTAAATGCCAGAATAATGCAAATAATATAAACTAACAATCTCAATAAAAGTGTCTCGGTGAACAATCCGAGAACATGTCTGATACATCAAGCAAATAGACAGAAAATAAAGGAACTGGAAATAGAAACAGAAACAGAAATAACTGACTATATACAGCCAATGCTCAGGAGAAGTCCTCTGGTACGATCTCGTCCTCAGGTCCTGGTACAGCTCTTGGAAGTGCTCCTGCATGGTGTGTCTCTGGATGGATCTCTTCGGCTATACCTGGGGACATAGTCCATTCCAGGTCCTCAGGGGACATAACAAGGTACAGAAAATACAAGCCAAAATAAATGCAGTACAGCAGAGAATGAAATGAATAGGGTAAATATGTAACTATCTATGTGCAATGCAGGTGAGAACATCACCAGTACTCAGGCTGAGACTACTACAAGCTCTGTGTCGGGGAGCCGGTAGCAGTGATATCATATAGTTGTCTAGCTCGGAGAGAGACTGAGACGCCGGCATAATATAGTCAACCTGTAGCCTGTGTGTCTCTCCAGCAATAAATGGAACAATAGGGAAACACTAAATAACCAGCTAAGTGATATGCAAGATGAGAGCAGCACTAGAACTCAGGCTGAAACCACTACAAGCTCGGTATCGGGGAGCCGGTAGCAGTGATATCATGTGGTTGTCTAGCTCGGAGAGAGACTGAGACGCCGGCATAATATAAAATTAACCTGTAGCCTGTGTGTCTCTCCCCACCCAATATAATTATATATCTCATGTCCATGTGGTCCCATGTCCATGTCACGTAAGATCATATCTAATGCAACAAGTCATATAGTATCTAGGAACATAATGTCAATGTCAAGTCCTGTATCCTATACAGAATCACCACGAATATCTCAGGAAGATCCTGTCCATGAATTGTGTCAAGTATCCTGGGTTATGATGTACTTGATAAGACAAGTACGATAAAGTAAAGGGTCCGAAATGTCCATCTCTAGGTGACGTACCCAACACCGCGTACGGGGTTGGCACCCGACTGATAATCGGACGCTAAGTACGTCACACGGTCCTAGGTTAAGCATGTACAACAGTTATAAATAAAACAAGGAAATATGCAACAAGACTGTAAAGTTGGCAAGGTATACTTGCCCTCTGATGTATAACTAAGCCAAGGAATATTTAGCAAAGACTGCAAGTTTTGGCGAGGTACACTTGCCTGAGGTTCTGGCTCCAACTGTAGCTCTGGTATTTGTGAAATCTCCAGGAATGTCTCCGGATGCTGAAACAAATATCACTATCAGATCCAGAAAATATCAATCAGCTAGAAACACCTGCCCTTGAGTCCAGTTTGGAGACAAGGGCAAAGTGGCAATGTCGGGTCAAAACGGGGTCCACATATGGGCCCGCTTTGCACCGAAAAATGTGTCAGGGTCAATGGTCTCCAAATTCACCAAACTTAGTGTCAACAGGTCAGGAACGATGATACGAACCCAACGAAACTTCCATAATTGGATTCCGATGAGCCGATCACAAAATCGCCCGTCGAGTGGGGCGTGTGGGGCCCACGACACACGATTTCGTCAACGTTCTCAGAATCAAACCAAACTTGGGTCACATGACCATCGTAACGCTACGAGTCCGATGGCGCAAGTTTTGTTTCAATCCGACGTGTGTATACAAAGTTAGGGCGCGATTCAGAAAAGTCGGATACGGGCGATGTCCGCGGATACGCGTTGATCCCGGTGTGCACACACATCCGAATCAGCTTCTGCAAAATCCTGCACGTCCGTATCGACGACGCGCACGTATCTGTGAAGACCGCGCGCGACCAAGTCGTCCCGTTTGGCGGGGCATACCCAGTTTCGGGGTGAATCGGGGCGTTATTTTTCCTGTTTTTGGATCGCTGTTCACGATCGCCACAGGACGCGATGTCCCGAGCGGGTTGTACGGGCACCGAGAGGGTCACGCAGGCTTCGCGATGCAAAAGACGGAATTGAAAATGGGCAAACGAGCAGGAAGATACACGTACCTGAACAGGGTCAGAAAACCCGTAAAGGACCGTGTCCGACACGTATCCGGACACAAAGGGAAATTAGGGTTAGGGTTTGCTGGACGGCGGAGGGGCGACGGCCGGGCTGAGGCGGAGGGGGCTGGGGCAGCGGTGCTGGCCGGAGGCGACCGGGGAGCAGAGGCGGCCGGGGTTCGTCGGCGTCGTCGGAGGCGGCTACGGCCGGCTCGGGCGGCGCTACTGTTGCTGACTGCTGCTGCTGCTCGTCGTCGAGGTGGCCGGAGGCAGGCAGAGGAGAGGGGAGGAAGAAGGAGGAGGCGGAGCTGGGAGCTGCGGGCGGTGGAGGCGAGGCGGGCTGGGGGCGCAGGCGGTGGACGCGGCGGGGAGGGGGAGCCGGAGGGAAAAGCCTAGGGTTTTAAATAGGGGAAGGGGAGCCGAGCGGGGCGGAGGTGAGGCGAGGAAGGCGGAGGAGAGGGTCGACGTGGCGCGAGGGCGGGGACGCATGGCCGAGAGGAGCGGGCGGCCGGGCGGGGCGGCGCGGGAAGCGGGCTGCGGGTCGTGGGGAGGGTAGGGGAAGGCCGGTCCGGTCTCGGGCGGTTCGGGTCTGGCCGACCCGACCCGACCCGCTAGCCTTTGCGGGCTGGGCCGGTTGGGCCCAAGTCGGTTAGGTCAGGCTGAAAATGGGTTTGGGTTTTATTTAATTAATGAATAATTAAATAAATAACAATTAAATAAATAAATAAGTAAATAATTAAATAAATAGTTTTTAGGTGTTTTAAAATATGTCCGGTGCCCAATGAATTCCAGAAAAATTACCCTAAGTCCACTTTTTCATTTTACACACAAAAATATTAGTTTCATAATATTTTAATATATTTTAAAATCATTTAATTTTATTTAATGCCAAAAATACCTTTTAATTAGTAAAAATTCTCGAAAATTCCAGAAAATTCTGAAAAATCCAGTTATAAAATCTTGAAAAATCAGGGGGTTTATAATCTATCCCCCTTAAGAGGATTGCGTTCTCGCAATCAAAGAATAACCGGTCAATAGAGATGACGCAGTCGCAAGCACTGTTCGAAATATGTCACAAGATACTTAGGGACATATCGTTTCCCTGAGAATGAAAGTTATGCACTTTCCAGAGTAAAGATCTAGTTAAAGCAAGAGAACTACAAGTTTTTAGAAAAACCAGGTTATTATTAACAAATTACAAATTACTAGGTTGGGGCTGAGGTCACGAACCAATAGGCACGAGCTACAACAAGACTAGAAACGGATAACTACAAATCACTTACGCGCATCAGCTACTCCACGAGTCTGCGCGTTCTCCACGGTCATCGCGAAAGCTTGTTCGCATCCTTGCAGTCGATTCTTCCGCTGCTGAGCCTGCTGGAAGAGTAGTGCCTGGGGTATCAAAGGTGGCCTCGGCTGATACCCTCCTGGAGCTGGTGATAGGACTTCTTGAACTTCCATTTGCGGTGTTCCCAATGCTGGATGGGCTGGCCTCGGTTCCGGTAACGCTTGTTGTTTACCCTTTGGTGCTCTTTCTCGGCGCTCAGGGCATTCCCTCAATGGATGCTGACTGAATCCGCAAGCTAAACATACTTTCCTTTTTCGTCAGCACTCGTCCTCAATATGGCCTCGCTTGCGACAATATTGACAGATAGGTAGTGCCTGTGGAGATGCTCCTGATGGCTGGTGCATGTGAGGTCTCTTTGTAGCTTCTTCTTGTGGTGCTCCAGCTGGTGCTGATGTGGATGGCCGCTTCAGACTGGTCTCTCTCCTGATGACGTGCTCCATGCGTCGTGCTGCAGCAAGGACGTCTGAGTACGAAGTAGGTGCAACGGATCCAATTAGTTTCTGTAGCTCAATGTTTAGTCCGTCGAAGAACTTCTCGGCCTTCTCTTCTTCCGTCGGGATCAATGTTGGGGCGAAGCGACTTAGACGAATGAACTCAACATTGTACTCTTCCATCGTCTTAGCATCCTGAGTGAGGTGATTGAACTTGTCCCGAAGTTCTGATCGAGGGGTAGCTGGAATGTACATCTCCTGGAAGAGTCTAGAGAACTCTTCCCAACTGACTCGGTCTGGTCCGAGCCGTGTCTCCTCAGATAGCCACCAGTGATGTGCATTGTCCGTCAACTGCATTCTGACGGCAGTCATCCAACGTTCTCTTGGAAGCTCGGTTGCTTCTAATTGATATTGAGTGTTGGTGAGCCACTCATGAACTTCTGTGGGCTCCTCTTTGCCTGAGAAGGTACGGGGCTTCAGCTGCCAAAAATCAGAAATAGAGCCTGTCATTGGCCTTCGTGCTGGTAGATTCGTCTGCTTCAGTACAAGTGATAGGCTGCGACTCAAAGTCTCTTGTTGAGCTTGCATTATTGCATAGATCATTTGAAACACCTGCTGCCCATCCATGGCCTGCCCTGGTGGAATTACGGGCATTGGTGGAGTAAATGGCATCGATGGTGGAATGTCATCTTGCTGGATTCTCGAGGCATGTTGTTGAGCTGATTGTCCTCCATCCACTAGTGTTACTTCATCTTTGTTGGTTACCACAGCGTCTCATGGTGATTTTGCAGGAGTCTCGTCGTTCGCTCGTGAATCCATAACCCTGCAACCAAAATAAACAATAAGAGGCGCACAGGAATCAAGGCAGGATGCAAGTCAAGAAATTAATTCGAATCCGATTTGGATATCAAGAACGTTTCAAGCAAGTGGATGAGATCCTAAAACTTATCCTATTCTTATTGCAGGCCTGTTCGGTCCCTAAGTTAAAACCGAATAATTTAGTCGTTGACCTGCATGGGCCACCACAAAAACCATGTCACGCCCCAGTCCTAAAATGCCGAGGGACTGGACACGTGGCAATGGCCAGCAGCACGCACCGATGGACAACCCAATTTAATGGATCCATCAGGGCATGCTTAAGCTGTAGTCTAACAGGAAATAGAACAATTATTACAAGTCCCAGGTTATTCTAATCTCATCCACAACAGATAATCACAGATTAAATGCCAGAATAATGCAAATAATATAAACTAACAATCTCAATAAAAGTGTCTCGGTGAACAATCCGAGAACAAGTCTGATATATCAAGCAAATAGACAGAAAATAAAGGAACTAGAAATAGAAACAGAAACAGAAATAACTGACTATATACAGCCAATGCTCAAGAGAAGTCCTCTGGTATGATCTCGTCCTCAGGTCCTGGTACAGCTCCTGGAAGTGCTCCTGTACGGTGTGTCTCTGGATGGATCTCTTCGGCTATACCTGGGGACATAGTCCATTCCAGGTCCTCAGGGGACATAACAAGGTACAGAAAATACAAGCCAAAATAAATGCAGTGTAGCAGAGAATGAAATGAATAGGGTAAATATATAACCATCTATGTGCAATACAGGTGAGAACATCACCAGTACTCAGGCTGAGACTACTACAAGCTCTGTGTCGGGGAGCCGGTAGCAGTGATATCATGTAGTTGTCTAGTTCGGAGAGAGACTGAGACGCCGGCATAATATAGTCAACCTGTAGCCTGTGTGTCTCTCCAGCAATAAATGGAACAATAGGGAAACACTAAATAACCAGCTAAGTAATATGCAAGATGAGAGCAGTACTAGAACTCAGGCTAAAACCACTACAAGCTCGGTGTCGGGGAGCCGGTAGCAGTGATATCATGTGGTTGTCTAGCTCGGAGAGGGACTGAGACATCGGCATAATATAAAATTAACCTGTAGCCTGTGTGTCTCTCCCCACCCAATGTAATCATACATCTCATGTCCATGTGGCCCCATGTCCATGTCACGTAAGATCATATCTAATGCAACAAGTCATATAGTATCTAGGAACATAATGTCAATGTCAAGTCCTGTATCCTATACAGAATCACCACGAATATCTCAGGAAGATCCTGTCCATGAATTGTGTCAAGTGTCCTGGGTTATGATGTACTTGATAACACAAGTACGAGAAATTAAAGGGTCCGAAATGTCCATCTCTAGGTGACGTACCCAACACCGCGTACGGGGTTGGCACCCGACTGATAATCGGACGCTAAGTACGTCACACGGTCCTAGGTTAAGCATGTACAACAGTTATAAATAAAACAAGGAAATATGCAACAAGACTGTAAAGTTGGCAAGGTATACTTGCCCTCTGATGTATAACTAAGCCAAGGAATATTTAGCAAAGACTGCAAGTTTTGGCGAGGTACACTTGCCTGAGGTTCTGGCTCTAACTATAGCTCTGGAATTTATGAAATCTCCAGGAACGTCTTCGGATGATGAAACAAACATCACCATCAGATCCAGAAAATATCAATCAGCTAGAAACGCCTGTTCTTGAGTCCAGTTTGGAGACAAGGGCAAAATGGCAATTTTGGGTCAAAACGGGGTCCACATGTGGGCCCGCTTTGCACCGAAAAACGTGTCAGGGTCAATGGTCTCCAAATTCACCAAACTTAGTGTCAACAGGTCAGGAACGATGATACGAACCCAACGGAACTTCCAGAATTGGATTCCGATGAGCCGATCACAAAATCGCCCGTCGAGTGGGGCCTGTGGGGCCCACGACACGCGATTTCGTCAACGTTCTCAGAATCGAACCAAACTTGGGTCACAGGACCAGCGTATCTTTACGAGTCCGATGGCGCAAGTTTCGTTTCAATCCGATGTGTGTACACAAAGTTAGGGCACAATTCAGAAAAGTCGGATACGGAGCGATGTCCGCGGATACGCGTTGATCCCGGTGTGCACGCACATCTGAATCAGCTTCTGCGAAATCCTACACGTCCGTATCGACGACGCGCACGTATCTGTGAAGACCGCGCGTGATAAAGTCGTCCCGTTTGGCGGGGCGTACCCAGTTCCGGGGTGGATCGGGGCGTTATTTTTCCTGTTTTTGGATCGCGGTTCGCGATCGCCACAGGACGCGATATCCCGAGCGGGTTGCACGGGCACCGAGAGGGTCACGCAGGCTTCGCGATGCAAAAGACGGAATTGAAAACGGGCAAACGAGCAGGGAGATACACGTACCTGAACAAGGTCAGAAAACCCGAAAAGAACCGTGTCCGACACGTGTCCAACACGTGTCCGGACACAAAGGGAAATTAGGGTTAGGGTTTGCTGGACGGCGGAGGGGCGATGGCCGGGCTGAGGCGGAGGGGGCCGGGGCAGCGGTGCTGGCCGGAGGCGACCGGGGAGCAGAGGCGGCCGGGGTTCGTCGACGTCGTCGTAGGCGGCTACGGCCGGCTCGGGCGGCGCTGCGGTTGCTGACTGCTGCTGCTGCTCGTCGTCGAGGTGGCCGGAGGCAGGCGGAGGAGAGGGGAGGAAAAAGGAGGAGGCGGAGCTGGGAGCTGCGGGCGGTAGAGGCGAGGCGGGCTGGGGGTGCAGGCGGTGGATGCGGCGGGGAGGGGGAGCCGGAGGGGAAAGCCTAGGGTTTTAAATAGGGGAAGGGGAGCCGAGCGGGGCGGAGGTGAGGCGAGGAAGGCGGAGGAGAGGGTCGACGTGGCGCGAGGGCGGGGGCGCGTGACCGAGCGGAGCGGGCGATCGGGCGGGGCGGCGCGGGAAGCGGGCTGCGGGTCGTGGGGAGGGTAGGGAAAGGCGGGTCGGGTCTCGGGCGGTTCGGGTCTGGCCGACCCGACCCGACCCGCTAGCCTTTGCGGGCTGGGCCGGTTGAGCCCAAGTCGGTTGGGCCGGGCTGAAAATGGGTTTGGGTTTTATTTAATTAATGAATAATTAAATAAATAAAAATTAAATAAATAAATAAGTAAATAATTAAATAAATAGTTTTTTGGTATTTTAAAATATGTCCGGGGCCCAATAAATTCCAGAAAAATTACCCTAAGTCCAGTTTTTCATTTTACACACAAAAATATTATTTTCATAATATTTTAATATATTTTAAAATCATTTAATTTTATTTAATGACAAAAATACCTTATTTTTAATTAGTAAAAATTCCCGAAATTCCCAGAAAATTCTGAAAAATCTAGTTTTAAATTCTTGAAAAATTAGGGGGTTTACATGATGCACAGAGATGTTTCATATTTTACGCCCACATTTCTAATGTGTCAGCGCAAAAACTCCATATTTTTGCAGTCTGGCGTAAGAGCTTTGACTGTCGAAAGTTAGCGTATAAAATTTGAGTGTCACGCTTCTGGATGAAGATTCTGGCGTAATACTTCAACTTTATCAGTCTGGCATAAAGCACAGACTGTATACTGCCAGCCTTGAACTCTTACACTTTAGGAAATGGATTCCAGCGTAATGGTCAAGTTTTTACGGTCTTGACGTGAAGCACAGACTGTTGATTTTTGGCGTATGCTGCAAGATCTGTAAGATCTGACTTGTCTTTCTTGTACTCTTGCAGTTAATTTGCATGTGTCTTCGCTAGCCGATGTGATAGGTTCTGCCGCCGGGATGCTGCACTCCAACTATCTGGAGGATCTGTCACACGTGATATTTCCTATCTCCGGGCCGCAGTATCCTGAAGGAAGGGAGATTCTGATATCGGCTCAGGGCGAGCGAACGCTGCTGAACCTGATCAATGGGGAGCCCCTGACGTACATAGACGGGGACCAATACATAAAGCCGGCTTTCCTCTTCGGGGACATGATTGACAAGAAGTCCCAGACGAAGCCCAAGAAAGAACTCTGGGTTTTCCCTGCCGGGAGCTTGGTCTTGTATCTGCCCAAGATGCCGAGAGACTATCCCATCTCGGCTTTCTTCCATGCCACACATTCCAGGAGGATGTCGTGGACGTTGACTCCTGATCTTCATGGCAGGCCGGGGAAGATCTTTCATCTGAAAGGAGCTGACCATGGGACATTTGTCAGCCGCCCTTTCGGCAATGTGACGATGTTCAGGGGACTGTACCCGGGCAGTATCCTGAGTGAAGATAGCCTAGTGATCCAGCCGGTCCAATTATCGACCTTTTGCAATGATTTTATGGGGCACGGGGGAGTATACCCCAAGGTGAACCCTCGGTGCGGTGGGTGGATCACCCCTACAAACCTTCGATGGGCTCACTTAGTTGATTGGGCCCTGAAGCATTTTCAGACCTAGTTGGAGAATATTGGTTTGTTTGCAGCTGTGAGTGCCACAAGTGTTGGGTTACCTCCTAACCCCAACCTGTTTCTGGCACTGATGGAGCGATATATTTCGCTCACCGGGACTTTCGTCACTCTACTGGGGGAGTTGGGATTGGCCCTTCATGAGATGGCAGAGATCTCGAGACTGCCGATGGGGGATACTCCGTATGAAGAGTATGTTCCTACGAACCGGGAGCTAGGGGATTCAGACCCTCGGGTAGTGGAAGTGTACCAGGAGCTGATTGTAGCACCCCGTTCTCCCGGTGCGAAGAGCGCGGCTAAGAAACACAAGACGGTATCGTTCGAACGGGATAGATTGAATTAAGAACTCGTCCTCATTATGGATTTCTTTCTTCGGAATCGATTCCCATATTCAGTGGACCACGCCCCAAGGATCGGCTTAGCGACAGAGTCAGGAGGGACCTCTCCGCTGTTATCTTTTATTGCCTCGGTTTTCGATGTCGCTTGTTGCTTTCGTGCTTTGAGTTGGTTTTGGGATTTGCTTGTTTTTGTTGAACGGTTTCGATGGTTTTCATTATTTTCGTTCATTGAACTGCACTTCAATTCTGAGATTAGAAAAGTGGAAGAGGTATTGATCGAGCTGTTCGTAATGCAGGTGAACGAGTAGTAGGTGTCACGACCCGCACCCGGTTTAGGGGCACGAGAGCGTGGGTACGTCCAGCCTACGCCGCAGCATCGGCGGTAGAACGCTGTCTAGGTCAAGTACTATCTAAACAATCTCACGCTAGTATCCAACTCCATAAGGAGACGTGGATATCATAAAATAAAGCTAGAAATACTCAATCACAACTACAGCACGATAGGAAATGAAGAAGTAAGAGAATACAACACAAGTCTAATGACACAAAAATCATACCTGCAATCTGTAACATCCAATCCCCAAGTGTATCAGAAACCAGTCTACTAAGGTCACAGTCTGGAAAAATATTTTCCAGTCAGGAAGGAGCAAAGTACATCTCTAAATAGCAGTTCTATATAAATGACATAAACTATGTAGCAGTTCTAGATGGAAACATACCAGATGCATGTATAAGTACCAGAATGTACAATGAAAGAAATACTGGAAATACTGTAAGTAAATGCAGGAAAAGAAACATTATGTCCATGGGCAAGAACCTTTGACTAAGTGTGTTGAGTACTAGCTTTAACATGTGATCGGCTTGGGAACTTGATCAGGCTGGTTACATGTGATTAGCTATGATTCATGGAAGGTCAGGCTAACCGTTGGTTAGCTATGATGCATGGAGAGGTCAGGCTAATCACACGTAACAGCTATGAGGCATGGAGAGGTCAGGCCGCACCCGACGTGAGATGTGGGGTGAGCTATGATGCATGGATAGTTGGGTATGATCACATATCTACACTAAAATACTCCCCAAACCCCCGACTGGTATAGTAGATCCAATCATGGTACGCTATGGCACGGGATTCCCTAGGGAGGTAGCAAATCTCCCCGGGTCTCAGTGTCTGTACATGCACAAGATAACCAGGAAACAAGTCTTGTACAAGCTACACCATGAATAAGGAATAACATCTCATGACGAGATCCGTGTATACCAATCCGTGTAACCAACGTGTCAAGAACATGGATATTTACACTAGATACAGTGAACATAGGAGATATCATAAATTAGAAACTAATCAGAGAATGTACTCGCCTTGGGTCCTTAGCTGGTAATGTCAATGTCCTGTCCCAGAGTACCGTCTGGAGGAACCAACAGTCCTAAAAATATATCAATACAACATTGGCATCAGGTGCTACACTAACACATCACAAATATATGAACTCAGGGCTCTATCGGGTATGGCACTAGTCAACTAGGGTCACCTAGTAATTTACCAATTAATCATATTATCAATAAATAATTTAATACATATATATATAGTTATTCCAAAGTATACAGAATAGGTATAACTGTATGTGATAAGTGGAAATATGTTTTATTTATGAAAAATATACATCACCCATTATTTAAGAATATATACATTTATACATTTATATACACTAAATAAAAATATACTCATACACTATATGTACACAAGTATATATATATACCAGATATACGTTTTTATACCAAAATACGTTCTTATTAACCATATACCCCTACAAAATATATACACACATATATATATATGTACCAAAATAATGTATTTACAATATATATATGCCCTTTAAATACATATCTGATTTATACTAGTTGAACCATACGTATACTCATATATATGCAAAAACACTGTTTAAATGTACATATATTTTGTTAACATCATTTTAGAATATACTAATATTAATTTACCAATTCAAATTTATACTATATATATATGTACAGATGCCAATTAATTCATATATAAAAATACGTTTTATTACACTTATACTACATGAAATTATACCGATTAAATATATGTATCATTATACCAAAATATACCAAATCAATTACATACACTGGAATGCGTATTTACGTATATAAATCGTTTCGAAATTATTTTGAACAATAATTTCAAATAAAAGTTTATTTATAAAAAAAACTAGAATTTATGTAAAAGCCATCATATTTATATATATCTCTAGTTATTTCAGTTACCAGTCCAAATAACCAATTTATCTTATTTTTTTATTATTAAAACTATATTTTTAATTAATTATAAAAACCCCAAAATTATTATATGTTTGCATAATCAAAAACCCTTTTTAAATATTACGTAACTAATTTACACATACTAAATAACTAATTTATTAAGAATTTCTAATCTGATTATTAATAATTAGCTAAACTAATATAATTTAACTAAATGATTAATCAATTAACTAATAAAATTTAACTACTGATTATATACTTAACTACTAGTTATAAATTTAATTAACTGATATAGAATTTATTAACTAATCTAATTATAAATTTTAAACTAATTAATATTAATTAACTAATTTATCTAATTAACTAAACTAATTAATTATTTAACTAACTAATTTAATTAGTTACTAATGTAGTTAACTTACTACTAATTATAACTTAACTAATAACCCTAATCCACACAGTCTGAAAACCAAAAGGAAAGAGGGAACGGAGAGGCTCACAAAGGGGGATTTTCGTCGCCGGCGCGGGTGAGGCGGTCGGAGGCGGCAGCAGAACTCGGCTCCAGCGGCGGTCTGTTCGACTCAGCGGCGGGCCAGATCGAGGAGGCGTCGGCGGTTCTTCTCGGCGGATCTGGGCGGATCGTGGTTCGAGACAGCGGGGGAAAACCGAGGGCAGCGGCGGCTTCGAACTCGGCTCGAGACGGCGGCGTCTGGTCGAGGAGCGGCGCTCGGCGCTCGAGGAGGCGGGCTCGGCGCTCGATTCCAGCGGCGACGGCGGATCTGGCGGCGTCCGGCTTCAGCGGCCACGGCTCGACGCGGCCACGGTTAGGTTTAGGGTTTCTGTGAGTCGTGTCTGTGGATCGTGTCCGGGGCAGGACACGATGGGTTGCTGAACTGTGAGGGACGTGTCCGGGTGTGTCGGACACGGGGTTGGGTGTACTGGTGGAGGTGGATGTGTCCGGGTGTGTCGGACACAAAAATCTGATTGTAATATTGTAACCGGACACAGGAAATGAATGGATACGATATGACACCCGGGGTCGGACCCGAGGCCATCACGGCTGACACGGATGCTGGACACACGGACACGAGCACACAAAATGGTGGTGGCTTTGGCCTTGGGAATTTGTGGAGGCTAGCCAATGAATTGAAGATTAGGGTTTCTAGGGAAATGTGAGAATGAGAACCTAAATAGGGAGAGATGGTGTGGGATAAAGGGTTGCGGGTTGGCCCAATAATGAATGGCCCAGAATTACTTATAAAAAGGGGTTTCTCATGTGGGAGAAATGAGGGTGTGGGCTAGTTAATAGAAATGGCCATTTGTAAAATTTAAAAAGAAAAGATTATAATTTCAGAAAATATTTTAGGAAAGCTACGTAATTTATTTATTTACTATACCATTAATTATAAAAATTATTTTGAAGAAACAACTAGTCCTTTAATAAATAATTTTATGATTTCAAGCCAATAAACATTTGAAACTAGAGGGATATATATATTATTATTTATTTATTTATTTTGTAATACATCGTCATTTAGGAAAAAATGATTTTTATAAAGATTTTTAAATTACCCTCTAAAATCAAACATCGTTCAAAATCAAATAAAAATTTTCAAGGAGAAATATTTTATAAAACTTGATATTTTAAAATAAATAAAAATCTAATTATTTTGGAAATCGGAAATCGGAGGTTACAGTAGGCGGCTTGCGAGTGGAGTCGTGAAGCGCCTCTTTCCTTCTCCCTTCCAACAATCTAAGTGAGTGGCTACCAACCCGATTAGCTAGCCCTGCTTCCAAGCTTCACATATAATAAATCTGCATTCTTCTTTGCCCCGATCAAACGATTCCAAGTAATAATAAAAGAAACCAAGATAAAAGGGAATATACTTGGTTATTATGCTTGTCAACCAAACATGTGAACTGTTATCTTATGGTATGCTTGTTCGTGCAAATGTTCTATAAACCGTGCTAAGTATAGATCACATCTTATATATGCATAATTGTTCAGGGAGGCTATGCAAAATAAATCATGCAATACTGCTTGTCGTGTACTCGTGTTCTTGCACTAGTGTTGCCTCAAATGCATGACTTGTTAACTTGTTAATCGTGTTCGATCATGGACAACTTGTGCACAAGGATTGGTTCTGCGGACGGTCGCTGGGGCACTGGCACCGATCCGATCCGGGCGGAACTCGTGTGTAGTCGTCGTGTTCAGGACCGGATAGCTTGTAGCACAATCGTGTACTCTCGTAGCATGCTATCCTTGTCCTCGGCTACGTCCACTATGGCAATCATGCCAGTGATCATCGTGTATATTTAAACCTGTTGCAAACTAACTTGTCTTCGTGGCAGGGAAGGCATGGTAAGTATTGTGCAGGTGATTCAGACGGTCAGATAAAATCTACCGAACGGTGGCACGTTCATTTCAGTAAATTTCTATATGATGCTTACTTGTAAATAAACTAAGGCAAGATAGAAACCCACAAAATATGCATGCTTCATTAAAATAACGTATTGATTGGTATAGTTCGGTTAGCTCAACTTCACCAGTATGTTTCGACATGCTGACCCTCGTTAAAACAGGTTCTCCGCACTAAGGCGAACCGAGCGAGGAGCCGAAGTCGTCTTCCTGATCCAGTCTAGCTGTTGGCGCATATTCACCGCGCCCCTTGAAGCATTTTGGAGTCAGAAGCTTGCAACTCTTCATACACAAATGCAGCTTCGTGGCAAAGCCGTCCTCCAGCTTGGAGGTCTTTATCATTTTGAGTTTATAAAGGGATGTAATGTACAGGACTGCTATCTCATTTTGAGTTAACACTTTTGTAAGCCGTACGACATATTAGCTGACTCGTTCAAGAGTTTGTAATAGATGTTCATTATCAATAAAGAGAACTTTTCCATGTTTCAAATATGCATTTCAATTTATCTGCGTACTCTGAATATGTGCTTGCTATGCAAATTATTAGAGCCTTGTGCGGGCGCAACCCCAGGCCCATACGGCGGTCACGATTTGGGGGACGCCTTAAATGGTTCTACGGAATCGGGTCGTGACATAGTGGTATCAGAGCACAGATTCAAAGTTCCTTAGACTTCGTGCTGGAAAAGTTCCTTTAACGATCAAATTTCTGTGCGAACTCTTAAACTCGCTAGGCCAAAATGAGATACGTTCATGCAATAAGTCCATAGTACATTATGATCCTAATGTAATTTACCTTCTTTTGAAGGAATGGCTCCAGCGCAATCTGCAGCACAAATACCGGACGAAATGCAAGGCCAAGGAAGTAGTTCGGGTACTTCGGGAAGTTCAGAGAGCCAGCGAGCCGTGCCAAGCATCGATCCCGTCCAACGAATGTTGCAGATGTTGGAGGCAAACCAACAAAGGGACGAGGCTCGCTATGAACGGGTCGAGAAGCGGGCGGAAGAGATTCAGCTCAAGTTTCAAGACAATATAGAAGCACGATTCTCAGTCCAAAAAAAGCAGATGGATGCCCTGCAACAGATCGTTCAGACTTTGGCTTCCAACCATTCCACGGCAAGAGCGCCGACTCCGGTGGAACAGCCCGTGCTTGAAGTAGAGATGCCGCAAATTCCAAGGCCGAGGGACGTGACTACCTTCGACTTTGGCCACTTCAAGAAAGTCTGCAATACCCCATTCAACGGGACTAAGGACCCAGTCGTAGCTCTAGATTGGTTGACCAAACTTGAAGATCACTTCGCTTTGCTAGAGGTCCCCGAAGAGAAGTGCGTCTCCTGCGCGCAACTACAGCTCTGCCTCAACGCGCACGATTGGTGGGACGTGCATCGACGATCTCTTCAATTTGATCACGGAGAGGAGGCGATCTCGTGGACGACTCTTTGTGCCGCATTCGAAGAGGAGTTTATACCCCCTCCAGTACAACATCAAATGGAGAACGAGTTCGTGCAATTGAGGCAAGGCAGCATGACTGTTAAACAGTACTCCGCCGAATTCAACCGACTCTCCAAATTCGCTAGGGCCTATTTACCTGATGCAGCGTGTCGAGCTAGAAGGTTTGAAGGCGGTTTACGCCCTGCCATTCACGGGCACGTAGTCGTTCATCAGTATCGTACAATGCGTGAAGTCATGAATCATGACTTATCTCTCGAACCACATTATCCTCACGTTCCTGCCGGCGTTGTGCATACCTACAATCACAAACACCAAAGCAACGAGAGAGGAAACAGTGCCACAAAGCGACGAAACGACGGTGGTCAGCAAATAAAGGATTGGAGCAATACGTGTCGTTTCTACAAAAAGCTTGGACACGACAAGAAAGACTGTCGCTTGAGACTTGGGTTATGCCTCGCTTGTGGACGATCAGGCCATGCCATTAATTCATGCTCGAACCTTCCTGATCGTCGTCCCCAACGAAATGCTCCCTAATGGTAGGTCCTATTCCTAAGTTTCGGGACGAAACTTCCAATTGGTTGGGTAGGATGTAGCGCCCCGTTCTCCCGGTGCGGAGAGCGCGGCTAAGAAACACAAGACGGTATCGTTCGATCGGGATAGATTGAATTAAGAACTCGTCCTCGTTATGGATTTCTTTCTTCGGAATCAATTCCCATATTCAGTGGACCGCGCCCCAAGGATCGGCTTAGCGGCAGAGTCAGGAGGGACCTCTCCGCTGTTATCTTTTATTGCCTCAGTTTTCGATGTCGCTTATTGCTTTCGTGCTTTGAGTTGGTTTTGGGATTTGCTTGTTTTCCTTGAACGGTTTCGATGGTTTTTATTATTTTCGTTCATTGAACTGCACTTCAATTTCGAGATTGGAAAAGTGGAAGAGGTATTGATCGAGCTGTTCGTAATGCAGGTAAACGAGCAGTAGGCAGCTTATGAGCGGAGTCGTGAAGCACCTATTTCCTTCTCCCTTCCAACAATCTAAGTGAGTTGCTACCAACCCGATTAGCTAGCCCTGCTTCCAAGCTTCACATCTAATAAATCTGTATTCTTCTTTGCCCCGATCAAACGGTACCAAGTAATAATAAAAGAAACCAAGATAAAATGGAATAGACTTGGTTATTATGCTTGTCAACCAAACATGTGAACTGTTATCTTATGGTATGCTTGTTCGTGCAAATGTTCTATAAACCGTGCTAAGTATAGATCACATCTTGTATATGCATAATTGTTCAGGGAGGCTATGCAAAATAAATCATGCAATACTGCTTGTCGTGTACTCGTGTTCTTGCACTCATGTTGCCTCAAATGCATGACTTGTTAACTTGTTAATCGTGTTCGATCATGGACAACTTGTACACAAGGATTGGTTCTGCGGACGGTCGCTGAGGCACTAGTACCGATCTGATCCGGGCGGAACTCGTGTGTAGTCGTCGTATTCGGGACCGGATAGCTTGCAGCGCAATCGTGTACTCTCGTAGCATGCTATCCTTGTCCTCGGCTACGTCCACTATGGCAATCATGCCAGTGATCATCGTGTATATTTAAACCTTTTGCAAACTAACTTGTGTCTTCGTGGCAGGGAAGGCATGGTAAGTATTGTGCAAGTGATTCAGACGGTCAGGTAAAATCCACCGAACGGTGGCACGTTCATTTCAGTAAATTTCTATATGCTGCTTACTTGTAAATGAACTAAGACAAGATAGAAACCCTTAAAATATGCATGCTTCATTAAAACAACGTGTTGATTGGTATAGTTCGGTTAGCTCACCTTCACCAATATGTTTCGACATGCTGACCCTCGTTGAAACAGGTTCTCCGTACTAAGGAGAACCGAGCGAGGAGCCGAAGTCGTCTTTCCGGTCCAGTCTAGCTGTTGGCGCATATTCACCGCGCCCCTTGAAGAATTTTGGAGTCAGAAGCTTGTAACTCTTCATACACAAATGCAGCTTCGTGGCAAAGCCGTCCTCCATCCTGGAGGTCTTTATTATTTTGAGTTTATAAAGGGATGTAATGTACAAGACTGCTATCTCATTTTGAATCAACACTTTTGTAAGCCGTGCGGCATATTAGCTGACTCGTTCAAGAGTTTGTAATAAATGTTCATTATCAATAAAGAGAACTTTTCCATGTTTCAAATATGTGTTTCAATTTATCAGCGTACTCTGAATATGTGCTTGTTATGCAAATCATTAGAGCCTTGTGCGGGCATAACCCCAGGCCCGCATGGTGGTCACGATTTGGGGGATGCCTCAAACGGTTCTACGGAATCGGGTCGTGACACTGATGTGCCACTACCTCGCTTGCACCGCTTTTTATGGTGAGCCCTCAGATTTGGCTCACATCAATAAATGGACATCCTACCTCTTCTTTCATCGGTCCAGGAATGCTAAGCCGGAGAAGGTATTGGAGGGCAAGGATCAGCCTGTGAATCCTCTGAGCGCGCTCAATGCTCAGGTAGTCGACGATCTCATGGTAGACGCTGGGGCTCGGGACTTGATCCTCGACGAAGGGGTAGGACAGTATCCTGTAGGCACTAAGGCCTATAGTTATTTGAGGCGCTGCCGCAGGCCTCTGTCCAGGGAAGCTCAACTGGCTGGCTTCCTCTCCATATGGCTGCGCCGACTGGTGGTACCTGGCATCGCATCTGCGGACCGCATTCACCACAATACGCTATGGCCTGTAGTGCGTCTGATATTCGGGGCAAGACTGGGCTTGCTCCCTGCTATGGTGTGCGGCATTCAAGCTGGCCTGAGGGCCATGACTGACTGGCTGCTCGTCGATGAAACTCGGCGTGATAGCTTTCCCAGGGTAGAATTACCATACCTGTATTTGATGGGATGGTTAATTCTTCATAACCCCAGGGTTATGTCTTCCGGCTCCGGCAGTAGTTCGGGGGCTAGTTTCTTGTTGAACTACCAGAAATCTTCCTGGAATGTGACCACGGTTCTAGACTGTCGGCGGGCGCTGGGCTTCAGTCACAGTTGGAAGCTTTTCTGTACTGTCCCTTCCATATATCGCAATCAATCGGGGATTAGGCTTGAGGATTCAGGCAGAGAGAAGACCAATCTTTCTCTTGAAGCTTTTAATTGGTTGGTCTGTATTAGACCTTCCCATTTACTGTATAGGAGTGAAGACCATTGCTTCTTGGAGTCCTACCTGCCTAGTCGGTTTGCCAGGCAGTTTGGGTATGATCAGTTGCACGTGGGCAACACCGTCACCAGCTTCCAGTCCAGGGGCGGACTCATTGATGGAGCGAGAGGATGGCGATATGTCCTCATGGGTTGCACTGGAGCAATTTTTACCGTGTCGGTCATTACACTCTCCACGGAGCTACGCATCCTGCACTCGTATGCCCAGTTCTATGTGGCAACGAACACCTTCCATCGCAATTTTGACATGCATGGAAGTTTTAGTGTGCCCTCTTCCAAGTCTGGAGGAAAAGTTGAAGTCCCTTCAGTTTCTTCCGACGAGGGTGAGGAGTTCGTCACTCCAGATGAGCCTCTGTTGGCGGTATCGAGGGGTGAAGTACCTCTGCCTGCGGGGCCTTTGGTAATCTTCGGGAAGCGAAGGGCTCCTACTCCGAAGAAAACTTCCTCTCGCAAGAGAAAGAAGAAGATGGTTAATCGTCCTCTCCGGATTCCTGGTATCGAGGCTCCTGGAAGTGAGCCTGTATCTCCCCATGTTGGGGATGATTCTTTGATTGGAGGTTCCTCGCCTTTTAAAGAGGGACCCTCTAATGTTCCGGCCGGTAGTGCCGGAGAATCTCTGCTGGAGACTGCCGTCGCTGCTACTGCTTCAGGTAGTGGAACAAGGTCGTCTCCGGGGCCGAGTATACCTTTTTGCGGATCGGCATTGGGAGAGACTCCTGCCGTGCCTGTAAGCGCACCTGGCGAGATTCTAGCCGATGAGCCTCGGTTGGATTTTGACGAGGACCTGGAAAACTATTTGCCAGCGTCAGTTAGCAGACCCCTTTCTCCAGGTATGACAGCTTGCTTAGCATCGTTAAGAAATTATTTAGCTGTACATGCCGCATATGCGACATATATGCCGTCGGCCATGGGTAAATGTCGTCTTCACGTATCTTTTTAGAAAAGTTAACATCATTTCGATACTAACTTCCCTTCGTCCTCTTTTCATGGAAAGACCTCTTCGGGGAGGACAGTGTAGATGCGCCCTTCGGCTCTGTGTCAGGTCCTGGCGGCGACACTGAGGTGGTTGATTTTGAAGAGGAAACATGTTCGGGTGCCGGCTCGCCTGTCAACGAGGTCCCGATATCTCAAGAGGAGGATGAGCCTGTCATTGCGATAATGCCTCCTTCGAGTATGCTGGTATCTTCGTCCGGTGTTGGCACTTCTTCTTTCGTCACACCGCCTGTTGAGGCAACGGCCATGGCGACATCGTCTGCGGTTGTTCTTGGAGGGGGACTTGCCAATATCGAGGCCACTCCCGGCGTCTATTCGGACCTAGCTGCGCTGATCGAGCAGTTCACCGACATCTTCTACACCACTTTGAAAATGTTAATATCAATGGTGTTGGCAAAGAATCTGAGTTTTGCGTAGCTGAAGAGGTCCTCCTTGTCCGCGATAGTGCCGATCCAAGAATTTGACAACACCGGGCTAGCTGATATGCTGGAGGAGATAGTTAATGGTTTGGAACAACCCATTAACGAATACTTACAGCTAGCTCAAGACAATGTTGAAGATCTGGTCCAGGCTAGATACGACTCCATGACTGCGCGGCTTGCCAAACAGATGGCAGGCGTAAATAAATCCATTCAGACACATCAGCTGGAGATGGATGAAGGAAAAGCCGTCCTGGAGAAGGCCATTGCTCTTCAAATGAAGTGCCAGGCCGAGCATGAAGGGAACGTAGTGAGGGTCCTCAGGCTGGAAACGAAACTCGCTCAGGCAAAAGAGTGGGCTTCTCAGTCGTTGGAAGCTCTAGTTGTGGCGGATAGCCGATTGGGCGTAGCACAACAGAACTTGGCGCGTGCAGGAGTCGCCCGTGCTAGTTTTCTTCGGTCTAGAGCTGAACTGTCCCTCCTGAGCAATGATGAGGCACGACTGGAGTGGGCTTGCACTGATGTCTTGGATTCCAGGACTGAGAGGATGGCCGCACTGGCGCAGCAGCTTCGCGACCTGACCGCTCCCCCAAAATGATGTACTTTTGCTTTTGCTTTTCAATGTACTTTTGCTCTTTCTTTTGGGAATAATAAAGAGATTTTTATCTGACTTTGTGGACCCATCATTTCGGAATGTAATTGACAGGTTTGGGTGAAAGTGATATCAGAGGTAATATGGACGTGATATACTCTCGGTAAGTTTTAGCAGGATACATCTATTCAGAGGTTATATGGACATGATAGAAATATGCTCCAACTAGTTTCGTTTTGGAATTAGTTTTGTCAGAATAAGGTTTTTGCCATATTCCACTTGAGCGGAGGAGGTTACGTATAGTACTTTTTCAGGAATTTGCCATTGATAGGAGCTATTAACAGGTCTCTATTAGGCTGGGCTAACCTGTAAGCGCCGTTTGAGAACGTCGTCTCGATCACATAAGGGCCTTCCCATTTGGGCTGGAATTTGCCCTTACTTCTGTGAGTAAAAATTATCGGCCCTCTTACGGCTAAAATTAGCTCGCCGACTTTGAACACCCTTTCTTTCACTTTTTGATCAAAAGCTCTGGAAATGCGTGCTTGGTAGAGCGCGATGCGCTGTTGAGCTTGGAGGCATTTCTCGTCTAATCCTTCCAGCTCTTGAAGCCTTAACAGGTCATTCTTTTCTTGAGTCAACTCATTAGCCACGGCTATCCTGAGTGACAGAATTTGGATCTCGATGGGGAGAACTGCTTCGCTCCCGTAAACTAATAAGAATGGGGTGCAACCTGTCGGTGCCCGTACCATTGTGCGGTATGCCCAGAGACATTCTCCCAGCTTCTCATTCCAATCCCTTTTGTTCTAAGAGACGAACTTCTTCAAGAGCTTGATAATGGTTTTGTTGAAAGCTTCCGCCAAACCATTAGCAGCAGGATTATACGCCGTAGAGGTGACATTTTGTATCCAATTTTTATCGTAAAATCGATGAAACACTTGGCTGATGAATTGAGGCCCATTGTCATGGATTATCCTTCGGGGTATCCCGAAGCAGTAAATGACATGATGCTTGATAAAGCTGATAATATTAGATGCCTTCACCTCAGTAAGAGGGATCACCTCTGCCCATTTAGAGAAGTAATCCGTGTTGGCCAGTATGAACCGGTGACCTCTGGAAGAAGATGAGTGAATAGGACCAATGATATCCATACCCTATGCTTCGAAAGGCCAGGACGCAACCGTAGGATGTAGATATTCGGGAGGTTGATGGATAAAGTCTGCATGGACCTGACAGGCTCTGCATTGTCTTGCATACTTTATTGCGTTTGTGATCATAGTAGGCCACTAATAGCCTATTCTCCTGATGTGATCCTGTAGCTTAGGACTGGGTTGATGCTCTCCGCATACGCCGTCGTGGGCTTCACGGATAATCCACTATGCTTCATCACCAGAGAGACATCATAATAATAGTCCGTCATAAGACCGGCGATATAGACATTGTGACGATGCGTCGAAATAGAAGCGTAATGATCATCTTTTAACGGATACCGCTTCTTTATGATCTTCTGGCAAGATTTCGTATGCTACGAAATCTATAAAGGGAGCTCTCCACTCTCTCGTGGGAGGAATTGTGTCCACCGCGTAGCTGCGTTCTATGTGAAAGTTATTTTTCACACAGAATAAATCTTTGTTAAGAAGGATTATCGAATTCTGCCTTCTTATAGGGGTAGCTAAATCTGCAGCTAGACTAGCTAGGGCATCATCTTCCAGATTCTGAGATCGAGGTACATGCTCTAGGAAGAATCCTTTGAATGTCATGGCTATCTCGACCGTTGCTTGGTGATAGGGGATGAGGTCTGGATTTCAGACTTCATATATTCTCCTGACTTGATTGACGATCAACAGAGAATCACCGAAAGCTTCCAGAGATTCGACGCCCAATTCTTTAGCGACTTGGAGGCCGATTAGTAGAGCATTGTATCTGCCACATTGTTGGAACATGGCTCGCTAAGAGAATATGCCCGGTAGATGACGAGCTTATCAGGAGTAACCAGGACAATTCCTACTCCCGAGACCACGTTTCCCCTGGGACCAGTTCTGGAGGCACTATCGAAGAATAGTTGCCATGCATCACTTTCCATTGCGGAATTACATTCTGTAACTTCGTCGGGAATGTCCTCGTACAGTTTGGAGGCCTCCGAGATCGGATGAGCAGCTAGGAAGTCAGCCAATGCTTGGCCTTTGACGGACTTCTGAGGGACGTACACCATGTCATACGGTGTCAATAATATCGTCCATGTCGCGAGTCGGGAATTAAGAACACTTGGCTTGTTCATCAGTACCCGAAGAGAATTGATCCTGGAGATGATGTGAATGGTTTGGCCTGTGACATAGTGTCGCGTTTTCTGAATAGCGAACGTCAGAGCCAAGCATTCTTTCTCCACTAGATTGTATCGGTGTTCGGCTCCCACCATCGTCCTGCTGAGATAGTAGATAGCCTGCTCGTGACCCATCTCGTTCTTTTATGTGGGAAGGGCTCATAGAGAATGATCCATCGCTCGAACATACAGCATGAATGGTCTTCCTATGACAAGAGGTACCAAAACTGGCGGACTAGTGAGGTAGCGCTTGATATCACCGAACGCTTGCTGACAGGCTTCGTCCCATACGAAGGATACACCTTTCTTCATGAGACGAGAAAATGGCTGACATCTTCCAGAGAGGTTGGATATGAATCTCCGGATATAAGCCAGACGACCTTGAAATCCCCTGAGTTCCCTCAGATTGCGGGGTGGTCGCATTTCTAAGATGGCCTTGACTTTATCAGGGTCCACTTGAATGCCTTTGGCGGTTATGACAAATCCCAAAAATTTGCCACTAGATACCCCCATAAAGGACTTTATAGGATTCATTTTGAGTTGATGTTGGCGCATCAAGTCAAATACTGTCTTCAGGTCTTGGATGTGATCCTCCTTGAGGCGGCTTTTGACAGCTACATCGTCCACGTAACACTCCACTATCTTGTGTAAATACTCATAGAATATGTTACTCATAGCCCATTGGTACGTAGCCCCGGCATTCTTTAATCCGAAGGGCATGACCGTATAGCAATATACCCCCAGTGGTGTCTGTAAGGCAGTGTGCTTCTCGTCTTCAGGATGCATCTTGATTTGATTGTATCCTGAAAATCTGTCCATGAAAGACATACATTCAAAACCGCATGTATTGTCAATCATGACGTCTATGATGGGAAGAGAAAACTCATCCTTGGGCAGGCTGCGTTCAGATCTCGAAAATCGATGCAGACACGTACTTTCCTATTTTTCTTCATGACCGGGACAACATTGGCGACCCAGTCAGGATGTTGTTCTTCACGGATGAAGCCGCAGACTATCAACTTCTTGATTTCAGCTTCAATGGCGTCCATCATATCCGGGAAGAACCGGCATTGGTGCTGCTTCACAGGCTTCGAATCGGGCAATATATTGAGCTTATGAGTAGTTACCTTAGGATCAAGGCCTGGCATGTTCTCATAATTCCACGCAAAGATGTCGATATATTCTTTCATCAGCTGGATAACTTCTTCCCTTTCTGCTTCGGAAAGATTATTACTGATAAATATCGGCTTTGGTGAAAGTTCATCCCCAACGTCAATCTGGATAACTTTGTCTTCTGTGGGCGGTTCTCTCTGCTCGAAGCGGAACTCCCATTCTGTATCCATTTGCTGAGCCCAAGCGTCATTCTCAAATAGTTCGGATTCTTGTTTGTCTGATTCGAAGGAATCCGTCACTACCATATTTATTGATAATGTTCGCTCGAGAGTATGAGATGAGTCGGAGGGCCCTGAGCCATTTTGAGAGGAGGAAAAGATATCCTCGTTTGACTCGGGAGTTGCGAGGGAGGTGGTATACCCTAACCTGAAACGAGTTCGTTGATAGTAGGGATCGCCGCTTGCTTTCCCTTGCGTAGTTTGCAGGGATCATCTGCTTTTCTACGGAAGACAGATGCATTTTTACGCACGGAGCGCGTTTGTGATTCCTGATTTGGCGTTGAGGCATCATCAAAAATTTTGTCTATTCCGCCAGGGACGGGAGACTGAATTTTACGCGCAGAGTGCGGATTATACTTCTGGGTTAGCGCTGAGGCATTGCCAGAAGTTTTGTTGGTCCTGCTAGAGACAGGCGACTGAATTTTACGCACAAGGCGCGGATTATACTTCTGGGTTAGCGCTGAGGCTTTGCCAGAAGTTTTGTCGGTCCTGCCAGAGATAGGCGACTAAATTTTATGTGCAAGGCACGGAGGGAGCAATGCTACAACCTCATTGGTCGGAGAGATCGGAGAGATCAGAGAGTCCACAGGAATGGTAGAGGATATCTTGGGCATCCAGATCTTGCGCAGCTTCCTGTTGTTTTGGACGGAGAGGGAGTGAGAGCTACCCCCTGTTCGAAGCATGTCTTCATAGGCGGTCTGGTCGAACTGGACGACCAGTGTCTTCTTCATGGATCCCACGGATACCGCATCGTGTTGAGCAATAGCTTCCTCATCAGAAGAGAAAGATGTCCCCAGCAGAGTCGCCATCTTGTTTTGGATAATAAACGGAAAAGATTGATAATGTGGAAACAAGGTCTTATACGAAAACCCGTCCTTCTTTTATGTTTACAAACAAGATTGTACAATTTAATCCTACACGAGGATGATGTCATGCCCCAGTCCCAAAATACGTAGGATTAGGAATACGTAACATGCCAGCCGTATATATACGAACTCCAATATATGGAAACCATATACACACGTACGCTGTACATGAATATCCAATCCACAGTGGTAAATATATGTCACAATAAGTCACACGTAGTTCTATATCTCATCCACAGCACAAATAATAGAATAATGGAAATCAATAAATGAATATCAAAGAAGCAGTCTCAAATAGTAATCTTAAAGTGTGATAGTCGGGTGGAAACAAATCCACTGCAATCGACTATAATAAACTACTAAAGAGAAAAGAGAATAAACTCCAATATAAGAATAAATGTCTAGAAGAAGAATAGCAACTAGAATCTCTAAACAGCTGCAATGAATCACATATAATCAGAAGGTAAGATCTCCTCAGACTGATAGATAGCGTCAGGTCCAGGTCCATACTCTTGCGGGTACTCCTGCTCACCTATATCTGGAAGGGACCAGATCCTCAGAGGGACGTAACAAGATACAAAAAGCACATGCCAATAAAGTACTGAAAATAAACATCCATTGGGGTCGCCTAACCATCTATGTGAATATAGTTTGAGAACAACTTTCTACCAAGTGGGCTATCTGGCTGAAAACTGGGATTGGCATGACTCTCTCGGAGAACCAGGGGCCTCAAAGGCATGTCGTCTTTTGAACGGCAGAGGCCCGCCAAGTAGTATAGGGGTCATCACCGCCCGTATCTCCAGCGGAGCTTTCGGGGTACAGAAGGAAAAGTGTAAAGGAGCCCAAATGCCTTACTTGTTGTTCTCCCCACCTAATGCTCTAAGCATGTCATGTCCATGACACGATAAACCTCTAATAACCGCCAGGTCTACTAGCATGTAAAGTTTCTATTGGCAGTTATCCCTATCCGTCGTACGACCTATACGTACCGGTGGCCAGCCGAGTACGCAAGTCCGTATCCTACATGTGACTCACACTCATGTAAGAATAGTGTCATGGCCAATGAAACATAAATGCCTCATGAATATGGGGTAGTCTCATAAAGTAGGTCCAATACATATACATAAACAAAAACATAGTACGACGACACCGTCGTTGCACCCAAGTTTCCTTGGACACGCAGTTTATATAGCAGTTAAAATAAATGAACTAAATAAACAGGAAATAAACATGCATGCCTCATATGGAATGTAAATACAGTACAATGGCAATGTATACTTGCCTGGCAAGAAATCTGTAAAGTGTACGCGCCCAAATATCAAGGACACTAAACCTGGAACTAAGGACTCCGAACAAACGTCTCCGGATGCTGAAATAAACATCACCAACATTTTCGGAATGAGCAAAATAGCTAAAAAGCACATCCCTTTCGTCCAATTTGGACACAGGGGCAAAACGGTAATTTCGGGTAAAAGTGGGGTCCACGTGTGGCCCACTTTGCACCGAAAAGTGTGCCAAGGGTAACAGTCTCTAAATGGGACAAACTATAGGTCAAACAACTCTAGATGTCAATACGAACCCAACGGTATGTCCAAATGTGGATTCTGATGGGCCGAACAGAATTTGTCCAAAAAGTCAACTGTGGGGCCCGTCAATTGGCGATTTGGTCAACCATCTCAGAATCGCGTAAAATTTGGGTCACAAGACCAGCGCGTTACCACGAGTCCAGTGGCGCAAGTTTCGTCGCAATCTGACAAGCGTGCACAAAATACGTACGAGTTCCACAAAAGTTGTGACACGGTGTGTGTCCGCGGATACGGCCTGATTCCGGCGCGCACACGCGTCCGAATCAGTCTCCACGAATTTTCACGTGTCCGGTTACGCTGCGTGCACCATGCGGTACACTTGGTACACGGCGGGGCGGTCCCGTTTGGCAGGGCGCGCTCCGTTTTCCAACTTTTAGAAATCTGGAAAAAGTTGGTGCGCGCAGTTTTGTGACGAATATAACTATGTCCACAGAAACTATTAGCATAGGGTTATTTAACAGAAATTAAACTAGGTCAGGTATTCTACAGGTATCAAAAAGAATCACCGAATTCGGATCTCTGTGGTGGGAGATACGAACTTGACAATATGGGTGGTCATTCTGGAATTCTGCGATTCCAGAATTGGGTCTGTCCGTCCACTTTGGACGCTGTTTTTCACCTAGGGACACATGTTTTCCGAGGTTGGCTATAAAACAGATATTGGAGAGGGTTAAGGGATGATCATACCTATAAAAACGGAACAGCGTTTGGTTGAGCGAGTCGACAGGAAATCACTCCGAAGCGAAGGTGCTTCGAGTGGGATTCTACAGGATGCGAGGTCGGCATCGACGGGATGGTTGGATGGCTTGGTGGGGCTCTCTGGCCGTGGTGACGGCTCTAGATGGGAAGAGGAGGTCTGGAGTCTAGGTTAGGGTTTTAGAGAGAGAAATATATATATATATATATATATATATATATATATATATATATATATATATATATATATATATTATATTATAGGGAAAGAGAGGGGAATGAGCGGACGGGTTCCGCGGGCAAGGGGTCGGGCTTCCACTGAATTGAAGGGGACGGGTCTATTCAGCAAGTTTGCTGAATGTAAGCTGCTGTAAGGTTGGAAGTCTTTAGCAAATGCTAAGTAAAGCATTGCTATTATTATTATTATTATTATTATTATTATTATATTATTATTATTATTATACTTAGTTAGTTTAATTCTTTTACTTTCTTTCTTTTTAAATATATATATACACATATATATATTTGTATATATATATATATATATATATATATATATATATATATATATATATATATATATATATTCACACATAAGAAAATTTATAGATTAGGGTATTGCACATCGTTAGGCTAGCAACAGCTCAAGGGGTCTCCTACATGGAATAAATTCCTAAAAATTCCTGATGGTCCCACAAATCCTCTAAGTGTCCGAACACCTAACATAAAAATTATTAAAAATCTATTTCTCCTATTTAGACCTAATTACTACAATTTAATTAATAATTAATAAATAAAAGGTATATACAATTTTCTAGGAAGGGGGTTTTATATTCTACCCAACTTGTAAAAATTTTGTCCTCGAAATTAAAATTAAGCCACGATAGAATGCAAGGATGGTGTAAGATATAAATTAACAATGTAAATTCATACCTTGGTCTGCGAATAGGTTCAGAAAATGCTTGCGCATGTCGTCCTCGCGCTCCCAAGTTGATTCTCCTGGCGCGCCATGCCTCCATGCTATGCGAACCAAGGGAATAGACTGGTTCCTCAACACTTTCTCTCGACGATCAAGGATTCCCAATGGTTGCTCTTGGTACGACAAGCTCGGCCCAATGGTGATCTCTGAATGGTCGAGAACATGACTGCTGTCTGCCACATATCGCCTGAGCTGCGACACATGGAATACGTCATGTACTCCCTCTAGTGAAGGTGGTAGCGCAAGTCGATATGCCACCTCTCCAACTCTCTCGAGCACGTCAAATGGTCCAATATACCTTGGACTCAACTTGCCGTGCCCTCCGAATCGGATGGTGCCTCTGGTCGGTGATATCCTCAAGAAGATGTGATCGCCCTCTTTGAACTCCAAGGGACGACGATGAAGGTCTGCCCACTGCTTCTGCCTGTCTTGCGCTGCTCGCAAGTGTCCCTGAATCTTCTTGACTGTCTCTACGGTGTTGACCACCAACTCGGGTCCCAAAATCTGACGTTCTTCCACGTCACTCCAACACACAGGAGACCTACATTTTCTTCTATACAATGCTTCAAACGGAGCCATCTGAATACTCGCTTGATAACTATTGTTTTAAGAAAACTCCACAAGATGTAGGTGGTCCTCCCATGATCCTCCGAAGTCTAACATGCAAGCCCTCAACATATCCTCCAAGGTCTGAATAGTATGCTCCGACTGTCCATCTGTCTGCGGGTGGTAAGATGTACTGAACTTTAGACGAGTACCAAGACTCTCTTGCATGCTCCTCCAAAAGTGCGATGTGAAGCACGAATCTCTGTCCGATACAATGCTGACTGGTATGCCGTGCAACCTCACAATCTGCCTCATATATAAGTCAGCTAAAGCTTCTGTCGACTGACCCACTCTAAAAGGTATAAAATGGGCTGACTTGGTGAGTCGGTCCACTATTACCCACACTGCATCTCTCCCACTTGGACTCTTGGGAAAACCCATGACGAAGTCCATAGTGATGTGCTCCCACTTCCACTCTGGAATCAGAAGTGGTTGCAATAATCCTGCTGTCCTCTGGTGCTCCACCTTCACTTGTTGACATACCAGACATTTACCTACAAAGCGAGCTATCTCTCTCTTCATCCCATGCCACCAAAAGTGTTATCGTAAGTCACGATACATCTTGGTGCCTCTAGGATGAATAGAATAAATTGAACTATGAGCCTCTGCCATCAGCTCCTGTCGAATCTCTCCATTTAGAACATAAAGACGATCACCACATCGTAATGTCCCATCCTCGTGAATGCGCAATCCGGTCTGCTCTCCGGCCTCTGTCCTTTCCTTTAGTCTCCTGAATCTGGCATCTATAGGCAAAGCTGCCTTAATCCTCTCTACCAATAATGATTGAACTTGTAAGTTGGCTAGTGTCCCATCTGCTCCGGGTAATATCACTTCAATGCCAAGCTCTTGCAAGTCCTCCAATAGTTCTCTCTGTGCTGTCAAGAAGTAAACTGCTGGCTTCCGGCTTAACGCGTCTGCTACCACGTTAGCCTTGCCTGGGTGATAATGTAGCTCTATCTTGAAATCTTTCATCAACTAGAGCCATCGACTTTGCCTCATATTTAACTCCTTCTGCGTGAAGACGTACTTGAGGCTTTTGTGGTCTGTATATATCTCCACTCGTTCCCCATATAAGTAATATCTCCATAGCTTCAGAGCAAATACAACGGCTGCAAGTTCCAAGTCATGAGTCGGATAATTCTTCTCATGTACTCGTAACTGCCTAGATGCATATGCAATCACCTTGCCATGCTGCATCAATACGCATCCCAAGCCTTTTCCTGATGCGTCACTGTAGATCACGTAACCTCCTGATCCTGACGGAATCGCCAATACTGGTGCTGTAGTCAGTCGCTTCTTCAACTCTTCAAAGGCTGCTTGACACTCGTCAGTCCATATAAATTCTTGATCCTTACAAGTCAGACGAGTCATAGGTGCCGCTATCCTTGAGAAGTTTTTCATGAACCGTCGGTAATATCCCGCAAGTCCAAGGAAACTCCTCACCTCTGCTGCTGATTTAGGAACAGGCCATGTCTCAACTGCTGAGATCTTCTCTGGATCAACAGAAATACCATCTCCTGTAACAACATGTCCAAGAAATGAAACTCTGTCCAAGAAGAACTCACATTTGCTGAGTTTAGCATATAACTGCTCTCTCCTCAAAGTCTCTAGAACAATCCGCAGGTGCTCCTCGTGCTCCTCGTGGATCTTCGAATAGACAAGTATATCATCTATGAAGACGACCACGAACTGGTCCAAGTACTGGTGGAAGACTCGATTCATCAAGTCTATGAAGATTGCTGGAGCATTGGTCAATCCAAATGGCATGACCAAAAACTCGTAGTGTCCATATCTTGTTCTGAATGCGGTCTTCGGAATGTCCTGCTTCCGTACCTTCACTTGGTGATATCCCGATCTCAAATCTATCTTCAAGAATACCTTAGCTCCACTGAGTTGATCAAACAGGTCATCAATGCGTGGCAGTGGATATTTGTTCTTCACTGTCACTGCATTCAAGGCTCTGTAGTCAATGCACATACGCACTGACCCATCCTTCTTGGGTACAAACAATACTGGTGCTCCCCAGGGTGATGCACTCGGTCGGATGAAACCTTTCTCCTCTAGCTCTTTTAACTGTGCCTTCAGCTCGTCCATCTCCTTCTTCGCTAGTCTGTAAACATGCGATGCTATAGGTGCTGCTCCGGGTGCTAGTTCAATTGAAAACTCTACGTCTCTGTCTGGGGGTAGTCCTGGCAAATCCTCTGGAAAGACGTCTAGAAATTCTGAAATAATAGGGTGATAGACAACATCGTCCATTACGAGCTGTATACCATCAAGGATTTCTGTGGATCCTCGGACAAACTCAAGTTCAGGCTGGCCTGGTACCTTAAAAAGAATGCTTCCTCCAAAGCAATCGAAGAAAGCATGGTACTTGCTTAGCCAGTCCATTCCAAGCACAATATTAAAAGATGGCATAGGAAGGACTAAGAGTTGGGCGTTCATCTCTCTACCACGTATCACTATAGGGCCCGATCTACAAACTCGACTAACTGGTACAACTCCTCCTCCGGTAAGAATTCTAACACAACTACATAATGGTGTAGAAGCAATATTGTGTTTGGCAATAAAACTAGATGATATGAATGAGTGGGTGGCTCCCGTATCAAATAATGTCACAGCAGGAAAAGTAAAAGCAAGGGTAATACCTGCTATGACATCCACCTCATGATCCAGGTCATCTACCTCCAATGCAAAAGCTCGCTCGTTCCTCTGTGGCTGTCCATGTCCAGTCCTCATATACTGCTCCTCCTGAGTGGGTAGCGGTGGTCCTCTCTGAAATCCTCCTGTTGCCGGGGGTCGAGGTGCTCCCGGTCCGGTCATCTGCTGGGCTGGCTTCGGTACTGGAAGCGCTAGTCTCTGTGCTGGCGGTGGTAGTGTCAATGTCTGCTGTTTTGGACAGTCTCTTGCCAAATGCTGTCCGGAACCACATCGTAAACACTTTCCCAAGCGGCCTCGATAATCCCTTAAAATATGTCCGAATTTCCCATAATAATTACATTGGGGTTTCTCCGGAATCTGGTACGGTCCGGCTCTGTGTTGCTGGTGCTGCTGTGTCAAGGGACGTCTGATGGGTCCCCCCTGTTGTGTCCTGGCTGGTCCCTGCTGTATCCTTGCTGATCCTTGTTGTGTCCTCAACTGACCTCCTTTTCCTCTGCTAATGGTTTCCTGAAATCTGGCCTCTGTCAGTAGTTCAACGTAAGAGACTCGGGACTGCGAGCTTGTATAATGTTGTAGCTCCTGGGTCAGTCCTCGATGAAATCTCTTAGCCTTAGCCAAGTCATTTGGTATCAAAGCAGCGCCATATTTGCTGAGTCGACTAAACTCGGCATCATACTCGTCCACGGTTCGGTTCCCTTGCTCTAAGTGAAGAAACTGATCATACAAGGTGTCCCTGACAGTGTCCGGGAAGTACTTTCCCTCAAAGAACTCCAAGAACTGCTCCCAAGTCTGGTAAGTACCCAACTGGCGCTCCATGGATTCCCACCAGTGATGGGCATTACCATGTAGAAGTGTCCGTACACCCGTCATCCATAGGTCCGTGGGTAACTGCGATGCCTCCAGTAGCTTCTGCGTGTGAGTGATCCAGCTGGTGGTTTCCTCCGGGCTCTCAGTGCCCTTGTACTACCTTGCACCCATCTGAACAAAATCCTTTACTGATCCAACCCTAGCTCGAGGTATTGGAGCTAGTGCTTGGGCTGGTACAGTAGCATGTGCAGCCATCCTCTCCAGTGCTGCCAAAAATTCTTGCCTCTGCTCAGCTGCCTGCTGCCTCTGCTCGGCTGCCTGCTGCCTCTGCTCGGCTGCCTGCTGCCTCTGTTCCTGGATCATCATCTGAAAGAATTGGAACATTTGCACTTGGCCATCTTGCGGTACTGGGGCAGGTGGAAGGTTTCCAATAGGTGAAGCGGAAAGATCAGATGGAACTGTAGTGTGAGTCTGTCCATCTGGTCCCGGAAGCCTAGGAATCGTTGGGGTCCCTCCTTGAGTCTGACCATTGACTCCAGAAGTTGCGTCGCCATCGGCGGCAGTACATCCATTCTGCATATCCATCTCTCTGCAGTTGATGTACGAAATGATTAGAAAAGTACAGGAATCAAACAGGATGCAAGTATTAAATAGGAAGGATGAATTTCAATCAAGCGTGGATGAGATCCTTATACTCTATTCCTATACGCAGGCTTGTTCGGTACAGCTATGTAACCGAGACAATATATTCTTGACCTGCATGGGCCACCACAAAAATATGTCATGCCCCAGTCCCAAAATACGTAGGACTAGAAATACGTAACACGCCAGCCGTATGTATACGAACTCCAATATATGGAAACCATATACACACGTACGCTGTACATGAATATCCAATCCACAGTGGTAAATATATGTCACAACAAGTCACACGCAGTTCTATATCTCATCCACAGCACAAATAATAGAATAATAGAAATCAATAAATGAATATCAAAGAAGCAGTCTCAAATAGTAATCTCAAAGTGTGATAGTCGGGTGGAAACAAATCCACTGCAATCGACTATAATAAACTACTAAAGAGAAAAGAGAATAAACTCCAATATAAGAATAAATGTCTAGAAGAAGAATAGCAACTAGAATCTCTAAACAGCTGCAATGAATCACATATAATCAGAAGGTAAGATCTTCTCAGACTGATAGGTAGCGTCAGGTCCAGGTCCATATTCCTGCGGGTACTCCTGCTCACCTATATCTGGAAGGGACTAGGTCCTCAGAGGGACGTAACAAGATACAAAAAGCATATGCCAATAAAGTACTGAAAATAAATATCCATTGGGGTCGCATAACCATCTATGTGAATGCAGTTTGAGAACAACTTTCCACCAAGTGGGCTATTTGGCTGAAAAATGGGATTGGCATGACTCTCTCGGAGAACCAGGGGCCTCAAAGGCATGTCATCTTTTGAACGACAGAGGCCCGCCAAGTAGTATAGGGGTCATCACCGCCCGTATCTCCAGCGGAGCTTCCGGGGTACAGAAGGAAAAGTGTAAAGGAGCCCAAATGCCTTACTTGTTGTTCTCCCCACCCAATGCTCTAAGCATGTCATGTCCATGACACGATAAACCTCTAATAACCGCCAGGTCTACTAGCATGCAAAGTTTCTATTGGCAGTTATCCCTATCCGTCGCACGACCTATACGTACCGGTGGCCAGCCGAGTACGCAAGTCCGTGTCCTACATGTGACTCACACTCGTGTAAGAATAGTGTCATGGCCAATGAAACATAAATGCCTCATGAATATGGGATAATCTCATAAAGTAGGTCCAATGCATATACATAAACAAAAACATAGTACGACGACACCGTCGTTGCACCCAAGTTTCCTTGGACACGCAGTTTATATAGCAGTTAAAATAAATGAACTAAATAAATAGGAAATAAACATGCATGCCTCATATGGAATGTAAATACAGTACAATGGCAAGGTATACTTGCCTGGCAAGAAATCTGTAAAGTGTACGCACCCAAATGTCAAGGACACTAAACCTGGAACTAAGGACTCCGAACAAACGTCTCCGGATGCTGAAATAAACATCACCAACATTTCCGGAATGAGCAAAATAGCTAAAAAGCACATCCCTTTCGTCCAATTTGGACACAGGGACAAAACAGTAATTTCGAATAAAAGTGGGGTCCACGTGTGGCCCACTTTGCATCGAAAAGTGTGCCAAGGGTAACAGTCTCTAAATGGGACAAACTATAGGTCAAACAACTCTATATGTCAATACGAACCCAACGGTATGTCCAAATGTGGATTCCGATGGGCCGAACAGAATTTGTCCAAAAAGTCAACTGTGGGGCCCGTCAATTGGCGATTTGGTCAACCGTCTCAGAATTGCATGAAATTTGGGTCACAGGACCAGTGCGTTACCACGAGTCCAGTGGCGCAAGTTTTGTCGCAATCTGACAAGCATGCACAAAATACGTGCGAGTTCCACAAAAGTTGTGACACGGTGTGCGTCCGCGGATACGGCCTGATTTCGGCACGCACACGCGTCCGAATCAGTCCCCACAAATTTTCACGTGTCCGGTTACGCTGCTTGCACCATGCGGTACACTTGGTACACGGCGGGGCGGTCCCGTTTGGCGGGGCGGTCCCGTTTGGCGGGGCGCGCTCCATTTTCCAACTTTTGGAAAGCTGGAAAAAGTGGGTGCGCGCAGTTTTGTGACGAATATAACTATGTCCACAGCAACTATTAGCATAGGGTTATTTAACAGAAATTAAACTAGGTCAGGTATTCTACAGGTATAAAAAAGAATCACCGAATTCGGATATCTGTGGTGGGAGATACGAACTCGGCAATATGGGTGGTCATTCTGGAATTCTGCGATTCCAGAATTGGGTCTGTCCGTCCACTTTGGACGCTGTTTTTCACCTAAGGGCACACGTTTTCCGAGGTTGGCTATAAAACAAATATTGGAGAGGGTTAAGGGATGATCATACCTATGAAAACAGAATAGCGTTTGGTTGAGCGAGTCGACAGAAAATCACTCCGAAGCGAAGGTGCTTCGAGTGGGATTCTGCAGGATGCGAGGTCGGCGTCGACGGGATGGTTGGATGGCTTGGTGGGGCTCTCTGGCTGTGGTGACGGCTCTAGATGGGAAGAGGAGGTCTGGAGTCTAGGTTAGGGTTTTAGAGAGAGAAATATATATATATATATATATATATATATATATATATATATATATATATATATATATATATATATTATATATTATATATTATAGGGAAAGAGAGGGGAATGAGCGGACGGGTTCCGCGGGCAAGGGGTCGGGCTTCCACTGAATTGAAGGGGGCGGGTCTATTCAGCAAGTTTGCTGAATGCAAGCTGCTGTAAGGTTGGAAGTCTTTAGCAAATGCTAAGTAAAGCATTGCTATTATTATTAGTATTATTATTATTATTATTATATTATTATTATTATTATTATTATTATTATACTTAGTTAGTTTAATTCTTTTACTTTCTTTCTTTTTAAATATATATATACACATATATATATTTGTATATATATATATATATATTCACACATAAGAAAATTTATAGATTAGGGTATGCACATCGTTAGGCTAGCAACAGCTCAAGGGGTCTCCTACATGGAATAAATTCCTAAAAATTCCTGATGGTCCCACAAATCCTCTAAGTGTCCGAACACCTAACATAAAAATTATTAAAAATCTATTTCTCCTATTTAGACCTAATTACTACAATTTAATTAATAATTAATAAATAAAAGGTATATACGATTTTCTAGGAAGGGGTTTTACAGATGACTAAGTACAATTTATTTAATCTGGGTAAATATTGCTATAGGTGTCTGATCTGCAGTCGATCACTTTATCCCTTGGACCACACGATGTTGAAGAAGTACCGTGGAAGACAGAAAGCAGCTTCGCAGGTTGCTAAAGAGGGTGGATGCTCGATGCCAAAGTTGTCGATCCCTTCTCTTTGCCTGAGCTCTGGATTCTCCTATCCTCTCTCTCTTGACCTCCAATTTCTTTGATCGTTGGATCTGTACTGGATTTCTTGATCAATTTTCTGACCTAATTTCTTCGACATTGTCCTATGTTGATAGAGGTCTCTATTTATAGAGTTTTAGTGACAGTGACCACTCAGTTGGTGTAGAAACCGAGTAGTGGAAAGTACAATACCCTTTTACATGACGGTTTAAAATAACCAATGCCTGCGTATAGATGATCTCTTGAGTGAGCATGTGACGCGTGTCCAACTAAGGGACAAAATGCGTATATCTGTAGCAAAGATCACGGCGTAGAAGCCACGTAGGTAGTTATCCCTTGTGTAGAAGAGGTTGGCGTAGAAGCCAATGACTGTCACCATGGCATAGAAGCCAAAATAGGCATAGAAGCCTAGTAGGCGTAGAAGCCGAGTAGGCGTAGAAGCCGAGCGGTCATAGAAGCCGAGTGGCGTAGAAGCCGAGTAGGCATAGAAGCCGAGTAGGCGTAGAAGCCGAGTGGTCATAGAGGCCGGGTGGTCATAGAGGCCGGGTGGGCATAGAAGCCGAGCAGGCGTAGAAGTTGAGACGATGTGGACGTTTTAGCTGGAATTACGGCTCTTGGAGATATAATCAAATCTCTTGTATTAAATGCAGAGATCTGCCCCCATCCTGCACATTAAATGCAGAGACTTGTCTTTAAGATTTGTCATCATTCTGTGCATTAAATACAGATACACGCCTCGAATTCTGTACGAAGAGTAACTGCTGATATGGCGGTCTGTTTGCCCTCTGCGGAGCGTAAGAAGCTCACGTCTGCCTGTGTGAAACTGGGCGGCGTATTCCCTTATATGCGTAAGAGTAGTTTACGCAAAGGGGATGTCACTAAACGATGGTTCTGACATTTAATCAAATCTTCTGTATTAAATGCGAGGATCCGCCTTTATCCCGCTCATTAAATGAGGAGGCGTATTTTGAAGGCCTGCCACCCTTCTGTGCATTAAGTGCAGAGACGTGCCTTGGGCATCTGTCAGTATTCGGCGCTTTAAGTGCAGAGACGTGCCTCGAGAAACTGTCACCGCCCTGCGCATTAAATGCAGAGACGTGCCTCGAGCCCTGTACGAAGTACAGCTTTTGACGTGGTAGGCTGTTTGTCTTCTGCGGAGCGTAAACAGCTCACATCGGCCTGTGTAAAACTAGGCAGCGTATCCCTTTGTATGTGTGAAAGCGGTTTACGCAAAGGAAATGGCAGTAAATGACAGCCTGGGTTGCAGTGCCGCGCCATCATGATACCCGTCGCTTGGGTTATCGTGCAGTACTCTTTGTCAGGAGTCCAGACGTCAGGTTCATTGCATGATCTGACAGGTTCATTTCGAAGAATACGAAGCGTTCCTTGTACACTTCAATGCTGTATTGAAAGCGGATGAGTTTTACGCCATATAGTCGAGAAGCATCCTGTTTACGCCGAAGCAGCCTGGACATACTGCATTACGCGGATGGTCCTTGAGCCTGTATTTTTACATTGTGCTCAGCGGGAAAGCTCTGTTGCACGTTTGATGGCTCTGAGGTCCTCTGTCTACGCTGCCCTGCATCAACATGCTGCGTATGGCTATCCAGCGTATTTTTTTATGCTTCTATAGTTATATGTTAGCAGGTTCTATTCTTTCCTTCCTTCTGTTCCTTTCTAATTGATTGATTAACTGATTCCCTAGTACCGTAGTTGTATCCATGATTTTCTTGTTAAAATGTAGTTAGTAGTACACCCTGACAGAGACTGCAATACCATGACAAAAGATACCATAACCATACATATTCTCCTTAGATTGCATATTGTATGATTGTAGGAAGGATTTTCGTAGACTGTGATTATTGGGGTTGACCATAGTAGATTCATGAAAAGGTTATGACTTGACAAAAGAGACAAGATGCTTAAAATTTTGGAGGATAAGCATAAAGAATTAAGGATTTAATATGGCAGAGTTGATGAATCATTGGTTTTATCAAGATTGAGATATGATTAAATTATTATTAAAATTTGAGGATAAACATTAAATTAAATGAGAGGTTAAGAATTTAATATGGAAGGATTGATGATTATTGATTATGATATAATTTATCATTAAAAAACTTGAGAAAATTGAGGAGATTATCATTATATTTAGGTTGCATTGAAGATTTCATAAGTATTGCATTGTTTGAGTTTTGTGGAAAAAAAGAAACCAAGAAATAAGATCATTGATGGATTAGTGTTTCAATTCAAACTTTTGGGACGAGATTTCAAATATATATATATATACATCGATTGAAATTAAATTAGAGGAGTGGATATTAAATTTCAAGTATTTAATTTTTAACTTAAAAGTTTCGGAAAAAAATTGTGAAAAAAAATGGAATTTAATTTTAATTCGAGGATTTTCAGAAATACGATAATTACAGAATTTTGAAAAAATTATGAAAAGACATTGTGGATTACTACCTGATTTCGTGGTTGATGAATTTAAATTTTGATGGAAAATAATAATGTGTATGAGCAAATACTACTATGAGGATTTTAAATTTCGAGGACGAAATTCTTTTAAGGAGGGTAGACTTGTCACTACCACATTCCAAAAATAGGGATATTTTCGACTTTTTATATATTATTAATATTATGGTATTTATATTAAATGATTTCTTGATATGTGTATTTAAATTAAATAATCGTGTGAGATATGTATTTAAATATATTATTATATACAATGTTCACTAATGTTTGAGCTGGTAGACTTGACCTAGAAGCCCACTAGACTTGTCACTACCACATTCCAAACCTAGGGAAGCCTCCATCATCCTCCCCTCACTCAACCGTAGCCACGCTCCTTCCTAAATTTTTTCCTTTCTTCTTCTCTTTTCTTCTTCTTCTTCTTCTTCTTCTTCTTCTTCTTCCCTTCTTCTTCTTCTTCTTCTTCTCCTTCTTTTGAATTTTTAAAGGGGGAAATCATCTCCACCTTCCTACTGTTCACCAGGGCACCCCGGCCCCCATCTCCGGCCGACCCACTGGACATCACCCATGCTTCCTCAGCCGGACTCTTCCCCGACACGACTGCTATTCCTCCTCCAAGCCTCAACTCCGCCACTGTCCAGCCCGGCCGACAGTTCGAGCCCGGCCTGCTGCTCCTCCACTCGAGCCCGACCCCGGCCACTGCTCAAGCTCCGCTGGCCTCCTCCTTTTCGAAAATATTTAGACTTATTGTATGGAACATTCATCAAACATCGAGAGAGAGCATCTATCACTTCTTTCAATACACAAGTTCAAAACTGAGAGAATCGAAACGAATTCCAAGGACGTAAAGCCATGCTCTGATACCAATATGTCACGCCCCGATCTCCCGCATAAAACTGGCCGTCCCCGTTGGGCGCAAATTACCGTGCCAGCGCTCCCACAGGACGATCGTTTCTATCGGGACGTGATGCCCCGCGAGCCTTGGGTTGCGCCCGTGCGAGGCAAATATCGAAATGGCCGTTGATAACTAGTTCGCAAAGTCGCCATAGCGGAAACATAGAATAAACACAAGTATTGAATCCAAATCAAGCTCTTTATTGATATAAAGTAAATATTACAAGCGGCGCTAGGCCGAGATTACAAGTCACTCATGCTCTCTCTCTCTCTTTTACAATGAATATGCCCTTAGGCTTAGAACTGTTACAAACGATCTGGATGATGATGTTCCCATACATTATGTCTCATATATGTGAGCTCCAAGTCCGCACGCCACGCTCCAAGACGCCAAGTGCTGTCCAGTACCTCATTGCGTTAAGCGATCTCCAAATTTGTACGAGTTTCCCGTGCACCCTGCATGCAGACTGGTTGGGTGTCAGTACATTGAATGCACTGGTGGGGAGGCCTCTCGCCTATGCCAAAACAAGCACGTTCATTAGTTATATACACTGACTGATTTCATTGTCTTTCTATTCTTTTGCCTTAGGATCAGTTACATGGCAATATAAAGAAAGTAATTTTCGTGTCTGCTCAAGAGTGTCATAATAATGAACAACTGAGTTCGTCTTACCATTTCTTACCATTCGGCCTTTCCTGTTATAAGCACAATATAACAATGATCTACTATATAACAAAGAATAATTATAAAGTCTAAGTGTTACGTCGTGTCTCTGCCTCAAAACCTATTTTACTAGAACTATGTGTGATACTGTGCATCCATTCTAATTATGTAGAATGTCGTGCAAACGTACTCCTTCCCGTTACTTCTCTTCTGAATGCGGATAGCCGCTATGCAAACATGACTTATCTATATGAAGGTCACTGGCTCTGTTAGCCATATTGGACATAATCTGCGATGGACGGTTGTCTTTCCATCTCGGTTGCTAGCCTTGTTGGGCCTCCCAACCGTCTGACGGGTCGACGCCCATCCAGGTCGGTAGCAAGCCTTGCTGGATGTCCCTCTCTCGCCCGCTAGTCATCAGCTAGCGCTTTACCAGGACTACACTGGCATTGTCCTTCCGGGCCGATACGATTCGGATGCCTCAGCAATCGTGTCAAGGACTCTCTCTACCTGGTGCGCAACCAGTTGTCTATGACCATGCAACTACTCCTCCACTTCCAATCCTAGCCGAGGACTACACTCGGGTCTTTCTTTGCCGAGGACTACACTCGGATCTTTCTTTCCTTACGCAGCTCCCTGATTAGGGACTGCCCCGGTGATCTGAATATCCCGAGTACTTTCTTTTCTTTCCATTTTCTGACTCGGAATGACTACTTGATAGTCTTCATCGTCTATGTATGCAACATGATTTTTACTCTATCTCGTGTCATGTTCCGTGCGGTGCAATGCCTCAGTATGAACTCACACACTATATATATATATATATATATATATATATATATATATATATATATATATATATATATATAAGATGCTACTGCATTCCAACTCAATAGCCCAATTACACAAATAGCAAGTAAGATCTCAATATTCTATACAATAATAAGGCGGGGTTATCCCCTTAGCTATGTGCGTTCATCTCTTTTATTAGCATGCAAAGGTTATCGCCTGAAAACTAGCATATATCATTCATTTTTTTAGTGTGCAGCTAAGTAGAGACAGGTTCACCGGGGCCACCCACCTTAGAGATGAATTACATCGGTCGAGCGAGACTCCGAGCGTGCCTCTGAAAGCCTAAGTCTGACTCCATTTGAAGATCCAAGTACGAATGCCTTTGCATCGAACGAGCTATCTCGCTGAGCAAGGTGGGTCAGTTCGCTACACTTGTGCCATTTGAATTGGCCCTCCGGGTTGAGCGGAGTGGGTCATCACACGTATCGCTGATTAAGCTTTCCACGGACCCCGAATCTAATAACTCCACGGGTTGGCAAAATCCGCAAGAATACGTGATCACCGACACGAAACTCTATAGTCCTACGATGTTGTTCTGCCTAGTGACGATGTCGATCCTGCACAACCCGAAGTCGCTCTCTGATCTGCTTGACGACTTCTACTCTCTGCGTGATCATTTCGGGGCCTAACATCTTTCGCTCACCAATGTTGTCCCATGCCAACGGTGACCTATACTTCCTGCTGTTTAGTGCCTCGAAGGGTGCCATCTGAATACTGGCTTGATAACTGTTATTATACGAGAATTATACTAAGTGAAGGTAATTCTCCCAAGATCCACCAAAGTATAGGGTACAGGCTCGTAACATATCCTCTAGGGTCTGGATGGTCCTCTTTGATTGCCCGTCTATCTGGGGCTGGTACGTAGTACTGAATCTTAACCTGGTACCCAATCTCTCGTGCAAGCTTATCCAGAAATGAGAAGTGATCCTTGTATCTTGGTCGGATACTATCCTTACCAACATGCCATGTTGTCTCATAATCTGTCGCATATACAAATCTTCTAACTGCTTTGTAGACTATCCCACTATAAAGGGGAGAAAATATGCCACTTCTGTGAGTTGGTCCACTATTATCCAAATTGCATCTCGATCAGTCAGGGATCTAGGTAAATCGGTCACAATTTTTATGGTCAAAGCTCGATAGTCGAGAAACTCGTCAGTCGAGGAGCACACAAATCAATAACACAGAAATCGAAAAACCAACCAAAGGCTTCGTTCCTAAGGAAATGAAGTGGGAAGAAAGTGCGCGAGTAGATCAACGTAAGAAAAGTGTGCCAACTGACAAAACATAGAAAAAGTGCGCCATATGCCAAATGCGAAGAAAGTGCGTTGACCAACTGTGGCGCACATTGTCTCAGTTTCCTAGGGATATCTTGATTAAATTTGCACAAAGTGCGCCAACTGAGTTTTTCTCTCGAAAGTGCACCACTGGCTCAAGGAGGGTAACTGGCGCACTTTTGCTAGGAGATTGAGTGCAATATTATTAGTACGCACGAAGAACTGGGACAACACACCAATGTGCCCAAAGTGAAACATACGTATTTCTATGCCAAATGGGTCATCTTGCATACTCTTCACAGAGCATTATTCTTCTTCTCCAGTCAGCCATTTTGGTATACGTATTGTATCAACTCTCAGCACTGAACTAGCTGGCCATGAAATCAAGCATGGCCAAAAGCAAAGTTACATAAAATATGGAGCTCTACACTATGAGGTAATTAGTTTTATAAAATACAATATTTAGGGAGATCAAACCCTAGGAAAATAAAAGTGAACCCATAGACCCAAACTCAAATCCATGCAATTCCAACCAAGAAAATCAAGAACAACAAATATTAAAGATGAATGGGTGCTCAGTCCCAACAATATGAGCTAGAAATAAACTAGAATAATTAAGAACTAAGAAACATGCATACATTTATGGTTATTCTTCTTGTGCAAGATGTACTTGCCTACGGAGGAAGAGAAAAATGGAAAAGGAAAGATAATGAGCAGAGAGAGAGAGAGAGAGAGAGAGAGAGAGAGAGAGAGAACTGGGAATATATATAGGTTTAGGTTGAGATATGGACCGTTGGATCACTCAAACCCATCTAAGCAACACATTCCACCAACCCAACCAAATCCACTCTATTCACAACTCTCGGGTCCGGTCTAATTAATGGCCGGGCTAGCAACCATTGTGCGCCAAAGTGTGACAAGGAGAAATGCACCAAAATGTGCGCTGGGGAAGGGGGCAACATCTCTACCCACCTTAGAAAATTTTTGTCCTCAAAATTCAAAATCAAGGCTAGCTAGAGATATCAAGACAAGCAACAACTAAGTACAAATAATCTACATATGCAAGCAATAACATCATAACACATAGGTGATCGCCTAGTCACGGAATCTAAGATATGAAGGTATAAGGTAGAATATACCTTCCAAATCGAATATGTGCGGGTACCGAGACTATATATCGTCCTCGCGCTCCCACTTTGATTCTCCTAGAGTATGATGGCCCTATGCAACTCGGACAAGAAAAATAGTCTGGTTCTTGAGTACCTTCTCACTTCGGTCCAGAATAGATACATGTTGCTCCTCGTAAGATAAGTCGATACCAACGACTAATTCAGAGTGATCAAGGATATGACTTGGATCTAGGACATACCTACGCAACTGAGATACATGAAATAATCGTGCACCTCACGTAGCGAATGTGGAAGGGCAAGACGATAAGACACATCTCCTACCCGATCGAGAATATCTAACGTCCCAACGTATCATCGATTAAGCTTCTCGCGTACCCTGAATCTAATAACTCCACGGGTTAGCAAAATCCGCAAGAATACGTGATCGCCGATATGAAACTCTAAAGTCCTACGATATTGTTCTACCTAGTGACGATGTCGATCCTGCGCAACCCGAAGTCGCTCTCTAATTTGCTTGACGATTTCTACTGTCTGCGTAATAATTTTGGGGCCTAACATCTTTCGCTCACCAATGTTGTCCCATGCCAACGATGATCTACACTTCCTGTAGTTTAGTACCTTGAAGGGTTACATCTGAATAGTGGCCTAATAACTCTTGTTATATGAGAATTCCACTAAGTGAAGGTGAATCTCCCAAGATCCCCTAAATTCTAGGGTACAGGCTCGTAACATATCCTCTAGGGTCTGGATGGTCCTCTATGCTTGCCCGTCTATCTGGGGGTGGTACGCAGTACTAAATCTTAACCTGGTACCCAATCTCTCGTGCAAGCTTCTCCAGAAATAAGAAGTGATCCTTGTATCTCGATTGGATACTATGCTTACCGACATGCCATATTGCCTCATAATCTGTCGCATATACAAATCATGTTGGCTCATAATCTGTCGTATATACAAATCTTCCAACTGCTCTGTAGACTATTCCACTCTAAAGGGGAGAAAATGTGCCACTTTTGTGAGTTGGTCCACTATCACCCAAACTGTATCTCGACCAGTCGGGGATCTAGGTAAACCGGTCATAAAATTTATGGTCAAAGCTTGATAGTCGAAAAAATCGTTAGTCGAAGAGCACACAAATCAATAATACCGAAATCGAAAAACCAATAAAAGGCTTCGTTCCTAAGGAAACAAAGAGGGAATAAAGTGCACGAGCAGATCAACGTAAAAAAAGTGTGGCGACTGATAAAACATAGAAAAAGTGCGTCATATGCCAAATGTGAATAAAGTGCGCTGACCGACTGTGGCGCATATTCTCTCGGTTTTCCAGGAAGAGCTTAATTAAATAAGCACAAGTGCGCCAACTGAGTTTTCCTCTCAAAAGTGTGCCACTGACTCTAGGAGTGTGACTGGCACACTTTTGCTAGGAGACTGAGTGTAGTATGATTAGTGCGCAAGAATAATTGAGATAGAACACAATGTGCCCAAAGTGAAACATACGTATTTCTACGCAAAATAGCTCATCTTGAATACTCTTCACAGGGCACTGTTCTTATTCTCCAGTCAGCCATTTTGGTATACGTATTGTATCAAGTTTCAGCACTAAACTAGATGGACACAAAATCAAGCACGGCCAAAAGCAAAGTTACATAAAATATAGAGCTTTACACTATGAGCTAATTAGTTTTATAAAACACAAAGTTTAGGGAGATCAAATCACAAGAAAACAAAAGTGAACCCATAGACCTAAACTCAGATCCATCTAATTCTAACCAAGAAATCAAGAACAGCAAATATTAAAGATGAAGGGGTGCTCAGTCCCAACAATATGAGTTATAAATAAACTAGAATAATTAAGAACTAAGAAACATGCATATATTTATGGTTCTTCTTCTTGTGTAAGATGTACTTGCCTACGGAGGAAGAGGAAAATGGTAAGGAAAGATAATGCGTAGAGAGAGATAGAGAGAGAAAGAGAGAGAGAGAGAGAGAGAAAGAGAGAGAGAGAGAGAGAGAGAGAGAGAAATGAGAATATATATAGGTTTAGATTTGAGATGTGGACCGTTGGATCACTCAAACCCATCTAAGCCACACATTCCACCAACCCAACCAAACCGACTCTATTCACAACTCCCGGGTCTGGTCTAAACAATGGCCAGGCTAGAAACCATTGTGCGCCAAGGAGAAATACACTAAATTGTGCGTTGGGAAAGTGGGTTGACATCTCTACCCACCTTTAAAAAATTTTGTCCTCGAAATTCAAAATCAAGGCTAGGAGACTGAGTGCAGTATGATTAGTTCGCACGAAGAATTGAAACAACACACCAATGTGCCCAAAGTGAAATATACGTATTTCTATGCCAAATGGGTCATCTTGTATACTCTTTATAGAGGACTGTTCTTCTTCTCCAGTCAGCCATTTTGGAATACATATTATATCAAGTTTCAGCACTGAACTAGCTGGAAACAAAATCAAGCACGACCAAAAGCAAAGTTACATAAAATATAGAGCTCTATAGTGTGAGCTAATTAGTTTTATAAAACACAAAGTTTAGGACGATCAAACACCAGGAAAACAAAAGTAAACCTATAAAATCAAACTCAGATCCATGCAATTTTAACTAAGAAAATCAAGAACAATAAATATTAATGTTGAAGCGCTGCTCAGTCCCAATAATATGAGCTAGAAATAAATTAGAATCATTAAGAACTAAAAACATACATACATTTATGGTTTTTCTTCTTGTCCAAGATGTACTTGCCTACGGAGGAAGACAAAAATGGAAAGGAAAAATAATGAGAAGAGAGAGAGAAATAGGAATATATATATATAGGTTTAGGTTTAAGATATGGACCGTTGGATCCCTCAAACCTATCTAAGCCACACATTCCACCAACCCAACCAAACCTACTCTATACATAACTCTCGGGTCCGGTCTAAACAATGGTCGGGCTAGCAACCATTTTGCGCCAAAGTGAGCAAAGCAGAAATGCACCAAAATGTGCTTCGAAAAAGGGGGCTGACACGAGATATAAAAACATGTATCCGTATACAAGAATCATAAGAACTCTTTGTCAAGCGAAGCGTGTAGTTGTGGTTCAAAACCAAGCAACTGTGTCAAAAGGGGATGGAACCACAGAACACTGTGTCGAGAAGCGGCATTGTGACTCAGTACCTCGGGGCCTACGGGTCATCAAGGAAAATACTATATCTGAAGGGATATGATATCTTAAGCATCAGAAATGGCATGGTGCATCAGAGTATTTGGTGACTACAGGTCTCCACAAAGAACGATCGGAGGACGAAAGAGATGCTGGGATTTAGTGGAGCGAGTAGACTGATCCCTTGACCGTACTTACATTCTAAATATTGCCTGGATAAATGGTCACAAACTGCCCATGAACGAGCGTGGATATTTCCTCGAACGGTATATGGGAGCCAGAACCGATTCGACCTAGGATGAAATGATATGAACGTGCTTTGGCACGAGATATAGTGAGACTTCCAGCGGGCTTGCTACTTAGAGTTGGAATAATCTTGCATACTAAAGACATATGGTTTGGCGTAGGACATTGTCGGACCTTCAGTGGGACTAGCACTCTGGATTAATAGGGCGCATTGTAATGTCAATAATTAGTCCAATATGGTACTCGTATTGTCAGTGACCTTCATATAGATAAGGCGTACATTAACGAACGTCTGATGCTGGGCCAAGAAAAGTGTTCATCTTGCATCGGTGCAATGGTGTGCGTATTGGATTGGGATATAAGTCACAACGAGTGGCATTGGAAGTATTATACAAGCGAATGATGTGGTTCAATACTCGATATCTGTTTTACGTACGTGATTCGAGCATAACATGATTAGTGAATCGAGGCTACCTAATATAACATGTTTAGCTTTTGATGCAAACGAGTATAACATACTTGTCATCTTATGAGATTCAAATGGTTACCATGTGTGCATGTGCGTCTCCTGCTTACTTACATGACTCAATTATAATCTACTTACATGTGTACATGCTTTTCTGCTTTTGATATATGTCATGATATGAACTAAAATTCATTTAGTTCAAATAGAAAGATCACCAAAAAATCTGCATGCTTAACATGATTACTTAGTGTCAGTTTACGCGAGTGGGTTATCATGCTAACTAATATAATATGCGTAATAATCCCCCAACCCCCAGGTATGAAAGATCGCTCGAACGTACCCAAGGCCTTGGAAGCTCAGATTAATATCATAAAAGTGTTCGACCGAGATTGCGTGCTTGATATATGAATTCATGATGTATGGAACGGTGGGATTGTTTGTGAGCAAGAGAGATCAAAGAGTGTTGTAAGCCAACTTGGCATATTTCAACTAGACTATTCAAGCCTTTGTAACCACTATAATTATAAATAAGAGAGCTTCGTTTTGCATACTCTGTGTGTTTCATATTGACTCTATAAATCTTTCGCTGTAACTCGGTATTTTCTTTAAAAACCATTATTGTCACGACCCAAACCCAAATGACCAAGCACGAGTACGTGGGTACGTCCAACTTACGTCGCATTATCGATGGTAGAACGTTATCTAGGTCATCAATGTGAATCATAATAATACACTAGTTCTATCATGTACTCAATCACAATATTCTAAGGAAGAATGGATAAGAAAGATAATCCAACAACAATCTAAAAGAAATAAAACTAAGACATGATACTGAGATAAAGGAATACTCGTCTAGATCTCACCAGAGGTCACACTAGGTCCACAGTATAAAAGTAGTCTCGATCATAGCATTACTCTGAACTTAGGAACATGGAGCATAACAATGCCTAAAAATGTTATCCAGTCAGGATAAAATGAGTACAACCCAATAGCAGTTCTAATTAATTGACAAAGATTACAAAACGATAATAAAATACATGATGAAGAGTAAAACTGTAAAAATCATAGCAAAGCAAGTAGTAAAACAATAAATTATAGTCATGACAGGGAAGATAAAGAATAGTAAGTATAAGGAGCATGAAAATATAAATCACCAGGTATGAACTAAACATGAAAGAACTGTAACCATACTAAGTATTTTGAAATACTAGTTAGATATGTGACCAGTTTGGGAGAATAATTGTCTACTTTAATGGAGTAACTCAATCATAGGTAAAGTGTATGATTAGTTGTTGTCTACTTTACTTTAAACATTATTTATGGTTCTGGTCATATCTAGCTAGCACTTTCCTTGCTCCGCTAGTACGATGGATCCAACTATGACACGTCACAACATATGAATCTCAAAGAAAGTCTAATGTTAGCATGGAAAACATTAGCTAATATCCATATGGAACTTTTAGGAACAATATCCACTCGAAAATGTAAAAATAAATATCTATACATAATACGAAGAACAAGTCTAAACACAAAAATAATATCTCATGATTAAAGATCCAATATAAATACTAGTCCGTGTACCACCGTGTCCAGAAGCAAGTAAGACAATACTAAAGACATGAATCATAGAAATTATCAAATAAAGAAAACTATCAGAGAATGCAGTCCCTGTGGTCTGGGACTGAAATATCAAACAATGTCTGAATCGGGGTCTCGATGACCTATATATGAATTTTCAATGTTAACAGGTGATCTAGAATCATAAATAAGCTTAATTAGTTCCATTCTAGGTTTCTAGGTCAAAACTAGGTCATTTGGGTTAAACTAGTCAATTACCTAGGTTTAGGTTCTAAATTATCTACTTGGTTGACTGATATAGCTATACTAGTTAGTACTAGGTTTTCTAAGTCATACTAGTTATCTATAACATACTAAGTATCATAATATACTATAGACCCATATATACCAATATATTATAATATCTTAACCATACACTCATTACCTAACCCAACACCCTAATACCTTGACCATAACTTGGCATCTTAATACCTAACTTAATAACTCCCCTTACATATGCCAAATATCTTTGATAATTAATACTAGACCCCTAGTCACTAAGATACTTAATATCCAATACCTACGACACTTATCCATTTAATTAGATACCTTACCTTGATATCTAACATCACTACCTAATATCAATACCTTGGTAACCAAGATACTACACTCAAACACACTCAACTTGCCTTAACAATGATACTTGAGTATCATGGATTCCCTTCACTGATACCATGATACCCTTGTGATACTCATCTACAACACAACTCTAACACACCTTAGGATACTAAAAAAAATACCCTACACTTAACTCACTGGCACATCTCACCTTCACCACTTCACAACAACTTATCTACACAGCCTATTACACTAACCCACACTGAAGCACAATACACCCACACATAACCTTACTGCCCCCATCACCACACTTGTACAACCCCACCAATCAACAACTTGCAAATTGCAGTGCCACAACCCTCTGCTATGCAGACCTCCAGGTTGGTACTAGGTTGCATAATGCAGTCTAACTGCACACAATCGATATAAATCTCCCCCTTGATGTCTACAACAACTGCCTACACCTACTATGCAGTCCAACTGCATCCTGTAATGCTGAAGGCCGCATAGGGAGAAACCACTTTGCTACACCTACCTGCTTACTATCTCTTTCCTAAAGGAAGTTTCGCTCGCCTTAACCCTCCACCCACCCTGTTGCAACCATAAATTGTTCGATATTTTGCTATTTTTTCCACCCCTCTGTGTAAATAGCCCAATATGGGTTCAAAGTCAATAACATCTTCACCATCGAGAGTAATAATTAGTCGAGTTGAAAAATGAAGAATAAGACTTGAATGACTTGAGTTTTTTTTGGAAAAAAGCCCTTCCTATCAAATGTGTCTGCTGCAGTGCTAGAACAGCAATGCAACTCAGGGTCTCCTCCCTCATCCTCTTTACACACTCCACACGCTAACACACATAATTGTTCTCTCACTAGCACACTCACAGGCACTCAGTCATACACACTATTAACCATAGAATGCATAACTGCATTAGTAGTCCAACGTGCTAATGTTGTGCATAAATTGATATCTGGTATCAACTGATTGCAGGAACATACATCTCCTCCTCTTATTTTATTCCAAGTCATAGTTAGATCACTCAGCCAAGGTATCCATCTGAAACAAGTTATGGTTTTCTTGACTCTAGTGTAGGTTAGATCTTCCCTTAAACGGTATAGATATATGAGACTATTTATGAGAGGAATCACTTTGCTTATGTTTCTGTTATGAGCTTAAAGTGGTTCCCCTTTGGTACTATATTCCTTACCTCTTCCAACTTAATGTAACCCCAATGTCAGGTTCTTTCCTCACTGAACACGAAGTCATACTCTTCAACCTCATTCCTATACTCAGGCAAGGCTCCACCACTCTGTGTACTGGCCAACTGAACCAGTGCATAATTGTCCGAGCTTGATACATATCTGCAGCAACTTAGAACTGAAATCAATAATACCCTCTCTCCTATTGCATGAGACGTGCTATACATCCAGCACAGACTTGCTGCAGGCCTCCTAATACAGACCTGAACACATCCATATCTCCCACACATCTGAACTTGAGCTCCTCATTGCTGTCACCAATCCACTGTCACCAAGTCACAGTACAATGTTATATCATCTCTACATATAACCTTATCACCACACATTACACTACCATACGCACACTCTACCCATCACGTTTGTATATATATATATATATCACAAATATCATATATATATATATAAAATATTTAAAGCAAATTAAGGGAAATTAATACAATTAGCTCTAAAATACCAAATATTTCATGATACTAAGTACTAATACCAAATACACCAAGAAATTGATATAAAAAACATATGGAACACAATTAACATATAAAATATGATTAAGAATTAGCTAGATAAAGTAATTTAGATGCAAAATTGAGATTAGACACAAAAAGGACACAAGAACATTAAAGTAATTTACCAATTCTATCAACATGTATCATGGTGTATCATAATACGAACTCAAAGTATCCAATTGTGGACATAATAACACCATCATACACTCAAATAGACACTAATAGTCCTAAGGAGGACACAATCAAATTCTTGGTGGACACAATTTGAATTTCTCCCAAATTGAGCCCAAAACTTATCATTTACATGACACAAACTTAGATCTACTAAATGGAAAGCTTCTAACACCTAGATCTATCATTGGAAAGTCAATTCCAACCATGGAAAGGTTCCTAAAGGTCCAAGGGGTGTTTCTAACCATGAAATTGATAAAAATGAGAGAATTACCTAGTGTTTGTGTAGACCCTTTTAAGAACCCCAAATTTGGATACGAGAAAGATGAATCAGACATGATCCCCAATGCTTGGACTCCTCTTCAAGCTTCCTCAAGTGCTCCAAGCTCCATGCTCTCAAATGGAAGAAGAATGAATAGTTTTGGTGGAAAATTGGGTTTGGAATTCAAATTCTAGATCTAAAAATTAGTGAAAAATAAAATGACTTATATGTGAAGTGTCTTAGAGAAGAAGTAGGTGTTTTTAGGGAAAATTAAGTTTGAATTCTTCATGACAAGGTCGGCCTACTATATGCGCTTTGGAGTGGGTTTAATTATAAGTTATGCCACTCCACTCACTAATTTAAATTCAACTTTAAGAGAAAAAAATGATCTTATTAGTTATGGAAGGAATCTAATCTAACTAAAAAGAATATTCTATCCATGACAACTAACTTAATTAATTCTAATTAGCTAACACTAATTCTAACCCTAATTAATTTTAGGCAATACTAATTAATTCTAGAATAACCACTAACATAATATATATATATATATATATATATATATATATATATATATATATATATATATATATATATATATATATATATAGAAAAATTAGCAACATACAAAATTAGCAAAATACCCCTATGGTGAAAAGTGGTGGTTAAATCCTACCCCTCTTATAAAAATTTTGTCCTCAAAATTTAAGGCAGACACTAGTATAAGAAGGATATAGATTACTAAGAGCTTATACATTACGCTTCAAGGTAAACAAAATCTAGAAAAAAAATCTTCATATCAGGAAGAATATAAAGAAGACAAGAAAGATGGGAGATAACTAGAGAATACAGTTGTAGAAGCAAGAAAAAATCTAAGTCTATGCGCCCAGAAGCTATGTACTCAAAACCCGTCTCAGTGAAGTCAGACCGTAGAAGCAAACTTACAGCGCAGGAACTTTTGTGAATTTCCAAATAAAAAAGAACCAAGTCCTCAAGTGGTATCTATGCGACCAAACAATGATGGAAGCATCAGCCGCATAAAGTCCTGACATAGCATTAATTGCATTGTATAAAGTTCTGACATGGCATAAATTGCCCCGAACTCTTCGAAAGTTATGAGAAAAGTTGGCACACAAGCGACAGAAAGTCACGTCAGTGTAATAATGACTCTTGTCAGGTGTGCAGTACCATGTGTATATGACATAGCTTGCATGCGGCCTCATCTCCATGTGGCCCAGTATCTTTACGGCCCGGTCTCTTTGAGGCCCAGCCCCTAGGCGGCTTTGTCTCTATGAGGCCCAGTAACTATGCGACTCGGTCTCTTTGAGGCATAACCCCTATATGGCTCTGTCTTTATGAGGCACAACCCTTATGCGGTTCGGTCATCATGTGACTCCATGCGACCGAATCTTCCTGTTATAACTGAAGAGTGTAGAAGCATAAAAAATCATTTTGGCACCTCATGCGTCTACAGGTCCACAAACAAAGTGTCCAGCCAACAACATGCATACAACATCTCCTATGCTAAGCTAACGGTACGCATATGACACCTCTTACTCTCCAAAGCTATGAGCATCCTCTTCATGCGGCCTATAGGCCATACGTCCAGTACACACGAAAGGCTACGTGGCCACATCCCCTCCTGACACATGCAAAATGAACTGAAAGCATTAAAAGTCATGCCACTTCGAAAGATGAGCAGACGACGGTTGCGTCATCCACATGTTAGAGTAATAAAAAGATTCTGATTAATGGAGGCATGATAAATGCCATGTGTCTGTTGACCACATAGGTCTCTTGAACCTTCCACATCACCCAGTATGCGCATACCCTTCAGAGGTCCCCTGCGCATCACCCAGTATATGCTTATCCCTTAGGGCCCCCCTAGACGTCAGCCTACGCACGCAAGTCTCTTAGCAGTCCCATGCGTTTACTCCCCCCTATGTGCAGTATGCATTGGCACTTGAGCGGCTATACATACACATTATGTACAGTTGTTAATCGTACCATTGTGGATCATGCGCGCGTATCACGCCAACCGTCGTATAGAAGACCCCTTCAACACACAATAACCCACTACGTGTCCATAAAATTCTTGCAGTTGCAGATATGGAGGAGTCAATTATGGCCAAGTGTCAACTTCACAGCAGCCTCCCTCCCTGCGCATAAGCAGTATGCGCACATAACCCAATTTTGGGTACGTTTTCAAGGCGCATGCCCCATAGCGTCACCATGCGCATACAACCATCGAAATGACTATAAATAGATGGTTTCGACACTATTCCAACGGAGACTTCTGAAGAGCTTCTACCGAAGAGGGGAAGTATCCCTTTTCTGCCCAAGACTGTTAGCAGAGTAGAGCCAACAAACACTCCTTCCACTCCCGCATTCAGATCGTTAATGGAGAAAGTGTGTCGACTAAAGACCTGAATCTTCCCCAGAGGATAACATTTCCCACAAAAAAGGAGAAGGATGAACACCACCACACAAAAAAGCAGAAGAAGAAGAAGGAAACGACCGAAGCCTTGTCGCCCTCCTTGGTCCCGGATCATCAACGGAGTAAAGGAGCCACTACAATGCTCGATCTCCACCGACACACTTACCCAGATTCTTTTTATTGTACTTAGACTCCACGTATTGGATATTCTTTTTGTACTATTTATCAATTTCCAATCAATAAAAATATCGTACAACTTTTTCTCTCCCGACATGTGTTAATTTCGACGATGTCGACAAAAATGGTGAATCTGCTAGAAAAAAGATTCTCCTCCAACGAGAAGCTGGTGACGCAATCTGACCTGACCCATTTGGGTTCCACTAAGAGGATGTTGGTCATACTCTTAGACCAACATGCATTCGAAGATATGCTAGACAAGCCGAGTTCTCCAATGAGGCCCATACGACCTCGCCAGACTCGGGTCGCCAAGGCCACTATATCACACCCGAAGTCGGTGCTCGATGCATTGCCAACCTCCGTCGTAGATGCACATAAGGTTGACATGTGTCCCACCGATAAGTCGAGTTCTGTAAAGGGGCCCGTATGACCTCATAAGACTCATAGGGTTTTGGTCGATAAGGCCGCTGCACCGAACCCTAAATCTGTACCAGAAGAATTGCCAACCTCCATCGTAGATGCACATAACTTTGAAGTGTATCCTATCTCCTTCTTTGAAGCCACTATTGAGAGGAACGGGGCTAAACCTCAAGATACATGCACACAACATCGTCCAGGCAAGAAAGATGTACCGCACCTGAACATAGGCGCATGAAGCCCTCCACGAACACGGCTGCCTTCAACAATGACTCGTATAGTCCTAACTTGGATTCCTTGTACTATGCACCGAGGAGCGTTAGTTCAAGGAAACCCAAACCAACCCGAGCCATGCGCGTTCAAGGGACTGCGCAACCAACCATTCAGAAGCATGCACTATTTCTTATCACGCGTGCTGTTAATTGATGACTCTATAGGGCAGACCCAAGTGCTCATGTGCCAGAGGTCGGCCGACCTTTAGAGCCATCTCAAACCCGCTTGGACGTCGTAGTTGCACTTGAGCCAAGTTGGAGAGCAAATACTGTGATGACAGACCCATGCGCCCAGTTTGGCTGCACACATAAAATGGGTCCGTCTCGCATCAAGTCTTCCGCTAATGATCCAGTTGCAGTATTTGCAGAAGAACTGGGCCAGGGAGCAAAATTTTCACTTTTACTTCAATGTGCAAGGGTTGCCGAAGCACATGAAATGGGGGTAAAAAAGAAGCTTCCATCATCTAATTTATGCAATATGATTAGTCACAAGTGTGTAAGACGAGAGAATCCACCTTGGCATATGATGTGTCCCCTCGTAGACACACTTGTGCCAGTATTATTATCAATTATTGCAGTACTAGAGCACCAACTCCTTCAACCATATAGTCGGTGTTACAGCGATTGCAACCAATGACACCAACCCAACGATGTCCACGAAGGTGACTATACGACGAGGAGGAATTGTCTGTTGCTTCATGTTGCTCAACATGGAGATTTCCTTCTCTGAAGAAATCTTGAAGAAAAGCTCACATAACCTAAGGGTGTCCGTCACTACCCCATGAAGCTGTCTACTAAGTAGCATATAGGTACCCACTATGGGGGTGTTTTATGGTACACGTTCGAGAAAAAAGGCTGGGGGTAGCTATACCTCCCCGAATGAAGCTGCAATCGGAGTTGGAGGTAGCAAACCCCCGGTGGCCGACATAAATCCATCATTCCAAGAGGACAGTAAATCTCAAGGAATGCACGAGAACCTACCTGGGGGTAGCCATGCCCGCTAAAATAGTACAGTCACCAAGGCTAGGGGTTGCCATCCCCTAGACTCCGAAGATGACGCAACCCTGCCTTCCTTCCCAGAAGACAGTGCTACTCAAGGAGAAGATGCAAAAAGTAAAGGGTCTATCACACCATCCACCTCTCCCTATGTTATGACATTGTATATGGCAGGGGAGGACAATGAGGGCACCGACGATCGCCAATGCTTCGATGATCTGGAGGCAATGATGTTCACCATGTGTGCCATAATACAGACTTTGGACCAAGCAATACTGGATATCAAGATGAACATAGTCCCACCACCCTCAAGGCCTACAGTAACTCTGCAAGCTGGGGTAGCAATCTTCCAGTGATCCACACTAACCCGTCATTCCATGAGGACAATGATTCCTAGGACAATGATAGGTCTCGGGGTAGTCACCCTCGATAAGTCAGAGCAACATCCAAAGCTGGGGGTAGCATTTCCTTCGAGTCCAAAGATGATACAAAATTATTGGTCTTACCTGAGGACTGTGCAACTCAGGAATCGAAAGCCCTAAAGCCAAATGGGACTTTCTCCTTCGATGATGATGACTTCATTAAAATCTTTAACATACTGATAAAGGAAAACAAACTCTGGCTACCCAATGTCAGACACCCTGAAGAGGATGATAAGGTCGATGACCCATAGTATTGCCTCTTTCATCGGTACGCCCATCATCCAACCAGAGACTACTCAGTGTTGAAGAGGTATATCTACTAGCTGATTGATGCCAAGGTGCTCACCCTTGACTTCAAGGAAAAGACGGTCATTATGAACACAGTGTCCCTTAAATTCAGATATTTTCCAGTGACGGAAGCCCAGGACAGTGTTGTTTCGATCCCTAAGGCAAACATGGAGGATGTCAACCTCCCGCCAGCTCATAACCAAGTAGTAGGCTTGGTATCACTCATAACTCCAAGAGGTAAGGTCATATTGATTCACCCTGACATTGCTCAAGACCTGACACAACAAGTAGCACCTTTAACGATCATATCAAAATAAAAGAAATGCAGGCTGTGCCACATGATCTTTTCCTCAGAAAATACAAATTATAGACTTCGGATGGTCAGTGCAGCTTAACAAGTCTCCATGTGCACAAAAGCTAAGCCTCCTATGAGTCATCAACAATGGCGAAACAGTGCTTCTCAATGTAATAAATCCCCAGCAATAGGCAGGATTCTTCTGCGTATTACGCATATACGCGCAACATGCAGTAGCCCCCGACATAATAAGCAATCGTGCGTTAGTGGCAATAATCCTACACAAACAATTCAGCAACTCCTTCAAGTGTACACGGTAGTATTCCTTTACACCTGACTTCCCGTTTGTCATAAGCCAAAGCATCGGTAATATCTGGTACAATAAATGATGAGCTGCCATAGTTTTATCATTACAACCAACAGTCACTCCGTCTTATGCAGAAGATGGGCTATGATCTCCAGAAAGCTGAAGGTTTGATTTTTTTTAAAGGATGACTTATTCCTTTACAATCTGGCAACTGTTACAACAACATTCGCAGTGGGCTAGGATACGAAGGTGATAGAACGCACCATCGCTCCAGTAAGACTGTAGTCCGTAAGGCTCGACCTTCGAACTCTGTCCACAAACAAGAGCAGATCTGAACTTTTAATCGAGGACAGTGTATTCTCAATCTCACCAAGGATAATGCTTCCTTAATCTAGTGCTTCATCGAGGATAGTGTATTCTTGAGCCCATCAAGGACAGTGTTTCATCGAGGAAAGTGTTTTCTCAATCTCACCAAGGATAATGTTTCCTCGATCCAACCTTCTATCAAGGATATCTTCTCCTCGATTCAACAGTGCATACAGGCTCGCATAGCCTAATGAAGATTTGTTAATGATGCTGATCAAAGGAAAATTCCTCAAAAAGTACTACGTCGAAGCTAGTACTTCTCTATCCCCAACATATTAATTTAAAATATACAGTATTTATATTTTGTTATCTCCAATAAGTGCAGATGCATAAGGGAATTTTTGTCCCTCCATGATTCCTTGCCAAATCTATTATCTATGTTCATGGGTCCTAAATACGTAATAGATAATTGATCCAACAAAAATTCTCTAGTGGAGCAGTTCTCAAGTCCATCGAAACATTCTCGTTGAGGCCATCCAAACTTGATTCCCTCCAGCAAAAAAAAAACGTATCCTCGAAGCCCAGTCATTTTGAAGATATCTCATTTGCGATCCCTAGTCTGGATAAAAAATGCTCCCCCAAGTAAGGTGGGATCATCCAAAGCAACTGTTCACGTCCAATTTACCTCTGAACTGTAATCTTGTCATTCTCCTCAGTGGAGTGAATTTACAAAAAAAAAAGTCTATCACGTCAATATTACCTCTGATAGCATATTCATCTTCCAACTTGCTAACCGCACCCTGTATAAGTTCACCAGGGGTAGTAAGTCCCCAAGTTCACGTCCATATCATCTCTGAACTATATCTCTCGATGTAAACCCCCTCACCCAAAAATAGATATTTGTGTGTATTTTATATTTATTGTGTTTATTTAGATTATTTTAAAATTAATTAAAATCTAATTTTGTATTAGGATACTTCACCGTAGTTTGGACATTAATGATATAGGAAGACCCCAAAACCTACAACTCGTAGAAAGTAGCCTACACTGGAGACACTACCCGTAGGGTCTTTATGTGACACAAAATTTGATCATTCAAAATTAGCGTGGCACTAGTGTAACAACCGTAGTTTCTTATATTTAATAATGAGATATTTTTATTTATGGTTATTTCTAATCCAAACTTTCTTTAATTAGCAACTCATAATTTAATTTCCACCATGAGATTCCCATGCCAATCAAATCTAGAAAACTTTCTTTTAAAAGATTTTCATATTATTTACTATTATCTTATTCCTATAGAATTCCAAATCAAATCTTAGTTATTAATATCTATTAGGCTTAGTGATTTATCATAAGTTGCTACCAAAAAATTTAGGAAACAACTTAAACTAATCATATTCCTACCCATAGCCGAAACCCCCATACCCGCGGGTTCTCCCCCTCTCAATCCGCAACCCCCTCTCCCTCTCTATCCATCCATCCATCTATCCATCCATATATATATATATATATATATATATATCTTCCTCAAAACCCTAACCCTACTTCATCTCCTCCTTCCCCAACTCCTCTACAACACCACCCTCATCATCCTCAACACCAATCCGACCCCCATAGCAGCCGACCCTCTCCACGTGGACCCCCGGCCGACCCCCTCATCCAAGAACTCTAGTTCTTTATCCCCCTCTCTCTCTAGTAAGTACCCTTCTTCCTCCAACCTCTCTAATGTATATGAATGCATGAAAAAATATTTATATATATATAAATAAATAATTTTATATGTGTTTATAACCCATTGCCATGTTCTTTATTATAGGATTTTATTTTAGAGTTTACATGTAGAATTTTGAACCCATGAATGCATGTATGCACCCATAGGTAAAAACCTTGATTAAACCATGTTAATAATAGAGAAATATGATGATTAAAATTATTTTATCCATATTTTTACTGTTTATTTCAAAATATTAGTTTGATAAAAATTTTGATAAATAAATTGCATGTACAATGTGTAGGGTGACCAAGTTTAATGTTATATCCAAAATCCCGTATCGAACCCTTATAAAACCTTGTAAATAATTAAAATAGGATGTTATTAACCTATATTAAATTCATTTTAAAAATATTTTTCCAGAAATATTACTTTTAATTTAAATAAATTTTATGCATAAAAAGACATATAGTTGACATAGTTTACATGTTAACATATTATAACTTTTTCTTTGGCCATATATGAATGCTCTCCCTATTATTTTGTGATTAAAATTTATTTTTCCAGAATTAAATATGATTTAGGATTTCATGCAAATCATAATAGTAAGATTATAATGGCAAAAGTTTTGCCAATACTTTTGCTAGAAGACTAGTATGTGTCCAACGGAAAGACCAATAAATTAATTAATAAATATACATATAGGAATTTATTAAATAATTGTTTTCAAATATTTTAGAATTATTTTCAGAAATAAATTTTTTTGAATTCATTATTTGAGAACTTGCATGCCGGAGAAAACCCTATTTAGCACCCATAAATGCATGACTAGTTGCCAACCTTCGTAGAAATCCCTTGTGAGTTAAAAATCATTAATTTGCTAATTTTTATAATTAATTTTAGAATTATTATTATAAATTAACCATGTTGTATTATATATTTTTAAGTATGTAAACATAAAAGTCTACCTTCCAATAACTAGTTCAATGAGTTGTACAAGTTGCATAGCTTTGTGAATTCACGTAGTTGAATAATTTATGATACGTACATGAGATTGTTGTCACCTTGCATGAGAAGTTATTAATACCAACTACCTAATTATTAACCTATCAATGTAGGTCAAACCATAAGGCTAATAGTATAATATTAGCAATTTAGTGTAGTGTCTAATTAGTATGTGATATATACATTTATAGGAGCTCGAGACTATCCGGTTGAGGACTCAGGAGCAGGTTTACTTTATTTGCAGCTTGAGATTGCAGGTAAGTACACCTTGCTTGATTATATTATTTATTTTACATTATGCCTAATTTTTTTATTTGTTAGTTGTGTGCATGCGTCTTAGAGTAGTAGACTTACCTAGTATATTATGAAGGTACGTGGTTTCTTCTGACCTGGAACTTGTTCAACACGTTCACTGAGTGAGAGAGAGCGCATGGACTAGCGTGTTGACTAGCCATTGAAACGTGATCTCGCATCTTGTGTTAGTAGTTTATGTTAGTTTATTTTCTAGATTTTTATTGATGTTATTGCATTATGCCTGCACCGCATATACGATTCGAATAGTACATTGGGAGGAGATAATCTACTAGTGAGCGTATGGGATTTCTATTTTTTTCTGTGTATATGGTATAAATGGTGCACCATCGAGTTCTATCGAACGCTTAGTGGGATGACTGATTCTTCTATTTCTCCCCCTTCATTCGCCACTAGAGGTTTCTTGAGTGCATTTTATATAGATAGTTTAGTTACCCTATTTATTATTTACTGCTTTACTTTCAAGCATGTTAATTTCTTGTGTACTTGTTATGTCCCACTGAGGACCTGGTACCTTTTCCAAATCCAGACGAGCACTTGTACCCGACGGACTATGGAGTTAGGGATTTTGCATACGTGGACTTTGAGGTAGAGCCACATGAGTTTCCTTGAGCGTCATGGACGACAGTTGCTTAGTGTCTTGGATGTCTTTACCTAGTTAGCTGACGTCCAGACTATTTCTTTATTGCTTAGTTGTATTCTTTTAGTATTCTTTTGTACTCATTTTTCTTGGATTATTCTCCACTAGATTTTATTTTGTAGTGGATTCTAAGACTTATCTATTCATTCAGTTTCTTACTCTGTGATATTTGTGGATGAGACTAGATTTTACCTACATGTGATACAGTGACTTAGATATATTTTACAACGTACTACGACTGGTTAGGTCTATTAAATTGGGTTCCTATACTTGTTCGTACAACTGACATGTGTACGTATACTTACTCTTATATATTTTGGGACTGTGGCATGACACTCGACTTTCCCCCAGTAGAGTGAATCTATCACCACAAGCAAACAATCACATCGACATTACCTCTATCATGTTTTACTTTATCCCCATAGAGTCATATCTTACCACGTCCACATTATCTCTGAGTTAGATATTTTCAGAACTTTGTCATGTCCATATTACCTCTGAGTAAGGTTCTGCTCATTGACTTTCTACTATCATGTTCGTATAACCCCTGATAGTGCCAGTGATTTTATCTTATTATTCGTACTTAAGGTACGCCATGAGTGATAAGTCCACAATCCAAGAGTTTGCCGTGTCCATATTACCTCTGAGCAAACATTCTTGTCTATCAACTTTCTACCACCACGTCCATAATGCCTCTTATATTGTCCGTCGTTCCAACTTGTCATCTGTACTTAGTCCTTAGTATGCCAGGGATGATAAGTCCACAAACAAATTTCTCAGTGGAATTATCTTAAAACAATCATGTCCATATTACCTCTGAATTATTTTCCTACAAAAGTCTGACGTCCCATTTCTTTCATGCCCACATTACCTCTGAGCAGACATATAGTGGGATAACCGGATCGAAGTTTGCCATGTCTATATTATCTTTGAGCAAATATCTGTCCAAATTTTCAGCTATCACTTTATTTTAGACCCCTGATAGTGTCAGTCATTTCAACTTATTATCCGTACCTAGTCCTATGTATGATATGGGTAAAAAGTCCTTTTAAAATTACCATATTTCCTAGAGGGCGGTTTCTGCTATCACGTCCATATTACCTATGATAGCACAAATCCTGTCAACGTATTATCCATACTCAGTCTTCGGTATGCCATGGGTAAGAAGTTTACCAAAGTTCCCCAGTGGGATGTCCTTAACAACTATGGTATTGTACTATGTCCATGTTATCTCTAGTACAATACCTAAGTTTTCACATAGTTGCAACAAAGATGAAAAGTTTCTATTTTCCTTTGGATTCTGAGCGAAGTGGTGGCTCAGAATCCTTAAAATTTGCTCAAAGATAGAGACAAATCTTCCCATTTAATGAAGATGAGACAGCCTGGCAGCTTCGTCCAGGCGAACGACAAGTAAATCTATTCAGCTGAAGGATCTTCAAACGACAAGCGGTCCATGCGACTAAAGGACCCTTTTCCATGCTTCTTGTTCAAAGTATTCCAAACTCATCTAAGTTTGAAAACTTTAAAAGGGGTCTTATAGAAGCATGAAAATTTATTTTGGCAGCTCATGTGCCTACAGGTCCACAAGCAAAGTGCCCATCCAACTACACGCATACAACATCTCCTACGCCAAGACAATGACCCGTATACGATGCCACCTACGCCCTAGAGCTATGTGCATCATTTTCATGCACCCATAAGGCCATACGTCCAGTACATGCAAATGGCTACTTGGCCATGTCCCCTCTGACACTTGCAAAATGAACTAAAAGAATTAAAACTTGTGCCACTTTGGAAGACGAGCAGACGATTGTTGTATCACCCCATGTCAGAGTAATAAAATAATTTTGATTATTGGAGGTATGATAATTGCCACGTGTCTGTTGACCAAAGAGGTCTCCTAAACCTTGTGTATCACCCAGTATGCGCATACCCTTCAGAGATCGCCTACATATCACCCAGTATGCACATGTCCCTCAGAGGCCCCATGTGCGTTAGCCTACCCACGCATGTCTCTCAGTAGTCCCATATACGTACTCCCCCCATGTGTAGTATGCGCTGGCACTTGAGCGGCTATACATACACGTCATGTACAATTGTTAACCGTTCCATTGTGGATCATGAGTGGGTATTACGCCAACCGGCATACAGAAGACCCCTTCAACACAACAACCCGCCACGTATCAATAAAATTCGTGTAGTTGGAGATATGGATGAGTCAGTTGTGGCCAAGTGTTAACTTCACAGCAGCCCGCTTTCCTACATATAAGCAGTATACACACATAACCTAGTTTTTGGTATATTTTCTAGCTGCATGTCCTTCAGCAGTACCATGTGTATACAGCTATCCAAATAGCTATAAATAGATGGTTTTGACACCATTCCAAGGTATACTTCTGGAGAGCTTCCACCGAATAGGGGAAGAGTCCCTTTGCTACCCAAGACTGCTAGCAAAGTAGAGCTAGTAAATACTCCCTCCACTCCTACGTTCGGATCGTCAATGGAGAAAGAACATCGACTAAAGACCCGAATCTTCCCCAAAGGATAACATTTCCCACAAAAAGAAAAAGAAGAAAGACGAACACCACCACGTAAACAGATGGAGAAGAAGACTGAAGCTCCTGAAGCCTCATCGCCCTCCTTGGTCTCAGATCGTCAACGGAGTAAAGGAGCCACTGTAGTGATCTATCTCCACCATCACACTTACCCATATTCTTTTTTTATTGCACTTAGACTCCACATATTAGAGATTTTTTTATACTATTTGTCAATTTCCAATCAATAAAAGTTGCACAACTTTTTCTCTCTCGACGGGTGTTGATTTCGGTAATGTTGACAAAGAGATCCTTGACAACCAGTACTGGCCATGTGTCGAGTTGACCAAGTCACGCACACAAAGGGTAAAAATAACCCAAATTATAGGCTGAGATCTCATCAAAAGCATATCATAACTAATTCTATATAGCAGCCTAACCATGACATGCACTCGTGGTTGTAACTTCATTCTGTTAAGAATGACCATATGGCAACTAGACATGCACGTATATCATAGCGCACATAAACCATCCAGCATAGATGGCTATATATAGCAGTAATGTATTTCCATACACATATATACGTATAGTGAGACATAGATAGAGCATACTCAGGAGCCCAGTTGTTATATTTCTTGCCGGTGAGCCAGAGATCTAGCAAGTTCCTTCGTCGTCGGACTATCAACGAAGTAAATGAGTCAGCTGCAATACTCGATCTCTATCGTCACATTTCCCAAAATTTTAATTGTACTTAGATTTATTGTTTAAGGACTCTTTGTACTCTTTGTTTTTAATATATAAAAACTGAGTTCGTTAAAATTATTTTTGTAATGGAACAAAAATGGCACTCTGCTGGGGACTTCTTTTTCCACTAACAAAAAGACCGTGATGCATTCTGATGCGGCAAAACTTGGTTCCATCCAGAGCATGTTGGTTGTGCGCTTAGACCAACAAGATTTTGGATAGGTTCTTTCTAAGGGCAGTGCGAGCCCTTCGCATAGGCTAGAAAAGCAAAAAAAGATCCGCAGGACTTGGGTGCCAAGGCCAACGTTCCTCACCCAACTGCGGAGCATGCACTCTCTATACCTGATACTCATGATGTATGTCATGTGTCCACGCAGGCTGTCCCTGCTCATACGATAGTCATTTTTGAGGAAAAAATGTGGTCAGCTCCTAAGTTCTGGTAGAGAAAAATACCATGATGCCAAGAATTAGGGGCTGATGCACATTTCATGCGCTCGCAGCGAGGAGCGTAGAAAAGGAAATAAGCAGTACCTAACTCCAGGCGCTAGAAAGCTGCAGCATGCACCAAAGACAGTAAAAAAGGCTGTCTTTGACATAATCACATGCGACACCGACTATTTGCTACCCTGAATAAGGAGAAAATTTGGACTCTTCGGACTATGTGCCAGTGCACGCTAGGTCGAGAAAGTCTAGGGCAGTGCTAGTTCACCAAGATCAAGAAACTGCTCAGATGATTGACCGTTGGCATGAACTGTTAACAGTTATTTGCGCTCCTGACAAAAAGTTGTACAAGACTGACCCATACGCTTAGCTTGCTGGGGCGTGTAAAATGGGCCAGTCTCAAAATTCTTCCACTAATGACTTGGGGGTAGTTCTTGTACGAGCCCTTGGCCAGGAAACAAAAATCCTACCTACACACCCATGCGATCGATTTACCCATACACATTGTCATGACCATCACCCGGATATTCGGGCACGAGTATGTGGGTACGTCCAGCCTACGCCGTAGCATCGACGGTAAAACGTTGTCTGGATCAACTCTACTATCTAAACATCTCACACAATATATATATGGTACCTGTCAACCATCTCAACTCCATATGTAGAAACAAAATGGTATCTGATAAATATAACTATACTCAATCATAATGCAACTAAGGAAGATAAGCACTGTAACTAGCACATTTTTTAGACAAGGGTATTTTGGTCATTTCATAATTAATTAAATATTGTGCATGTTGTAAATTTATTTATTGTATTATTTATTTATTATTTTGGACTTGTGTTAGTGGACATAACTAGTTTAGATTAGATCCATGGACCAACATTTAATTCTAGTTAGAATTGAGCCCAATAAGAAGCCCAATCATTAGGAGGATGATTAATTAAGTTAAACCAATTAGACTAGAACCTTTCCTCCTTAATTAATTCCTTCATGACAAGCCCCAAGGGGTATTTTAGATATTTTATAATAGCTTGAGGAAGGGGAAGGGGCTGACCTAGATTTAAATGGAGAGAAAATTCTCTCTCTTCAATTTTTATTTCAAATCTAGATCTAGAATTTTCTCTTCCAAATTTCTTCATTCCCACATCAAATTCTACCCAAAATTTTTCCTAGTTCCTTTCCAAATCATCATTGGAGGCCATTAGAATAAGAAAAAGCAAGAATCTATAAGGAGGAAGCAAGAATCTATAAAGAGGGGCAAGGATATACAAGTTGGAGGCTATTTTCACTCAATTTGGAGGTTCCATTGAGAATCTATCTCCCAATAGGTACAATTCAGTTTTCCACTCTAATTAGACTCTAAATTTGTATTTTAATTATTAAAAACTACCCCATATGCTAAGGCTACCCATAGAAATTGGAATTAGGTTCATAGGAGGCCTATGGAGAAAGTTATGTGGTATTTTGTGTCAATTTTGGGAGAATTCCAAGATTGACACATCTTGTGTTTGTGAATAGGTCAAATAGACCAAATTGGCATGCCTTATGTTGTGTGTAACTAGTATCGTCTCTACAATTGGATACGTATAAGTCGTATCCTGATAATTTAGAGATACAGATTGATTTGGGGGTTTTTCTCAAACACGGGGGTTTGAGCATGTCACATTTTGACAGGACACGTAGTTGAGTAGTTAGCTCTTCGTATTGTTCATAATTATGATTTTAGACTTTCTCGTGTCCTTTGGGATATATTTGGTTGTGTGGTGGAGCCGTATCGCAAGCGTATCATAGATCTAGTGTGATACGGGTGCGATGCACTTCACGTGTTAATTTTTTTGTAATTTAATTTATTTGCCTTGATTATAGATATTATAATATTATAATTATAATTATAAATATTATGTGACATATATGTATATATATTTATATGTATGATCAATAATTCTTGTTGATGTGTTGGTGATCATGGGAGAGTAGGAGTTCATGTGCATCTCTAGCAGGGTTATATGTACATATATGTATTATATATATATTATGATATTATATATATATATATATATATATATATATATATATATATATGTGTGTGTGTGTGTGTGTGTGTGTGTGTGTGTGTGTGAGCTTGAGGGGAGAAGAAACCATGGAAAACAGTGAAGAAAACAATAAAAAATAGGGAGAAAAGTAATGGAAAGCAGTGAGAGAAAAGTATTGATAAGCAGGCCAATAAGTTGAGAAAAGAGAAGCAGTCAGCAGAAGCAGAAAGCAGTGGTAGAAGCTGCTGTAAGCAGCAGTAATAAGCAGAAGCTACTGCAGCAAGAAGCAACATCGACAGTAAGCAGCGGCAGCAGCAGGTTCAATAAGCAGTAGCTTATTGATAAGCCGATAAGTTGGTAAGTTAATATATATATATATATATATGGGTAAAAGGGATATGAGCCATAGGATCATATTCCTATATGAGCCATGCACACGTGGACCAATAGGAATAGATTCCTACATCCCATGTGCACTAGTACACTCAATTCCTATTGGTCCACAAGTGCATTGGCTCATGTAGGAATATGAGCCTATGGCTCATATTCCTTTTTTCTTATATATATATATATATATATATATATATATATATATATATATATATATATATATATATATATATATATATATATATATATATATACATAAGCACTTGTTAATATTAGTTAGTATTATTTCTAGATTACCTTGAGATACACCAAGGTAATGAGAGTGAGATATCTTGGGTACGGGTATTGAATATCAAGGGGTATGTTCGTATATAGTTTAGTATAGTATTGTTATAAGTTTAAATACATATTAATGCATAGTGAGGTGTATAGGTAGTAGTTATAAGTTAGATATTAAATTACCTTGAGATACCAAGGTAATGTCAAGGTATTGGGTTTTACTCAAGGTATTGAGTTTGCACATCAAGATGGGAGTGTAGGTAGTATGATACCGCTTTTGGTTCAAAGCCAAGGTATCAACTTAACATTAGTTTAGTTAGAAGTATTATATATTGTTGTTTGTATATATATTATAATATTTCCATATCTAATAAATTATGTATCTTATGATACGGTATCTTGTTGGTTTCCTAATATCCTAGTATAGCTAGTATGGCCTAGTTACATAGTGCATGGACCCAATATCCTAGAGATGGACTCATACAACCTAGAAATAGCTAGTTTGATCAAGTTTGACTAGTTTGACCTAGAGTTGACCTAGTTTGACTATTTTGACTTAGAAATAGCTTTTTGACCTAGAAGTTGACTAGTTTAACTTATTTTCATTCCAAAATCTTGTATTGATATAATATTCCATATTTAGGTCTTCGAGGTACTGTACCGGACATCTTTGATATTGTTTATCGAATTTCAGGCGAGTACATTCTCTGATAGTTTCTCCTTTATGATATCCTCTGTCTCTTGTATTTATTGTAGATATCCTTGATTTTTTGACATGATGGTTACACGGATTGGTATTTTCGGATCTCGACATGAGATGTTATTCCTTGGTATTTATGGTGTATCTTGTGCAAGCCTTGTTTCTTGTTCTTCCTGTACATGTACAGACATTGATTCTTGGGAAGACTTGCTACCTACCCAGAGAATCCTGTAGCATAATGTACCATGGTTGGATCCACTATACCGGTCGGGAGTGGGGAGTATATAGTGTAGTGTCACCCTCACATTTTCAATCAAGGGTAGTTTGGTAATTGACACTGATATTTTATCTTTAAGATTTATTGTATTTAAATATTGTACATGCAGATTAATTATTTCTTGTATTATTAAATTATTGTTAGATGCTAGATTATTTTAGACTTATGTAGTGGACCTAAATATTTAATTAGATGCATGAACCAAATATTTTAGTTTAGTTTAGATTGAGCCCATGAATTAGGCCCATGCATTAGGAGGATAGATTAATTAGTGAAACAATTAGACTAGAACTTTTTCCTTAATTAATTTCTTCATGAGAGGCCCCAAGGGGTATTTTGGATATTTCACAATTGTTTGGGGAAGAGGTATATGGCTGGCCACATGAGGAGGAGAGAGAGCATCTCTCATTTTATTTGGTTCATTCAAATTAGATACATTTTTTTTCTTTCCAAATTCCTTCATTCCTTCACCATTCCTCCACAAGTTTCTTCATAAATTCCTTCTATATTTCTCAATTGAGACTACTACATCAAGGATCTATAAGAAAGAAGTAAGGAGCAACAAGGAGGTGGCCAAGATCTATAAGGAGGAGCTATATTTCCATATATAGAGATTTTTATTGGGAATCCATCTCCCAATAGATACATTTCAGTTTTTCCTCTAGTAATAGGTTCTAAATCTAAGATTTAACTACGAGAAATCACCCCACATGCATAGGCTACCCATAGAAATTGGTTTTAGGTTCATAGGAGACCTATGGTGGAAGTTATGTGTATTTTTGTGTCAATTTTGGGGGAATTCCGAGATTGGCACATGTGGTATTTGTTAATTGGTATAATAGATGAAATTGACATATGTATATTTGTTTATAACTAGTGTCGTGTCCACAATTAGGTACGTGTAGGCCGTATTTCATCAATTTGATGATACAGGTTGATTTTGGGGGTTTTTCTCTGATACGAAGATTTGAGCACATCAATTATTGACACAGACATGTAGTTGTTATTATTATTATTCGTATTAGTCATAATTAGTATTCTAGACTTGCTCGTATCATTCGGGATACATTTGGTTGTGTGGTGGAGCCGTATCGCAAGCGTATCATAGAATTAGTGTGATACGGGTGCGGTACACTCCACGTGTTTGGTTCTTTGTTCTCATTTCTATGTGTGCTTGTGTATATATATATATATGTAAGTTATATTATATGATATGTATATGTTTATGAGTGTATTATATGATATAGCTATATATATATATATATATATATATATATATATATATATATAGTGAGTTGATATATCTATCTATATATGTATGTATATATGTATGAGTCTATATATATATATGTATATATGTGTGTATGTTTATGTATATATATATGTATGTGTGTGGTTGTATACATATATGTGTAGTTGAGGGGAGTGTTATACTTATAGGTTGATAGTATATAGGTGAGTGCAGATATATCTATCTATGTAGGTATGTATGTGTTGTGTGTTATGTGTTTATGAGAGTGTGTGTGAGGAGGAGCAATATATCAGCTGGTAGTATGCACTGTGTGTGCACAGTAACTCGTGCAGTCCTCTACAACCAGCATTGTGCGGCCATGAGTATCAGCAAACTGACAATGAGGCATTCATTGCAGCCTGTGCAGTATACAATAGCCAAGCAATCGACCAAGCATAGCAATTCAGCAGCAATGCCTTGAGGATCCTGCAGCGGGTGGCAAGCAGTGCATTCACTGCAGAGGCAATGCAGCAAGCCACTGCATTAATAGCAAGTTCTTAGGCATTCAACAAGTATCAGCATCAGTGCATTGAGTAGTAGCTTCATCACCTCGAGGATGCAGTAGCAGCTTTAACTGCAAAAGAGAAGAGCAGTGCAGTCCTCAACACTAAGTGTGCAGCAAGTGCATAAATGCACTGAGCAAGGTAGTGTGCAACACCTCAAAGCACAGCAGCTCGGCCAGTGATCCATCTTCAAGAGCAATGTGTACATTAAGTTTAGTTTTGAGCAGTTTCAGCAGGGAACAGTTCAGGTATCAGCACAGTTCGGTATCAGTTACTTTACTATGTAGCCCGATATCAGTAGCAAGGTAGGCAAGGTTATCAGCAACACTGAGGTGGTTACTTACTGTGCAGTATCAGTTCAGTTTTAATGTTCAGTCAAGGTATTGGGTTAGCATGTATATTGGGTAATGGTTAGCTAGTTGGGTTTAGCTAGATAGTTCAGTGAGTTTAGATGGTCAGTGAGTTTAGTGTTTAACTAGTGGTTTACTAGTTGGTTAGTAGTTAGATAAATATAGCTTGATAATGTTGTAGTTAATTGTTAGTTTAATAGTTAGATAGGTATGTGTATTTATTAGCCTAGTAGCTATATGTAGTATTATATGTATCTATGTATGTTTATGAGTATTGCTGATAAGTAGTAGGTATATATATTGATATGTATTATATGTTAGTAGTTAATAGTTTTAATAGTTTAGTTATGTTAGTATAGTTTAGTATATGGGGGTTAGCTATATATTAGCTATATGTATTAGGATTTGAATTACCTTGGGATACCAAGGTAATGTCAAGGTAAGGGTCGATACCAATGTATTGGGTTTGAGTATCAAGATAGGTAGTGCGATACGCATTGGTGCATGGCCATGGTATCCTAATTTCAGTAATGTCACTACCACATCCTAAAATAGGGGTAATTTTGTCATTTTATTTATTATAAGTATTGTGTGTATTTATTTTAAATAATTTCATGATATATATATATATATATATATATATATATATATATATATATATATATATATATATATATATATATATATATATATATATATATATATATATATATATATATATATTAGTGTTCTTTAATGCATGAGTTAGTAGACTAGACCTAGAAGACCACTAGCTGAACCCCTGACCAAATATAGGGTTATGATTTAAGTTTGTATTAATTTGGGATTAATTATTTGGTATTATAATTTATTACGGTGATTTTATTTAATTATTGTGCCTTACCGTTGCTTCGATATTGGGAGCGCTACACTAGCTTTTGCCTTTCAACATATTTTACACCTTTGTCCTAGACGTATCCGCCTTCCATATTGACCCTTGTGTAACTCATAAATATGCTTTCTTGTGCTTCATTTTAGTCGCAGAATATTCGTTACGGACGTTTATTTTTAATTCTAAATAAATTCAGCTTTGTATCTTGTGCATTTAATCAAAATTGAAGACACAATCTTGACCCGTTTTGTGCAACCCAAATTATGATAATATTCTATTCTGAGTCTTCTTCATTCATGACACTTGTGTCCCACCTAATTTTAATCTCATGTACTTCCAATTAAATTTAGAACACAATTTATATTAATTTTAATTAAATTAGTGTAAGGACCCAACTTGACCCTAAAACTAGACCCAACACCAAACCAAACCCCTATTCACTCCCTCAGGTTCATACTAAACACCATACACCATTTTATCCACTATATCACACCAAACATGTTGTTTTCCTTCATCCAATCCCAAAACTCATTTTCTGTGCAATTTTCTAATTGTTGGGGACTTTATTGCAAAAGTGCAATGATGTGTCACTATCCTATTGGTCAAGACCAATGAAGAACCAACCCCCTCCCTTTGACCGTTCAACTCTCTCTCCCTCTCTCCTCTTTTTGTTTGTGTATTTTCCTCCATGTTTAATCATGGCCCTCCATTTAAATGGAGCACCATCTACACCACACACCCCTTTCCTATTTATAATTCCTCATCCTCAACCCCTTTCCCAATGCCAACCCTATCCCAAGGCACAACCGGCCCTAATCCCTAGGATGTCACTATCAACCAATCCTCCCATATGCCAAACTCCTCCATTATTATTTTCTACATCATCCTCACCATCCCTCAAGAAAACAAAAACCACAAAACCCTAACCCAACTCTTCATTTCCATCTCCGGCCCCTTCCCCGGCTATCTCCGGCCATTCCCCACCGGAACACCCGACCTCCTCCTCTCCCTCCGTCATCTTCTTCCCACTGCAGCACCGTTCCCAGCCGTCCTCCCCCGCGTTGTCCCCGCCTGACCCGACCTTCTCCATCTTCTCCGGCCATCCCGACCTCCCCGCGTTACCTCGACTTCTCCATCTCCTCCCCGTTCTCCTCCACCTCACACCTCGACTCATCCCCGCAGCCAAGCCCAGCCTCACCGGACCCCGACAGCAGCGGCTATGCCCCAGGATCTACCGTAACCCGAGCAGCAGCCTCGCCTCGACGAACTGCTGATCACCTGATCACCGCGAGCACCGCTTTGACCTTCCCATCAATACACCGACCTCCCATCTCGACTGAGCACCGCCACCATCGTCTTCTCCTTATAACCTCGCTGGAGCAGACACCTCTCCTCCCTGCTCTGTTCCCCTCCTCGACGGAGCACAGTCGACTCCACGACCTCCCTGAGCCCCCTCCTTCATCACAGCCGGACCGTCACCCCCTCCTTCCTGACCTCGACGAGCTCACCACCAGCACGACCTCGCATGAGCTCCGACTCCAGCAACAAGCCTCGACCCTGCCCCTTCATCATCATCATCATCACCATCATCATCATCATCATCATCATTATCATCATCATCATCACCATCATCATCATCGTTGTCATTGTTATCATCGTTGTCATCGTCAACCCCGAGCGTGCCCATCAAGGTTCGACTTGCCTCCCTTTTATATTGTGTATATGTGCATGTGTGAATAGTGTAGGGTTTAACATATTTCTTCATGGTAGGTTTAGTTGGTTGATCATAAGACCCTGGGTCGGGAACCCAAAACTCGTATGCGTATGCATATATATATATATATATATATATATATATATATATGACCCTAGGTGTTAAATGTGGGTATCTCGTGTATTTATACTTGACTGGATGACCCTGAATATTAGTGAACTGCCTGCCTTGTGTACACCGATGTACTGGCTAGAGACGTGTTAGTTTGACTATCTGATTATGCACAACATTTGAAGACATGACACCCGTGCAGTTAGACGCACAGTTGGCCCTATTAGTTGACCAGTGTCATACCTAGCGTAGCCCCTGAGTTCAGTATATTTATTTTGATTGTGTGTTAGTGTATCGACTGATGCTGTATTATTATTAAATGATGTCTATAGGACTGTTGGATTATTCAGACAAGACTTCGGAAATAGGATATTGGTATTTCTAAGCAGAGGACCACAACGAGTATATTCTCTGACAATTTTTATTATGTTGACTATCTCTATGATTCTAGTTATATAGCGTACATGATTCTGACACTATGTATACATGAGTTGGCATCATCGAGACCTGTCATGAGGTGTCGTGATTGGAATCTATCATGCTAGTGGGGATGGGGAGATATTAGTAGATTATGTGATTATACCCAACTCTACTTGAATTATAGCTCACCCACACCTCACGTCGGGGCAGCCTGACCATTATGTCATGCCCCAGTCCCAAAATACGTAGGACCAAGAATACGCGATACGCCAGCTACGCATTCGACCAGACTCTGGTCTGACTCGAATACGTATAAGCTGTATAATATAAAGGGCACAATCTAGACATCCCATAAATGTAAACCTCTATGTCTCAATCCACAATGTACAACAGTATACAAGAAAGAGCTATATGTGCTAAAGTCGGCCGCCCAATAACACACAAACTCGAATAGACTCGAGAAGAGTTGAGTCTACAAAAACTAGGCTACAACAGCAGATGAATAAACAATAAGAATAATGTAACCATAATGCCGATGAAAATGATATGAGTACCTGGTACAATGCCCACAAGACGTACAACTCCATCAGTAACTCCAATGCTCCGTAATCGTCTATGCTGCAAAACTGGCAGGGGATCAGGTCCTCAGAGGGACGTAATAAGATACAAAGATATAACATGCCAAGTATAACAGAAAGTACAAGTGCAACGATGGTGTAGTCTAGCATAACCAACTAAGTGAGACACAATTTAAAGACAATGTTCGACGCGTGGGCTATCCAAAATAAAACCGTAGCTCCGGACACGGAGACACACGGGACGTACCGCAGCTCCGGGCAAAGAGTCACACGGGTGATACAACTACACTAGATACATGATCACTATAGAAATAGTACATATACATATATAAGCGCTTGCAGAGGAGCCCAAACGTCTAGTAACTGTCTTCCCCATCCCAAGCGGTCAACGATGGTACGCTGAACCTGAACCTCTATCTAACAGTCTCGACACACAGAAATAACTCAATAGACGTGACCCTAAGGTCGTCCCAGTCTCTGGTCATGATGTCAGTATCAGGATACAGGAATCTGGCTTGATCACAGTGTATGAGTGTGTCCTGGGGTATCGATATACTCAGGTACGTACATCGAGGTGTTACGAAACCTCTAACAATGATTCTAAGACGTTACGATGAATGTCTGCACCCGATTGTGATTCGGACACGAAGTATCAAATATAAACATAAATACGTGCACGATGTACATAAAGAACAATAAATATCTATAATCTGAAATACAGGGTTGCAAGGTACACTTGCCTGCGTCCAGCTGCTGATGACGGGGATCCGATACCACGTCCAAGTCCGCAGGTCCCGTAGTGCCTAGAGATGAGATACAAACTAAATCAATAAACTATCATACAACAAACAGGGATGGGACACACGTCTAAACCTATGCTCAGACTCAGCTATAACTCACCTAGACACAAGCTAGAGGGTTGACCAGGATAGGTTACATCTAATATGATCTATCACAGTATACTACCATCAGAAAATCCTCAATCTTATATCTCACCATGGTGTCTATCAGTATCTCAAGCCATGATCAATCTTCAAGTTTTACCCCGGTCTTCACAGACGTTAACAAGCATATTCAGATATCATCCTTGAACAATTTAATCATTAATTATTTAAACCCTCAATTATAAAAATTTTCAATAAATTTATTTGAACATTCTTTCACATACACATATCTACTCTTCTATCATTCCATGATTAGTTATCATCTCTCAATAAAAGTCCCATATTTTGATATCACAGCACAAACTCAGTCAACCTGTCAACAATGCATATATCAATAAACCATAAAACTCAAGTGGCATACACCTAAGGCTCGATAATAACCAATATTTGATATCATACAGCATTTTATCGTAATTATAATCCTGCTCCTCAATACCCATCAAACTGCATAAAATCCTGATATCTCACATCTAGCATTTATCAACCCTAAACTCAATATATATCATTCAACCCTCAAAAGCAGATATTTCGCAACATCGAACTAAAATACCAATGCATACGCATACCTTCACTTGCATGTAATAAACCCTAAAATCTCGTATAGCAACCCTTGAATAAATCCATATCCCTTACAACCATTCACGCATATAGTTCATAACCATTTCATGCAATCCCAACCCTAAACAAGGATCCATTTATTCTCATACCCTTACTCATATATATCCATTTATTTTAATTTAAAACTTATGGAAATAAACCCTAAACTAAATCTAAATCATGAACCCTAAGTTATACGTAACAATACAAAACAATTAAAATAATCAAAACCATAATATAATACACAAGGGAAGGGGGGAGTGTTTCACCTTGACGATGCGTAATTCCTGGCTGGAAGGGTCGACAACGAGGTAGGGGAGATCTGGGTGACAGAGACCGAGGAAATGGTGGTGATGCTGTGGGTGGTTCTGCTCGACCGAAGATAGCTCGACTCACCTAGAGGTCGACATCTTCAGAGACAATAGATCGAGCACTTCGACGAGTCGATCAGAATAACGATCAGTGCACCGGAGAACAGTCCTTGTCGTCGGCTCAAATCGTCGCGAGGGAATGGCCGAGAGCGATCGGAAAGTCGATGTCCGTTGGAAAGGAGATGATGGGAGCTCATGTATGTGTCCAATGCTGCGCCATTGAAGTCGAACCTTCGGATGCAGTCGCTCTTGACCGTGTCATGCTAGACGTTCATCCTGAGGCTCGCTGGAACTTGGTGTTAATGGTGATGATGATGGTGATGCGGAAGGTCGACGGCCAGAGGTGGTTGGTCGACTGGGGACCGAAGTCGACAGAAGCGGCGGGAATGGACCGACGTCGGGTGGCTCGGTTGATCGTCGTGGCTCAGCCACTGTCAAGAGGTCGGCAGAAGCTGCAGGGCTCGGCTGCTGTTGCCTGCAGGGATTTAGCGATCCACCGGAGTTGCAGCGGCATGGAGCAGACTGCGGGTGGTGGTGGAGATACGGGTATGGCCGACCGGAGAAGGGTGCTCGTTGTAGCGTCGGGTGTGTGGAGCTGGAAGGAGGCGGTTGGAGCTTTGGGGAGGTGGAGCTCGTCGTGGTACAGCCGGAGTCGGGTCGTCGTTGTTCGTGGCAGCGGGGGCCGGTCGACTGAAAACAGCGGGTGGCGATGCAGCAGCTCGCCGGAGATTATCGTGGCGAGTCGGGGTGTTGGCGTAGGAGATGTCGGGGTCGATAGTAGCGGCGGCTCATAGGAGAAGAAGGTGGCCGTCGGTCGGGGGAGCTCGGCGTGGGGGTTGATGGAGCTACGGGTGGAGCAGCGGGAACAGGGTGGTTCAGGCGGCGACTCGGGAGGTTGGTGGGTAGCCGGGTGGTCGAGGAAGAGGCGGCCGGTTCTGGGCAGCGGGGCGGAGGAGGATGCAGCGATCGCGACCGGAGTTAAGGGTCGGCCGGTGTAGGGTTAAAGGGAAGGGAAGAATAAGTGAAGAAGAAGAGAATATGAGGAATAAAAATATGCTACGGTTAGAGAAGGAGGGAGGAGAAAGAGATGGGGTAGGGTTCTCCATGTGTTGGGATTAGGGCCAGCCATGGGGGAAGAGTGTGATGGTAAGGTTTTATAGGGAGGTATGTTGTAGATTGTGTGGTGAGGATGCTTCCAAATTTGAATGGGTGGTGGAGATTACATATGAAGAAATTATTTTTTCATCCAATTAAAAAGGAGAGGGAGGCTTGAGTTGGTCAAAGGAGAGGGCTTCTCCATTTGGCCTAGACCAATGAGGTTTTGACACGTGTTCAACATTTGCAAATTAGCCCCTTAAGTTTGGGTATTTGCACAAACACATGAAATGATAGAAAAATTGTGGGGGAAATTGTGTTTGGTGTTTTGTAGGGTGAGGGGGTGTTGTGTGTTTGGCATGGACTTAATTCAATGGGCATTGGGATTAATTGGGGATTAAAATAGGATTAGTCAAAATTGGTATCCCCGATTTAAATAGAATTAAAGTGTCTCGCACTTTTAAATTAAATGGGGCACTTGGGGTCAAAATTTGGAAATGACGCAAAGGTCAAAAATGGTGGGGGCTTGGAGTCAGTCTTGGACCCTTTAGTTGGTCAGGCTCAACGGGTTAGGTTGGTATCTCAAAATTGAGGGTAACGACACAAGTATCCGACAGGGAATTAAATTATGGAATTTTGGATACGGGGAGTTATGCAATTAATTTAAGGCACAACGGATTTGATTTTGTGTGACGAAAACGTCCAGTACCTAAATTGGCGAGTCAAGTCAGAAGTACAATAGTCCAATAGAATTTATGGGCTGATATTGGGCTCCGAATAATTCAACAATGGTAGGGCGCACCAAGGGTTTAATTAATTAATAACAGACATAAGCAACCCTACTCTAAACCTCAAACATCTGCTGCTAAACCAAAATTTTCCAATCCATACCTGACTATCTATAGAATTAATTGAGGGAGTTTACACATTACATGCCTCATAGCCTGTTATATGTGATTAGCCTGACTATTGCTCGCATCATAGCTATCCGGATGGTTAGCCTGACCTTACATGAATCATAGCTAATCATATGTAACAAGCCTGATCAGTCCTAAGCAGATCACATAATATGCTGATGTTTCACACACTTAGCTAGATAGTCTCTACATGTATCTCTAGTTTATTGATCTAGCATTTTCCTATGTTCTAGTTATTGCTCTAGCATTAACTTATATTCCAGTTTATTGCTCTAGCATGCACCTGTATTTCTGTTTATTGCTAGTATACCATTGATGACATATGCTCCAGTATTTCTATTTCCAGTATTTCTTATTGCCAGTATTCATATCCATCTTGTATTTCTTTACACTGTATTATAGTTTTTATAAATATACATAGAACTACTTTTAGTGCTTGTACTTTGCTCCATCCTGATTGGAAATATTTTTCCAGACTGTGACTTAGGACTTATTTCCGGCATACTTGGAGACTTGGATGTTATTGTTTGCAGGTTAGACTATTTTGTTGTTTAGACTTGTGTTGTATTTCATTTATTTTTCTCGATATCTCATCGTGCTTTAGTTTATATGATTGAGTATTTCTATATTATATTATGATATCTGTGTCTCCTTATGGAGATGGATATTCATGTGAGATTGATTATATAGTATTGTGACCTAGACAACGTTCTACCGTCGATGTTGCGGCGTAGGCTGGACGTACCCACGCACTCGTGCCCAAATTCTGGGTGCGGGTCGTGACACATTTTTAGTGGTGGCTCATGCAGGTCAGACTTCGCAAGTTGTGCGATGTCGTGGTAGTGCGACGTCTTAGTTGTACTATTGTGAGCCTGTGATAGGATATAGGACATAGGATACTAGGATGAGAGATGATACTCAATCACAAATTTTTGAGAGATTCCTGGGATAACCCTTGAGAATATTATTATAATTTCTAATTTAAATCTTTTTTCTTGTTTTCGTCCGTTCTCACTTGTTGTTACTGAATTTGATTCTTGTTGATCGGTTGTTAAATTTAATTCTTGGTATCGTTGTTGAGTTTTAATTTCATATCAAGATAAATTTTACGGACTAAATTATGGTATCATCTGATGACATATGTTGATGAGGATAGTGAGAAAGGTGAAATGTCTGCTTTGGTTATGGAGCCTAGAGTTTATCGCAGCCACATTAGCCGTCGTGGTAGAAACGTAGGAACCTGACTTGGGATGTACATATCTTAGTTATAAAATTTAGAGTTTCTCGCAGCCATAACCGGTTGGCATGGCGAGGATTCTAAATGACATGATTATAGAGTTGCGTACCTTAGTTATGGAACCTATTATTTATCGCAGCTATGCTTACTAGCATGGCGAGGATTCTGAGTGTCATAATTTCGGACAGACGTGTATGATTATCATGTTGTATCTTAAATTGGTTCTTAAAGTATCATCTTAATACTTATCTACTTCTGTTATTATAGAAATTTGTTCCATCATTTTCTTTACTAGCAGTAGAGATACCTTCAGTCCTTAGTCCAGTTCCTTATAGAGCTTCTTTCCATTTAGGTTCCTTGTTAGCGTGATAATTGGTGACTTGCAATTAGGTCGGTGTCTTGTATTAGTGTTGACTGAATATGGCTTGTGAGTCTGTAAGTATTTCTTAGTAGGACATGTGAGCAGTAGGCATCAATCTAGAGATAACCCATAGCATAGTACCTTGTAGCAATAGTTCTATGATATTTGTCATTATAGTTAGTATTGGTACTATAGGTAGAATGAGGAGTAAAGAGTACCAGTGATGGTTCCAGGAGTTAGTGTCAGAGTCAGCATGCCTGTCACTACCACATTCTGAAAACAGGGATAATTTTGACTTTTTCTGTATTTAATATTTCGTGTATTTAAATTAAATAATTTTGTGAGATGTGTAATTAAATATATTATTATTACAGTGTTCATTAATGTTGAGCTGGTAGACTTGACCTAGAAGCCCACTAGACGAACACCTGACAGAATTTTGGGGATTGTGTATTTAATCACATTATTTAGGATTTAATTATTGGATATCGTAATTAATTACCGTAATTTATTTAATTATTGCGCATTATCGTTGCTTCGATATTTGGGGCGCTACCTGGCTTTTGCCTTCCAACAAATTTCACAACCTTGCCCTAGACGTACCTGCCTTCAATTCTGATATTTTTGTAACTCATAATTATGATCTCTTGAGCTTCATTTTAGCCGCGCAATATTCATCGCGGACGTTTATTTAATTTCTGAAAATAAATTTTGATTTTGTATCGTTGTGCGTTCCAATCGAAATTGGAGATAATCTTGACCTATTTTTTCGTGCGGCCCAAATTAGGGTAATATTCTGTTCTAAGTCTTCTTCATTAATGGTATTGGTGACCCGACCTAATTTTGGCACCATGTACTCTTAATTAATTTTAGAACACAACTTACATTTTATTTCTAATTAAATTGAGGATACCATTTTGACTGATTCCGTAAATCCTGATTTAATTCCAGTACCCTGCTAATTGAGCCCATGCCAAACACACGGCGCCCCCTCACCCTACAAAATACCAAACACCGAATCGCCCGCCAAATTTTTATCATTTTATGCATCTATGCAGATACCCAAATTTAAGGGGGCTAATTTGTAAATTTGTATTTGGTGTCAACACCCTATTGGTTCAACTAAATGGAGAAGCCCAACATTGACTAGTCAACACCCTCATTCCCACATGAAGAATTTATTCATGTCTAATCTTGGCCATTTATTAAATGGGTCAATCCTCACCCTTCATTCATACACCCTCTCTCCCTATTTAAAGTCACACACCCACACCCTTCCCAAGAAAGCCCTAATCTCCAAAACCTAGGCTAGCCCTCACAAATCCCCACAAGCCAGCAGCCATCACCATCTGTTTTTGTGTGCTCGTGTACGTGTGTCCAACATTACCGTGTCAGCCGTATTGGCCTCGGGTCTGACCCCGGGTGTCCTATCGTATCCCTTCATTTCCTGTGTCCAGTATTACATTACAACAGTACAATAAAATCTTTTTGTGTCCGACACCATCTGGACACATCCACCATAGTACAAACATCAAACCATTGTGTCCAGCTCCAGACACGATCCAACACAACCCTGATACATCACAGAACAGTTCAAACCCTAACCCTAGATCTGATCCTAACCTAACCGCCTCTGGTGGCTGCGGGACCTCCTCCTCTGAGTCGAGCTCGCTTGTGCACGACCTTAACTCGAGCAGCCGCCGCTTCCTGGTCCCAGATCCGGTGGACCACCGCCCAGCGCCACCAGATTAAGACGTCCCCTCCTTCCGCATACGTCGAGCTCGATCGATCCAGCCGCCGCCGAGCTTCGCGGCCACCCTGAGCATCCCAGATCCAGCCTCGAAGTCGTGGGAGCCGACCACCGCGTGACCCCGGTGCGACCACGGCGGAGGAGTTTCATCCACTACCGCCGAAACTCCTCCCCGCCACACCAGATCTGCCCGGTGCCGCCGCCTCGAGGTGAGCACTCGACCGCCGACGCCTTATTCGGTCTGACCTCGACGGACCTTCTCCGTGTCGACGCCGAGAAAACCCCCCAATGTGAGCTTCCCTCTTCCCTCTTTCTTTTGATTCAGTGTTTTAATGAATTATATTAGTTAAGTTACGGCTAACAGTTTTAGTTATATTAGGATATAATTAGTTTAGTTATTTATTATGTGTAAAGTTAAGTTATGTAATAAATAATATAAGGATTTTTGGTTATATAAAAATATAATAAGTTTTGGGTTTATAATATTAATTAAGAAATAGTTTCAATATTAAGCTTAGTTTAAAATTAGTTTATTTGGACTGGTAACCGATTTTACTATAGATATAAAAATATATTGGCTTTTACATAAATTCTAAATTTTTATAAATAAACTTTTAATTGTAATTATGTTCGAAAGAAAAGTTTTAACAATTATTGTTCAAAGTAATTTCTAAATGATTTTCATTAACTAAGGTGTTTACCTTAACAACAAACAATCAACCCTTTTCTCTTATTAGCTAAACTTGTTAATCTTGAGCTTAGCTAATTTCTGTATATTGTCTCTATGTATTGCGGACCTGGTATCTTTATCTCGATTATTGTGCCGAACTCCGATGGACTTCCTTATATCGTTTCTAGCTATTGGGACTGCTCCGGACTCTTTGGAACTAACTATTACTTCAATTGGGATCGCCTTGAGAAGTGTGGCATTATATTTATGCCGTGTCGACACGTCCATGCCTTGCACGTCGACTTCAACCAATCTGAGGCGAGTACATTCTCTGATTAGTTTCTTATTTATGATATCCCCTATGTTCACTATATCTAGTGTAAATTTCCATATTCTCGACATGCTGGTTACACGGATTGGTGTATACGGATCTCGTCATGAGATGTTATTCCTTGTTCATGGTGTAGCTTGTACATGACTTGTTTTCTTGTTATCTTGTGCATGTACAGACACTGATTTTCGGGGAGATTTGCTACCTCCCTAGGGAATCCCGTGCCATAGCATACCATTGTTGGATCTACTATACCAGTCGGGGGTGGGAAGTATTTTAGTGTAGATATATGATCATACCCAACTTTACATGCATCATAGCTCACCCACGCCTCACGTCGGTGCAGCCTTACCATTTCATGCCTCATCACCGTTACATATGGTTAGCCTGACTACTACTCGCATCATAGCTATTCCTACGGATTAGCCTGACCTCAAGGATGATCGCTAACCAATGTAATAAGTTTACCAGTCCCAAGCCGATCACATGTTAAAGCTAGTACTCACACACTTAGTTATAGGATTCTTGTTCATTGACATATTGTTCTTTTTCTGCATTTACTTACAATATTTCCAGTATATCCTTTATTGTATGTTTCTCGTACCTATACATGCATCTTGTATATTTCCATCTATATACTGCTACATAGTTTATATCATTGATATAAAACTGCTATTTAGAAATGTACTTTGCTCCCTTCCTGACTGGAAAACATTTTCTAGACTATGCCTAGAGGACTGTTATCCGACACTTATGGACCACAGAATGAGTAGCTGCAGTCTTGGACTTAGTAGTGCAGTCGTGATCCCGAGAGGTCTAGCCGGAATCACTAGATATCTAGTTAGTTTCCTACAGTAGTTT